>VYZM01008949.1:141471-170554 GCA_013398915.1 Dromas ardeola
GGGGGAAGGCGGAGGGAAGGGGGGGGGAGTAATGGAATGGCACAAATTACAAGGGGAAGAAAAAAACATTTTCAGGGTGAGTACTATGTTGAAATTTCCTGCTATCTAGCCGTTATTTTGGCAATATCACATGCTGGGGGCTGTGCTAAAAATTTTCCTTAAATAGTATGTGTTGTGGCTATAAGTGGAAACAATAAATGTTGATTCATCAGCAGTGTGATGCTTATCTGAGTTTAGGTAGCTGATGTAACAAGTCCCATAATTCAAACAATGTGATGACTCATTTTGTTAATCACTTGCTCTGTGATAAAATATACTGGAATTAGTTTCTTGTTAAATAGTATATGTTCCCTTGAGCAGTGAAGTTTTGATAGACTTTTGAATAGTTGTTTTAGCATCTAGCATGCATGAACAGTCAGGGTTGCTGGGGATGTATTTGTTAAGATGAAAAAATCACCCTGGGTAAATAACAAGAGCATCAGCCTTTGCTTAGGCAGTCTCTAGTTGATGCTAACAAGCAAGAAAAAGATACCTGTTAATCTACTTTATTTCAAGTCCAAAACTAAATACAGCTGCTAGTATTTAAGTTGATATAGATGAGGAATGATGAATACAAGTTGCATCAAGGAAAACTTCAGGAGGATACTAAGAAAGGAAATTTTGCGGTGAGGGTCATCAATACTGGAACAGGTGCCCAGGATGTGAAATCTGCATCTTTGGGGATAGTCAGAACATGTTCCTGAGCAACCTGCTTCAAAAGTGAAGTTAGCTGAGTGGGTGGTGTAGGAGGGGGCTGAAAATCAGCCAGATGACCTTCTCAGGTCATCTTCCCAAGCAAAACAATTCTGTGATTTTTGTAGGGAGGTGCAAAAAATGCCTTAATGGTATCTGGATCACCTTCTTTCAAGCTGCTGCCTTTTCTGCATTCAAGACATAATTCAATTTATACCTTTAACCTTAAAAGGCTAACATAGATTTTTAAAGATAGTATCCGACTACATAGAATAGTAGCTATTTTTTTTAATATAGATCTGCTAAACTCATTATTTGAATCAGATGTGATAAAAGGTGGAGCTGACTAGGTATTTTCTTTTATCACTAAAGCAACTTTGATTCATATTTAATGGTACACTTCTCCACAATGCTGATTTTCTTTCATGTTCGTTCTTTACTCAAATATATATTTAAATGGAGGAATTATTTCTTTCTCTTAAAAAATAACTTTGCAAGCAGAAGAAGCATTGACTTACTGTGGTCATACCTGTAACTTTGATTTGTATGCAGTACTAGAAATTTCCTATTTAATACTTATAATCACACTGTAAGACCTGAAGACAAGTGCACAAGCATCAGTGAAACCCCGAAAAGGGAGTCACTGGTATAGTGAAATTACTGAGCTAGAAAACAAAATTCCCGATTGTGTACAAATAAAGTGATTCATCTGGTCTTCAACACTCTGGACAACTGATAAAGGTAACAGACCACCTCTACTGATGTTCTAGTTCTGCAAATGCTTAATGTGCTCTCTGCAGTAAGTAGTCTAAGCTGGAATTGAAAAGAAAATGCTGAGGAAATTTTATCATGGTAGGGTTTTCTTATAGAGACACATCTATTCTTAAGTGCAACTACCAGATGCATGCGTGCATGGAGTTTGGAGTGATTTTGTACAAAATTCTTTGTAGTCAAAATCTGGGTGAGCAACAATCTATAACTGCTACTCAGGAGACTCTAAAGAGGAGAAAAGGGAGAACTTCTGCAAAAAGTTGCATGGTATATAGGGTAAAAACTGTCAGGCTGGCTTGGGGATGAACCAAGATAAGATTACTTTTAATCCTTTTAGTACCTTTTAGTATGTAAGTCCTTTACACAGACAGCAAAATTGTTCCTTTGGTACTTACAGCTTGTGACTATTTCAGTGTGCACTTGATAAAATATTTTAGTTCTTTTTCTTTAAACCTTGTCGGGAGCAAGTAGGGGGGTGATTCAGAATGGAATACAAGTAAAGGGGATGCAAAATTTGCCTTCCACCACTTTAAGCGTGACACACGGTTTTTAGTACCTTGGCTATACGTGTCTATTTTTCCCTGTGAAAATGCGGGACTGAACTACGTTTGAACTAAGCTGCCCATCCAAACACTTCTGACTACTGTCAGTATTTATAGCCTCTATTGCTAGTAGGCTTGCTGTGTAGCAAAACTTGAAAGCTTTAATAACATTTTTAATAGCTCAGACAACAACCAAAATAGCAATGTTGAGGTGAATGAGATGCCTTCTAAAAAATTACAACCTCGTGAGATAATTAGGCTATTGCCAGATTATGCAGACACAAACTCCAGTAATTCTACTGTGGAAATAATATATATAGAAGGAGTCCTTTTGTGTTTCGGTCTCATTATGTAACAGAATTTCTTCTCGGTTGTCATTTTATAAAATGACATTGTTATTCCAACTTTTAAAGAAGTACTAGCAATTTAAAGAAACTTCATAGTTGTCTGTCTGCTGGTCATTTAGGGAATATTATGGAATGGAAAGAGGAAATTACAAAATCGAAGAGATAGTTAGTAAGAACTCACAAAATAAAGCATGAAGAGTTTTAGCCATCCAGTTACTGATGGAATTTTTACATACGCTGTTGAAAAAATAAATCAGAAAGCATCTGCTATGTTATTGTAAAATCCTTGGTAAGTGTGTTTGTCTTGAATTATCTTAATTTCAAAGGGATATAGAAAATCAAGAAAGAGTTTCAAGACCAAGAGTGATAAGATAAGGAATGCTTCCCATAATAGGAATGTGTAGGTAGCGTACCATTTTCCACTTAAAGAAGACACAAGTAATGATACAATGTTACCGAATCTGTAAATCAAGAATGGCATAGATGAGTTTGTCATTGTCTCTTGCTGCAGAAGAATTATAGCACTATCTAAAGGAGGGTGTAGGTGAAGGACTTGAAACAAACAGAATACTGTTGCTGATGCAGTAGGCTGTCAATGTGTGGGACTTCTTGCAGCAAGAAGTTATGGCTGGTAAAAGTTTACGTTGTTTAAAAAAAAAAAGAAGGAATAATTAATTATTGGGATGAAAAAACCACACTAAGTAATAAAACATAAAAGCACGTCTGCCTCGGAAAGCTTGAGGGAGGGGATTGAGGCTCCTGCACTGTGACATTGGCAAGTCTTGCCGTTTAACTTTTGTAAACAGAGGATTATACTGTTCCATCAAACTCACATGCCTTACTTATCAAAACTTTATAATTCTTCTTCTAGAAGACTTCTGGGTAAAAAAAGTGCTATAAATAGAATAAAATGTTGAAGTACAAGTTTTGCAATGTTGCATCCTTTGCAATTCTGGTGGAAGTAAGGCCTCCAGTTTGAAAACTTCTCTGATAAGTGGTGTCTCCTCAGCCTTGAGTCAGATAACAGAGAAGTGTAGAAGAGAAGTAGGGTTTGAGTTCTGTCGTTTCTGGGGTGTTACAGAGATAGTTGGGTCGCGAGTATCTGACAGCCCTGTGCCTTCGTCGCTTCTCAATGCTTTTCATTTAGGAAAGGAATGTTGTTAAATATGCTTTCTTTTTATCCAAAGAAACATGTGAAGATTTTTTTTGTCCTGTTTTTCTCATGTTCTGTAGCATTTCTTTTACTCTTACTTGAGGTGCCTTGCAGAAGAGGTTGCTTTGCAGATCCACCGAGTAGAGAACTCAAAAGATGAAGGCATCTACACTATTTAATAATTTCTATTTACTATTACAATTAAGTAGAACTGACTTCTAAATTAAAAAGAAAATGTATTGTAAGTATAGATACATAAAGCATATTAATGCATGGACCTCAGTTAACTAATCTCAAAAATGTTTAATATGCATTTAATTAAGCTGAAAAATACATGCTGTGTCTCACTTTGGGAATGAGAAGGATGTTTTAAATGGTTGGTACAGCTTCTGTCCTTACCAAGTGCAACATAACGTGGAAAAAAAAAGGTTTGGACTTGCAGAGAGATCCTCTTACTTTCAGTCTCCCTTAGAGACACTATCTCAATGTGATGTTATTTGGCATGAATTTTTATTATAATAATATAAAGTTACTCCTGTAAGGTAGATCATAAAGTAACTTGCTGCTTTACAGTAGGTAGATGCACAGTATGATTCATTAAAATTGCAAGTTCTTAAAAATTCCTTCTCTTTCATTTTCAAACTTTAGTGGGTGTTAGAGAAGGTGGGAGCTGTTATTCTGCACAGTATGAGACTCTTGGAAATGCAGACAAAGTGGAACAACTCAGGGCTGGGTAGGTTAGCTGAAACCCCGATGTAGGTGGCAAATTCAATTTTACTTCTTGTACCTCCTGCTGATTTTTTTTTCTTTCTTTCTTGCTTTCTTTTTTTCCCAAAGTACATACTGACGAAGGTGAAACAAGTATCTCCTCACAGCTGGCCTGAATGGAGGGCCACGTCATTTTTTGGATTCAGTCTCTGAGTTCAGGACTTCTGTTCAATGAAAAGAGTCTGCAGTGATGTCACAGATAATGTTCTGTAGTTGAATGACAAGGTTTCAGCACAAAAAGTAATTTAAATTAAGGAAGAATGGTGCTTATTCTGTTAAAGGTACAAGATTTTAATCAATGAGAAGTTGGTCATTTTGAAGGGAACAGGATGAAAAGTCGGAGAGAGTGTGCGGAGGATGAGGTGAATGCCTTGTGGAAAGGTGCAGAATACAAACTCTGTCAAAACTTTCAAGTGAAACTAAACGTGAGAAGTGCGGTTAGTAAGCAGGTAACAACTGATATAGTGTTGTTATTGTATGTCTTCTAAAATGTGTGCTTGATTGAGGAAATTGTGGAGGTAGTAATTCTACTGAATTGCTTGTGTTGAATTTTTTATGGTGGTTCAAGTGTGTAGGTGTGTATGTTGGGTACATTGTAATAGCCTTAATTACTTTCAAGCCTCCTACCTGAGGAACAAATTTGACCCAGTACTTATTCTTTGTTTGTTTGATTTGATTTTTTTTTTCTTTCCCCTTGTGAAAATTGGAATTTTTATCACAAGTAAAATTTTCCCTGTTCCAGTATGGCAAAAGAGAATAGCAGGCACCTTCAACTCTTCCTCTTGGCATCAGTTGTTGGAATGTAAAAGCTTTAATTTTTTCAACTTGGGAATATTGTAAATCTTTGTCATGTGCATTCTAATGATTCAAAAGTATTTACTGTGTTCTCCTCCTGAAATGACCACACAAAGAGCTGCCAGTAAGGGCATTATTTTGTTTTGTTTGCACTATATTTGCTTTTAAAGATTGTTTTAATGTATTTGTTGTTTTAGTGCTGTTACGTGTGGAAAAAGTGCAGGTCTCTTAAGCTGAATGTTTTGCAAAAACTAAATAAAAAGCAAGGGTGGAATTTTTATATTCTTTGTCTTGGTGCATATTGTTGTTGCCACAGTTGTTTTTCTAAAGCTGATGAAGTTAAAACTAACATATATTACTCAGATTGCTTATGGAAGCACCTTGCAAAGCCGTTTGCAATGGTTTGATCCTAAAATTTGGATAAAGCTGCTGTAACTTAGATTATTTGTAATAGAATGACATAATCATGATGCTCAAGAGGAAAGGAAATACACAGTTGTGACCTTACACTGTAGGAGTTTGTCATTTCTTCTTTAGCTTGTAAACAGTATGCAGACTAAGTCTTACTTTTCTGTGTGTGTGTCTCATGCCAAACTGACTTGAATGCTTTCTCTGATGGAGCTTTTTTCTCACCTTTCACCAAGGCCCTGAGGTAGCTCACTTTTTCGGAATGCTGTGGACTTCCTCTTGTTTTCCCTCAAAGCACAAAAATCCCTCCTGCAGCACCTTTTCTCTATGTCTTAACATAGTCCTTTTGTGGCCACTCTTATAGTACCCATCCCCATCCTTGCTCTGCAGACTCAAAGAATAGTTTGGTGTATTCCAGTTAGTCTTCCAAATAATTTCTCTACTAAAGGAAATGGGGGAAAAAAAAAACCTATAAAGTAAAACTTCTGGGTGAATATCAGTTTAGGTAAGAGCTAATAAGATGAATTTGTGTGATTCATCAATGTTAAGTTTTTTCAGATTTATACTTTAAATTAGAGACTGTAAAAGAATTTTTAGGGCTGGTTGTGAAGGCTTAAATGTTCTACCTCCAAAATGAATGAAATGCAATTCAGTCTCCATTACTTTTATTCATTTGAATCTGCCAGGACAGGAGCCAGTTAGTGTTACAGATGATGCCTGCAACTAGACTAAGCCCACTACAAGTTTTCTGTGTACATCAGTGAAGCATCCTAACTTCATAATGACCTCCTGTCACTTCTAGTGATGGTGTGACTGTACAACTAGTTTTATACAAGTGAGAAGCTCTGTGATTCTGTTATCTTCCTGAAATTTCCAGCTTTCAGGTTGCTTGGAGTTAATAGGCTCATAAGTAATGTCTAGAAAAGGAAAAGTATCAGACAGTTTGCAGATGGCTCATTATAACATTATTATAAGACCCCTGACACAGTATGAATAAAAGAGCTCTACTGTCTTAAGATCAGTAATAATTAGTCTCTTAAACCAGTGTTTACTATTAAGTGACTTGCCAATAAATATATACAGCTATATTTTTCCACTTAATTATTTAAAAACTCTGCTATAGACTTTTCTCAACCTTTATTGCAAAGATTTAAAATGGAAACTTTTTTCCTTATTGAATAAATATTCTTACTTTTTCCTCCCTTTTAGTAATTTTAAGGAGAGACCATCCCTTATAGCTGCCATTGTCTCTTATATGTCTGTTTGGATGGACAGCTAGGCTACCTTTCCGGACTTTTAAACTTAGCGAGACGACTATTTTTCACTTAGCCAATTTACCCTTCATGGCTGAGAGTGACCGTATCGTTCCATACTCCCATTCAGGTTATAGTGTGGTGCTGGCACCGTCACAGCGTTCCTGTAGTGGTGTAGAAGCAGCACAGTTTTGTGTTTCGTGGGTGAGCAGCTGCTCAAAACCCTGTTGAAGACCAACCTTTTATCATCTGTTGCAAGGTGACTTACATTTTGCTAACGTACACAAGCCAAGTTAGACAGTGTTGTTATTGCAGTGCTTTTGAGGAGCCTCATTACATCATATAGAAAATTTGCACTGTAACCCAGTACATCTACACTCAGGATTATGTTTTAGTATCCCTGAAGCACTTGTAATGGTGTATCTTTTTTGTTAAGGTGGAGTGATTTCATTCTTCTGTTTCCTACTGTTTAATTATCGCTATTCCTGTTTGGCGTAAGCCCTGAAGTGGGTTTGTGTTTCAGTGATAGAATGAGGGCAGCAGTGGAACCACACGCTCAATATGGAAGCTGGTTCTGTCTAGAATTTAAAATCATCTGACAAGAACCTGTAGAGCTTAATTTTTGTTAAACTGTTAAATGGAAATCTGAACACGGGGAGTGTCTGTGGAAGGGGCATTATATGAAGCACTTAGCAGCAGAGTACCTACAGATTCAGCAGCTAATAGATTGTTATCTGCCACAATTTAAAACCCTGAAACTAAATAAAATTCTAAATGTGGATTCTTATTCCCGTGTGCTGCTTGAGCAGTCTTTGCTAAATTGTTCTGCACATAATTTAATGTTCATCCTTTTAACTTTGCAGGCATATTGCCAAAGAATTACTCATACAGTTAAAGAAAAAAAAAATAAAATCAGTGAGTGTAGCCCATAAATAAGCTACACAATCTTACTTCCCTTTCCAGGTTTTTCAACAAATGATAAAGGGTATACTCTTCAAAAATGCATTTACCAGAAAGAAACCTTTCAAATCACTTCTAGTACATACCAGCTATGGCTTATAATGACTGCTGCAGTAAGCTTGGTAAATCACTTTCACTCTATCTTAAGGACATTTATACTTAAGTGTTGTTTTCACTGTAATTTCCATTGCTGTCTTCAGCCCTGATTGGTAGTGCTTAGCATTTTAGGTGGAAATAATGCATTGGAGCTGGAAAGCAAGTTTAGTGAAGTGAGAACCACCACAAGTGGTGTTTATTATAATTAATGTGATATGAGAGTATACACGACAAGCAAGATATCATAATTAAACCTTTTTTTTTACAGATTGTGGAAGACATCCAGTTTAGAGACAAGGATGTTGTGCAGGACAGTGTCAAATGCTTTGCTCCAAAGTAGTTCACTGTGCTTCCATGTTGCTTGTGGTTGTCGGGAAGCTTGTTCTACCATGGTACCAAAAGACTAAGTACATTTAAAGTCCTTACGGCCTCCTTGAGGTACCTCTTGTGTGATTATGAATATAGAATAAGGAGATTTTCAGTGGTTACTTGCGTAAGTCTTGTTTTGACTGTCAAAAAGGAGAAAGGATGCTAAGTATGTGGGGGACATGAGGATACAGAAGCAGCCCCTTCAGGTTGAGGGATAATTGAATAAAAAGAAAAGGCATGGTCCATGGGAGCCTGCTGAGGATGCTGTTAAGGGGGAAAAGTGGAAGCGGTTAACGTAATTTGGGTAGGTCTGTTCAATGGTTTTATGCATTATATATGTGAGATTGAGTTCCAAAGTGCTTTAGTCTGGGTATTTTTTTCATGTATTTTGGAGGATACGAAGCTGCATAAATGGAAGAAGAGAAAATGTGCTCGGAATCAGTCAGAGATCTCAAAAAAACTTGACAAGCATAAATCAGAAGACAACTGATGCTATAAATATTATGAAAATAATGTGAGATTAATAAATATTATTGGCTTTGAGTTTAACTTACGTGTAGGGGAGATCTGCAGCACACTAATAAAAATACTTATTTTATGGAGAGAAAAGTAGCAAAATAAAGTACTCCATTAAGTACATTGAAAGGATTTAAGTATTTGAAATGGTTTTGAAGCACTAAGTAGCTCAGAGACAAAAAAAATGCTTTAATGAAAACACTTCTCACCTCTTGTGGAACACATTTCTGTTGAAAAAAAGATTAGTGCAAAAAGGCAGTCATTCAGAAAGACAAAGTTTAAAACATTCCTAAAGCCTACACATTTCTTGAGTTTTGTTGTAATTCTTCCAAAACCACAAAATAGAACTTGACAGGGGCAAGATACTAAACCACCTTGAAAAATACTAAGCAGTGCTGCATGTAGGGGAAGATGAAATAAAAATGCAACAGAAATTCTATATTGGCTGAGATTAGATGGTGCTTTCAAAAGCTGCGTGAAATTGAAGCCATTAGCTTATATTTGCATTTAAGCAGTGGAGTTGTAATGTTAGACAGTTATAAAATTGTAAATTATAATCAGACAGGTAACGTTACACGCTATAGGAAGATGGTTCGGTTTGAGTACAGTATTTGAGAAAAAGTTTTCAAAAAATACTAAGAGCGGGAATAATAAAATATTAGACTGTTGAACTATGTAGGCATTTGTGTTGGCGTGCAGAGATTATGTTTGCAACTGGAAGCAGCCTCTCTTTCTCCAGAAATTTACCATCAGGAGCTCTAGAACATGTTAGTTCCACTAACATATTGCCACTTCTTCCCTCTTCATAGAAACCTATAGTTTCTGTCATTTGTTTGTAGGTATTTTTCAGTGCTTGTTATTATTTACTGAGGAATCAAAATTATGCATAAGTGGTTATTAATACATGCTCAGATGACAAGTCTCTCTTTTTTTTTTTTTTCTTTCTTACCCTGTAGAATTTTTCTTCTGAGAATATGGAATAAATGAGAACTTCAAACATTTGCTTCTTCTAACGTAATGGGGCTTTTAAGTTATCACCTAAATGACATGAAGTGCCAGAGAGTTGCGCTCAGGGAGCGTGAGAGCGTCACTGCCAGTGACGGCAGTGCTGCCAGCCGTCTGAAGGAGCGAGGCAGGTATAGGTGGGTGACAGTTGAAGGATGAAATATTTTTGAAGTAGGGCATGCTTTTTTTTAATTCTGTGTAATGATGTCCAGTGGGGTTTGGGGTGGGGGCAGATGTACTCTCTGAGAATGCCATAGGCGTAGACCTTTGTCATGATCAAGTTAAAAATAAATAAATATATATATATGTATTTTTAACACAATACTTCAGATTTATCAAGAAAATGTTGTTTGTCTTCAGACCTGCAAATACAGTGATACTTTGCAATTGTCTTTTCTTCCTTATAGGCAGGTGAGCAAGGAGAACAGGCTGAGAGGACAAGAGCCAGCCACAAGGAGAGAAGAGATTGTTTTGTCAGGTAGGAGTAGTGGGAAAACGGGACACAAGAGTTCAAGCTGTACATGGAAATGACTGATAACCATGTTGGTACATTATTGCACTCACAATGCCAGTTATAGTCTAGTTTCCCACTAAGTTCTGATGCCAAAAAAACTTGATGAAATAATTCTCTACAACTATCTTCAGCACGACTTACAGCAAAACGTTCATGTGTGACTAGAGTCAACTGGAAAGACTGTTTGCCAATGATTAAAGTAATATCACTTAAGATAATTAATCAGGTTAGGGTAGAAGAGGTATCTTATGCCTACTGAAAAAAAACTAGTGGTTTAGTCCCACTTATTTTATTTTATTTTCACTTTTTACAAGTGCATATTGAATATACTATCCATGATTCAACTACCACACCTGTTCTCAAGCTGTAAAATCCTATGCAAAGCCAATAAGTACAAAAATATGAATCTTAAAATTGTATGCTGGTATTTGTGTTACAAACTTTAGAACCGAAAGACCTGTTAAGCTGAAATATCAGCCTTTCAACAGCAAGCACTGGCTATAAGCTGAACTATTTCAGTAACTGTAAACATAATAAAAATTCTCGTGACGAATCTCTGAACAAAGTTTTTTGATGAGACTCATAAGAAATAGACTGAATTCAAAGGAGTGAATAATCCTGCATTACTGATAAGACCTAACTAAATTTTTTTCAAGTGACAAGAAGCAGCCGTGTTTTGTTATAGAAGTAACAATACAAAATAAAAGCCAAGAAAAATATCAGGATCACCATAGTTGAAGTTCATTCTTCTGAACTGATAAAAATGCTTCCAAAGTGAAAGTATGTTGCAGAGCCTTTTCAAGACTGTACATTTGCTCTTGTGGCAATATGAGTTGCTTAATTACTGGGATACTTTGTTGAAAGGGGCAGTTTATAACTGTGAATTGTGTGGATTTATACTTCAGTCTGACAAGTAAGCCACTTGGGGCTTACGGCTAGCTTCTCAGTCTCAGATGAGGAAAAGGATTACTTTTAAATTAGGTCAAAATTTCAACATTGACTCTTTTTGGCCACAATAGAGAAGAAACATATTCTGCTTATTAGACCTAATTGAAGTGAAGAAAAGTATGTAATAATTTCCTGAAAGAACAGGGAGAAGGAAGTGGATACTTATTTCAGAAATGCTGAAGGTATATACGTAATTCAAAGAAGCAAATTTTCATAGGTGTGAGACGGTTAAATGTGAAAAGGAGTTGTAAAGGAAATGTATATTAGCACAAAGTTGCAAAATAGTTTCTCTTCTTTGGCTGACCCTTCATGCAAATGCCATTTTTTATGCAGTAAGCATGGAACAACACAACAATAACTTTTCTTAGCAATACAAGATCAGTGAATGAAGCAGATAAATCACAAATATTTTAGTTGCTTTTAACAATATCAGCATAAATTGTCGATAGACTGCTGCAGTCCATCCAGATGGCTGAATCCATGCTTAGTGTTCACCTGAAGCAGGCTTGCTTTTTGCAGATATTGTGCCAAGAATCTCAACAAGTAAATTCAATTATAGAGATGTTCCAGAAGAAAATCAAACCTTGACTTTGTGACCGTTAGCAACTATTGTGGTGAAGCAGGAGTAGCTCTGTGCAGTAAGACAGTGCAGGCGATATCCTTGTGTTTGGGGTGGGAAGGGAATGTTTACTTGAAACTAGTTCTAGTCTGGTCCTGTAGATTCAAAAACCTTATAGTGATTAGGATACATCAGTGTGTTACTTGAACATGCTTTCTGGTTTAGTTTCATCCAAAAGAATCCAGATTAACATATTTAGATCACTTCAAGATGTGAACCAATGTGTGTCCACTAGTGGGAATGATCAGGAGGTACGCTTGTCACTCCTATGAACTAAACGGAGACGTGGATGCACTGTTCTAGTAAACACACTGATACCTCTGGTGTTTCAGACACCTCTGTCCGTGGTTAAAGGCGTGAATGGTAAATGCAGTTGTTCAAGTTGTACTAGTCTGAGTCTATGACAACAGCACAGATAACGCTCTGCCATTTGTTTTTTTTAAAGGCTGCAACTGCTGTTGTAATAGTTCAAGCAAAAGCAGCACTTGTTCTAGGTATATTAGTTTTGATAAAAATGTTATGGGCAATACGTCTTCCTGAAGTGATCATGCTTAACCAAGCACTATTTAACCTAGCCCTGCAGAGTCGTCACGTACACATGATCACATTTCAGAAATCGTCCTGGTGAATCAAGTCAATGTGCTTACCAGCTGTTTTGTTAGCGTGTTTAGCTTGGTGTGTGGTTACTTGCTTTTTCTATTGGAAGACTGTTTCTTAATGGATCATGCAGTGCTCTGTGGAAGTGAGTTGGCCATAAATGCAGCTTAATACTATTTTAATAGCAGAGATTTTAACCTTCTGTTGAGAACATGTTCTCCTTTGGTTTATGTCCTCATTACATATCTAGGTAATGTTCTTAGATTTAAAGAACAAAACATATAAATCAAACATGTTCCTTGTTTATGCTGCTATTTACTTTACAAGGTATGATCAGTGTGGCTGGTCTCAGGTCTTCGGTCTTAACCTGCCTTAAAAAATGAGGGCTAAGTTGCCCCTCTGTTTTCTCTAATAAAGTAACATCTGCCCGCTGTTGACAGCTCCATCAACCTTTTCTGTACCTGTTTTCTTCAGTTAGGCATGTTAAGAATTATCAGCAATGTTTCTATTCTTTTTAGATCTCTGTGGCAAATACTTTGTCCCTCTTTCTCCCTGGGAAGCATGTAGTTCTTCCCTGCTAATGAGATTTCACACATTAAAGCATACTGATAAGAGCATGGTACGGCTAAGATTACACATCTGAGGTTATTCTTGTCGCTAGGAAGTGATGAACCTGCTATCTAATGGACTGATTTTTCTTTTGGAACTATCCAATGTATCCTGCTAAAGTTTTCCTAAATTTAAGCTATAAAATTAATTTCTCAGTTGTAGGGTCAAAATCTAGAGTGCGTTAATACTTCGAGCTTAAAACAATGCTTTCAGTAACATAATTAACAACATCAACATTGAATTAACATAAAATGGTAAATATACTCATTTTTCTGTAGTACACAAGAGGCATTTTCTGTCTGCTGTAGTATTTTGTCTGCAACATAATTTAGAAGATAGTTCAGATTGCTTTGCTGATTTTCCTTAAATGCCAGATGATTTTGGGCAAGCTGTCAATTTTTATTCCCAGCTCACCAACTTGAGGATATTCATCCCAAGTCTTATTGCCTGTACAATGAGATTTTTCCTTGGGAGGTGCTATTTTGAGCACAGAATTTTGAAACAGTGGGAATTATCTGTGACTAATAACAATCTCTATGGAGCTTGTTATACAACAAAGACTGATAATGTGCTTGAATATATTCCTATGATTGCTTGCATCTATGAGTAGCTTAAATTTCTGAAAGTTTCTGCCTTATCAGAAGAGGTGCAGTACTGGTCTTTTTTTTTTCCCTAGTGAAATAAGGTAAATTATTTAAACTACTGCTATTTTAACTCGAGTTGAGTAACACTTAGATGAACTTCAGTGCAGCAGTCTAGAAAAATGTACAAATTAACAGAGGTTAAGCTCGTCCTTGGATTTTTGTAACAGAATTTTGTCATTTGAATGGATCGTTATATAGCTAAACTCTTTCTAAAATAACATTTCTTGAAGTGCCCCATAGGTATGCAAATAATAAGATACCAGTAGAGAACTTCTTTTATTTATTTATTTTTAAACAACTCTTATTTGTTTGGTACAAATGTTTTGAGAATTAGGTACCCTTCTTGGCATAGTGTGGAGGTTTTCCAGAATAGTTGGGGCTTTGCAGGAAGGTCAGAGTAAGGATGTTCTCTGGTGATACGGCTGCATTTCAAATTCTAGTAGCCATTCAAGAATTTCTATTGGAGAAAACTTGAAGGCAAGGTAATCTGTAGAAATAAAGGATATAGGACTGGTTGTTGTGTAAGCATGAAATTTATTACTCACCTTGTTTTCTGTTGATTTATGTGGGTAACAATAGTCATAATATGACTCCTTAGCTAGTCATACTAATGTTAAAAAAAAAAAAGAAAACCAACAAAAAACAACCAACAATCACAAAACCAAACCAACCAAACCCAACCCACAAAAACCAACCTGTGGATGGCATGGTCCATTCCATCTGTCTGTAAAAAATCCTGTATTAATTGTATTGAAAACAGAGCTTGAAACTGTAATGTCTTGAAACAGAAAGCTTTCCTTTCATGCAGTTATGCTAACTGATTTATTAACAACTGTGAAATATAGCCATAGCTTGATCAGACATTACTATCATTGCTTATTTCTCAAGGTATGCTGTATAACTGAACTGAGTGTTGTATTTTATAATAGCGTGACTAAACTGTATTTGTCAGGTTGTCATTCTTCCCCCACACCGCTTATGATCAGATTGCTCGTGACGAGCACTGCTTTGGTATTTCAAATACTAAAACTGGATTTCGTTGCAAAAGTATGATGACATGTCTCTTACAGGTACATACCATGAAATGAATTAGTCAGGTCTGTCTTCAGAATAGTTCTAAACTTTGGCGACTTTTGAAGGAGATATTGATTACTGTTGTGACAGGCCACCAATTAAAGGTAAGAGAACATACACAGTTTTTGTAGTCTGAGTTCCACAGAGAGAACACTGACCTCTTAATTCTAATTATTAGTTTTTCTCCAAAAAGGTTCTTGCAGTAGATACTCTGGTTTCCCTATTGATACATGGGAATTACCGGTCTTGTGGATATGTTACTTGTAGTATAGCAATTACAGCATGACACCTGAAAATAAATTGCTGCTTTTTCAGTATAAAAATATAGCATGTTTTAATGCATCGAGTACGTTATGGCATGCAAATTTGTACAGAAGGTAGAAATTGCTACTTTTGATTTGCTTCTCTGAAGTCCATAAAATAACAGTTGAAGTAAATAAGAGATTGTTACTCAAGATAAGAGTCCCAGCTTGGATTGCAAACAAGCTGTCAGTAATGATAGCCGTAAGGAGCTTCTATGCTGGGTAAGCCCAAGTGAAAATGAGGATGCAGTAGGCTGTTACTGGGGCCACGTGTGTTTTCTGTAGAAATTGCACATGAGATGGATTAAATTTACTTTTGAGGGCCCAGAATAATGAAAAAGTGCTTGCTTGCTTGTTCAGTAACACTTATGATCTTGTTGACAACACGTTAGGGGGTGGAAAATTGGAGGAGCACTGCCACTGCTACCTCATTAGGTATTGAATGCCGTCCTGGGAGATAGGGTCATGGGTATATGTGTGCTGCTGGGGGGCGGTGGTGGAGGTGGTGAAGGATGGGGAGTGCAAGCAAAGAAGGGAAAATAATTAAGAAATTGAGAAGTAGTTTCAAAAACTCTGTAAGGATTTGATTGCTGTTTGTGTATGTTTGACTTCTGTCACTTCAGAATATAAATACAGCATCATTATTGAGAATTAAAGTGTGTTCCTACCATGGAACAAGGTCAAAAAGCAGACTGACTCAAATTGTGCAAATTAGACTATGATTTTGAGAAATACATCATGACATAGAGCTATCAAAAAATGGTAATAGAAGAAAAGAGACCATGGAGAAGGTTATAACTGTATATTCTTAACTGTATGAAGTTGTCAAGCGGTAGAATAACTTAATTTTAATGAAGCAATAAGACTCCACAGAGGGTGATGAACAGTCAAGTAAATAATGTCAGTTCAGTAAGGTTCCAAGGTTGCAGGCCTTGTAAAGCTAGCTTTTGTTCATCTCTGTATAACACACAATGGTATGGTAGTAACAGTGCCATTTTGTCCTGGAGTACACTAATGATGCAGGGAAATGACAGAATAGGAATGCAATGTTACACAAAAGCAACTATGAGGTCCAAATTTTGTAGCATTCACAATATGGTTCAAAAAAATAAAAAATACACCAAAACCAAAAAAAAGCTAAATCCTGAAGAACACAGGCACTAAAGTGTAGGGGGAATAAACAGCACAGAGCTGCTCTCTGCCCAGCGGAGGGAAGGTCCTCTGTTCCCTGTGCTGTGGTTCTATCAGGCTGCTGTATTGTCTAAGGTGAAGAAACCTCTTCAAGCCTTGAAATCTTATTCCAAAGTAGGATGATGAAAAGGAAAATTGCATGAGACACCAGAAAATAGTTATGTTCATTAGGTTGGTGAAAATCCGTAGTGCTAACCAAAGTACCTGTTAAGTGTGTGCTAGTCATGTAAGACTCTCTTAATGTGAAATAAATCCAAGCAGAAATTCAGGTTTACGTGACCTGTATCTTGTCAATGAGATCCCAAGCAAAAGATCAGGGGAAGAAATGAGGTAGTTATATCCAATTACCCGTTGCCCAAATATACTACCATACAGAATTTCAGAATTTGAAGAAAAGAGTAGGGGATATTAATCTCAGCAAAATCAGTTTTCAGCACTTATTTAAATATACATGCTGCTATGATGCAACTAGGGAGAAGGAACTACGCTCTACAATTCACTGGTGTATCAAAACTAAAGTCTTAAAACATTTGTTAAGCTAGTGCTATATGAAGTCAACTCTTTTCAGATTGGATGGTAATACATAACTGAGGCAGCATTTATTTACCAGTGTGTCAAGCTATGCATACTTTAATTAGAGTGTTTCTCTAGCAATAAAAAGGAAAATAGAAACGTCAATAGTTTTGCCGTTTATATTGATACATAACTTCTAAGGTTGTGATTTCTGACTGAAAGACGTAGTTATGTCCCATGTTACTATTGAATCTCTACATTTTTGTCTCATAGCCACAACCAAATAATTCGGATAACTTCAAAAAGTGCTTGAAACTGAATTCCTCCTTTGTTGTTTTAGTTCTGGGGGTTTTTGTTAGTTTGTTGTGGTTTTTTTTGTGTTTCATCAACTGAGTTTTTTCTTCAGAATAGCCTCTGTTTCCAAAGGGTATTCTGAAATATTCATGATCATATAGAAAAAGATTGCTGAAGTCCATTTTTAAGGAACAAGCAAATATAACTTCTAAGAAATGAAGATAGGGAAGTTATTAAAAAATACACACTGCATCTGCTTTGTATTTGGAAAAAAAAAAAACAGGTATTTTTCAAGTATTGTTCTTCAACATTTCCTTCAAAAGAACTCACATTTCTAATAAATGAAGAAATATTGCACAACACGGTGCATTATATCAAGACAGTCGTCATTCTTAATCAGTGTTTTAGTATCTGTAGATGTTTGCTCAAAGGAGTTGAGTGGAATTGTATATATTGTTTCATGTACTGTCACTTAGGGCTGAAAAAAGTATCTCAACAGTGATGCCTATGAATAAATGCCGTGCCTTCTGCAAACATAAATTCTCTTACAACTTAGCTTTTACTTCATAGTAGTATAAGCGTGTGCTTGGATGGCTTTAAGGTTTTGTCCATTTTTACAAAAAATCCAGTGATATTGAAGTTCTTCTGCAGAATAAACACTGTGCAGGAATACGCTTAACATGCAAAGAAATATGTCGTGCACATTGATATTAGTAGTTATAACTGAGATAATAAAGGGAGTACATGTCATAACAGTATTGATCATACGCTGTCAACCTGCATAATTTTACCTTGTGGTATTTCAGACTTTAAAACCTTTAAAACACTAATGGGATGCATACGGATCCAGCAGTGTTTTGCCAAGACTCGGTTATGAGGCATCTGCTGTGATTCACCCTTGCTCTAGTAAAGATGAAATCTGACACTGTTTACCATCAGCTTGTGCTCCTCAAAGCGACTTTAAAAATGTTATTATAGGCTTCCATGTAGGTGGTGCAGTGACTAAAAAAGCTGTATCTAGTGTGCTGAGTTGCTTTTTTTTTATTATTTTACTTTAAATACTCTCTTGATGACATTCCCTGAAAAGTCCCCCAGGGAATGACTGATACACAGTTTTGCCAAGCTCTGAAAGATAAGTTGTAATTGCGTTAATGCAAAAGTGATGCCTTCGGTATGTTTGTCCTGGCCTAACTGGTTGAAATTTAGCAAATTGGTCTACTTTCATAAGAAAAGAGTCTCTGTTGGCTTGCAGTGCTAACAGGAGACGAAGGCAGTGAAACTTATTTTGGCTTTGCAAGGCAGCAGAGGAGGTGGGAAACGCAGGAGGATCTCTCTCCTTATTCCAAAGACCTTTTCTGCATAGATGCCTTGCAGAACAGTACTGTTTATGAACTTAGAGGGGGGCTGCTCTGACACTGTTATGGCTTGAGTTTCTTTTATTATGTGCCTCTTTTGAGAATTTACTCATTGATGTCCTGAGAGTATTTTCTCTGCTCTGTGTCTGTTCTTTTCTATTGTATAATTATGTACTTTATCTTCCTCTTGTCTTTAAATCCTCAAAATGGTTACGTGTATATTATCTGTGTGTCTTTTTATTTCTTTATGACACTACCTGATAAATAATCATAGTGTCAAATCCTGCTTGTTTTAGTGTTTTTCAGCTGGTGGGAGTCCTCTGGATAGCTAATTAAACTGTGATATATAGGAAAATTTACTATAGATAAGGAGAAAAATTGCCAGAAACTACATTATGAAATGTCTGTCTGTTAAAGTTGACTAGCTTAAATATTGATCAAGTCAAACAGGAGAATCAATGTCAGATACTGGGATGGATTTTAAGCAGCAGAATACAACTTCATTTAGTGTTATAGTTTCTCTCCCACCTCTTAGATAAATCATTTAACTCATTCTAATATTTTGGGCTCCAAACACATGTCTAGTAAACCTCACAAAGCTCACAGGAAATTGGTGAGAAATTTCAGCTTATCAAGTCTATACTTTTTGAGACACCAAAGATCCATCGCAGCGTTCCTGATTTGTTCTACGCTTGTGCGATAAACTCCTCTAACCCTTCTGGCCCTTATCTGAAGTGTTACCAAACAATAGCAATTGCGTTGCCACTCAGATTTCTTGTGGTTTTTCGCGTTTGTGTTTTTTTCCTTCCTAATTTGGCATTAAATTGGAAGTTGAATTTTGTATTTGGCAAATGAGTTCAATTGCTCTGGAACACTTGGCTCCAATGAATGTCCTTGTGTTCAATTTTCTCCAAAATTACATTTTGCATCTTCTTTTCCTTAAATGTTTTGCCGAGGTAAATTGCAATTCAGAAATGGAGGAATTTCTTTCCTTCCCCTCCCTCCCCTGCCCCACAAGTGCCTGGCTGGGGCTTGTCAGCTCATCTGCCACCTACCACTTACGTATTTTTATTTTGTTTTTATCTTTTACTCAATAATACCCGATACAAAAATCTTAATTTGAAGGAAACCATGAATTTGCAATTGCAGGTATTCCAGTTCGTTCCGAGGCTGTAGTGTTAAGACTACAGGCACCAAACGGCTGGGTTGTTCCGTGGTTTTCTTTAACTCTGTTTTTCAAACAGGCTCAGACTGACCTGGGAAACCCTCAGTGCCTGGTGGGGTGAGAATGCCAAGTGAAGCATCCTTCAGTCAGACTCGGGCGGCTGGGGCTGGTGACTCTGCAACAGGGCAACTTCTCAGTCTGAGATGCAAGTGTAGTCTAAGTCTGGCACTCGTAATCTCTGAGAAAGCCAGATATTTTCAGCTGAAAGTTGTTTCTTTCTTGTGTTTTCTCCCAGAACTTGAATGTATTAAGTTATGCGTGTACTAGGCCATATTTCTGTACTAATCTAGGTACTATGCTGGCTTTGGTATTTTGTATCTAGTACAGAAAACATAACCTTTTGTTTGATATTTAATCTATTTGACCATATAATTAGGTGTCCATGGTTTTTGCATGGCCAGCGTTCTAGCCTAGCACTAATATTAGCCCTTAAGTAATTTAGAACAATTTTTGGTTCATTTGTTTCTCTCAGTTAAATATCACCGTAAGCTACATGTGGTACCATCTTCAGTGTCTAGTCATATCTAGTCATATCATATTTGCTTGGTTTCCTTTCAGAGATTCTAGGTAAAAGGCCACAGTAAACTCTCCAGTGTCTGCTCATGGTTAGGTATAATGGCGTAGTTTGGAGTTTCTTTATATTTGTGTACCTGAGAGTGAAAAAGAGAAAAGATTAAAAAAAACCAAGTTTCATAGTATGCAGTTCTGGAGTCTAGTGTAATCCCTTCTATCAGTGTGTGGTGGGATGAGAACTGGAAAAGGGGAGAACACAGGAAATTCGTTTCTTCATCGTGTTCCCACCCCCCCACCAAGGGAAAAAATACAACCATGTTACCATGGAAAAATCAACATGATAGGGAACTGTTGGATCTCCAATACCATTTTTTAAAATCCAATTGGTTGCAGCTGTACTGAGAGGGAACAAATGTTTTGCTGCCTTTGCTGCCAAATAATAGATTGTATTTGGAAGCATAAGACTAATGAAAAAATACAGTTCAGAAACCTATTGATTGCAAAGCTTCAGGCATAAGAAGGGAAACTGCTAACTTTCTTTGTAAAGAATACTGTGCTTTAAAAATTTAGGTTGTGTTTTTTTTTTTTTAGATGCAGTGTTAAGTTATATATAATATTGTTTCCTGAGGATTCAATTTTTCACCATGGCAGTGATCCCAAGCGTCATGCTTTCTGCTGGCTATAATTTATCTATTTACCAGCAGCAGCCATCTGCTTGGAAAATCATTAACTCAAACTTGGGCAGAAGGGGAGGCAGCAAGGGGGAGGAGCACTGGCTAGAAGAAAGGCTTGTCCTGTGGAGGGGTAGCAGGCGCGGTGTTCCTCATTCGCTTTGCGTGTGGACAACCTTCTTCCATAGAAAAGTGATTCCTCTCCCCTGCCCCGGGGTGGGGGGGGGAATTCCATACACTGAACCCTGCCAGGGTGGGAGAGTCTGAATTGGATTAGGATTTTGGTGTCTCGAAGAGTGTGCTGTTCAGTAAGGGCCTTTCTCCCTGCCGCAGCTTGGATGCTCTTGGTGTAGTGTAAGGGGTTTTAGGTAACTTACTTGGTTGAACTCATAGTTTTTGACAAATTCAAAGGCTGAACTTGCTGAACTTCACCGTTACTGAGTAGAGTTATCAGTATTCGGCTTTTGTAGAAGTTGAAAGGGGTTTGACATCCATCAGAAGCAACATGACCTATAAGTGAAGAAGTTGCTGCTGAGCAGCTGAGGTTACCTGCTCTCCACTGCAGGGTGGCTTCAGCCAGCACTCTCCAGTTCGTGTGTGGAGCGTACCCGGCACTGGTAAAAGGCTTAGCTGAGGACCAGCAATTCTTTTAACTGAAATGACTTTACCATAGGTGACCAAATCATTAGGTCCCTTAATGGTTTTATTCAGATATGTAGATTCTGTAGGTTCATTATTTGAAATTATTAAATATAAACATGAAAAAAAGAAAAATAGTTATTTTATTAAGCTCCTTGTAAGCAGACATAAAAGTTAAGTGTATACCATTAAATCTTGTTAAAGCAAGCAAACAAGTTATCTGTTTTTCAGTCATCTGTTCATTGCCATGGTAGAAACATTGATTTGTATCTTTTAGAGATCTATAATTGCAGACCTGTAGCTTAATCTGTCATAGGTGTATGGAAGCCCCTTTTCAGTGCTTCTGTAAGAAACTACTAAGCTAAATCAGTAATGCTATATGACATAAAGGAGAAAAGAAATATCTTTACAACATCAAGCAAGGGTTTAGCAATCTGATCCGCATTCATAGTATTAAGCAATTCATCAAATATCTGGGCAACAAGCAGTAATTGATTTTATAGTATCTGACCAGCGGACATGAATGTGTATGTGTAATACAGTTGAGTTGCATTCCTGCAAAGTTTTTTCTATTGAGCTGCTGGTAGCTGGGAAGATTTTCCTAAAATATGCTGTGATTTATGAATTATTTTTTTTTTTACAGTTTGTTGGTGATGAATGATGTAGGAATTTAAACTCTCACCTTTAGAAATAACCATCTGTTATAAAATAGATCGCCGATGTCTCTTTTAGCAGCCTAATGCAGTATGATAAAAGTGACTCTTACCTCTGACAGAGCGCTAACCAATGGATGCCGTGTTACTTAATACACCAAGAGCATCCTTAAAAAGCTATACGTTTTAGCTTCTATCGAGGCTATATGGATCAGACGTCCTTCGGGCGATGTGCACAGCAGTGAAAAACAATGAGACATGGGCTTCGGAGACCTGGAGTGCCTGGAAGTTGAAGATCAAAGTTGCAGCCTTCTGTGGGTTATAACCAAAGATGGGATTAGCACCTTCCCAGTTCAGCATCTGTGGTCAAGCCTATTTGGCAGCATGGTTTTAGGTGGGTTAATAAAGAAAATACACACTTTTCTCCATAGTACTGAAGCATGTTTTATAACAGATGTTGTTGGATATCACAAAACACTTATTTATATAATTTTTTAAAAATTACATTCATGGAAAAATGCACTTCTTTCGCTCTTTTAAAAGCTTATGTATACCTGGATTTTTAAGCTTATATTACTCCTAGTACATTTAGAATTATTGTAGGATTGTATAAAACAGAGCAGTTAAAAAAGCAGAATGACAAATAGAATTCCAAGACTTTTTTTTTTTTGGATGCCGCTCTTGAGTATGGACATTGTGCTAGATTTTTCACTTTGGACAGAGAACTTCCTAAAAAGAAATTCAGATGCTGAAAGTTTGCAAGTTGCCAATACTTGATTGGTTTCGTCAACTATAAAATATTATATTATGGAATGAATTAAATTCTAAATAGTGATCTATTGATTGTTCACATGAATTTGAATTTCCTTAATGGTACCCTAATTTTCAAAATATATTCTTGGTCCTGCTACTATGGGGACTTCAGGTAAACACAGTCATAAAAATGCAGGTGTGTTTAGTAGATATAATAAAACCACGATAAGAGTGCAGGTGTGCATAGCAGGTTTATCAAGTGACACTTCTATAGACTAAAACAAAAGATGTCTTTATGTGAGTTAAGAGGTAATCACTAGCGCAGTGGCTTTCTGATTGCCCTTCCTCCATCATTTTCTCTCCAGCTCCAGAGTGGCTGTGCCATTTTATCAGAGTATGTGATGACTCACTTCCCCATTTTATTTTCTCTTGCAGATGGCATCATTTCATCTCATGCTCTGAAAGTGACAAGTGACTCTGTGGCACTGACTTTATTGTATTAGGCTGTACTAGCTGTGATGAATATATAATCTGTGTTGCAACTATCTTTGTCTCTGCCTTACACAGCAGTGGGTGAAGTAAGAAAACACAAGGACGCTAATATAAGGCTTCAGATACTACTGCTGTGACTTTGAGTGCGAAGGAAGTATCAGTAATATCCTTATTGGTCCCCATGTAGTAGCACTGATAATGGGCTTTTTCTAGTGTGCCAGGGAACATAGAGGCGTACAGCTGACTCACTGGCTGACGTTGTCGTTTTGTCATGCCAAAAGTTTCTAAAATGCTGCCAGTTCTGTCTTGCTGTGTTGGATCTATTTGCCCGGAGCTTTTAAATTCCTTTCCAGAGCTGGCAATTCTGGTGGAACTGTAACCTTTGCATCCCACAACACTTGACTTTTTGCAACTGTGAAAGTACTTGATGTGTTGCCAAAGTGAAAAATACTCCAAAATGTAGTGTGAAAGGTTTATTCTTTTTATGCTGGTGTTATGATAGGCAGGTGCTGAATTTTGTTGAGGGGGGTGGAAAATGTGTTGTGAAAGACCTTCCCGCCACCACGCATGCTGTATTTCATCTTTCATCAAGATTTGCTGTAGCTAGCTGATTTAGAAATGGTTTGGCGGGTGATGAAACAGATCTACGTCTGCGCTTGGTAACTAGGGAAATCCATTACAGTGTCTCCACATGACTGGATCTGATCTTGACTGAGGAGTATCTGTACTGCAGAGTAGAAGGGATTATAGATGGAATAGGATCTCAAAATAAAACACGCTCACAGATATCACTTGGGTTAATGTCTGGCCACCATCCG
Source organism: Dromas ardeola (assembly GCA_013398915.1). Classification (NCBI taxonomy): domain Eukaryota; kingdom Metazoa; phylum Chordata; class Aves; order Charadriiformes; family Dromadidae; genus Dromas; species Dromas ardeola. Next base: position 165,611 of record VYZM01008949.1, read on the forward strand.
TTGACGATGTACATGCAGGCTTTCTCGGCCAATAGTCTGGTCTTCAGCTCCAGAGCAGTTTTGCTGTATTGTGCTGCTGTTTTTACCGCTATCACTGGCATGCAAGTCCTGAGAGCAACAGAGTCAGTATGAGAAATGTTGAAAATATTCATAGACAAAACATTATTGGCATCACAAATTATTTCTTTATACTTCCCCTTTTGTAAAGACCTTAAAAAGTCAATTTTCCATCCTGAACAGAGTGTTATTTTTCTGAGCTTGCTTTCAATTGAAAGGGACGTTCTGTAGGAATTCTGTAGGAGAGGGAAGAGGGGTCAACATGACAACAAAACCCTCTTCCAGGTAAATAAGCGTATATTCTTGCCTGCAGTAACATATCCCTAGCAATTTCCCCTACATGGTGAACTAGGAAAAACCTGGAGTATTGTTTTTGTACCTAATGATTTTAATAGATATTTTTCAAGCTTTTAACACTCTATAGTGGTGAATAATTTTTTAGGCAGGTCTCATGGCTCAAACTGAGAAACTATTCCCCCAGTAGAATATAGGGAAATGAGGCACTCTAAATGTCTGCCCTCCCCTGTCTGGACTTGACTGTTTGTTCTGACTGGTCCCGTCTCAGGATCCATTTCTTCACGCTGCTTCACGTAGCAGTGACCAAAGCAGTCAAGTCATGACCCGGGCATCGATAGCTTTAAGGGACTCGGTGCTGTTGAGAGTAGCTTTTTCCCTAGCATTGTTTTCTTTGAGGAATTATAATTGGAAACCTGGACCAATTGTAGAGGACTGGTGAAGATGAGAGGGAGAGAAGTAGCACATTTGTGTATCTCCAGGAAAGATTAATCTTGCTTTAATTACTATTTAGCTTGGAAATAGTTACATGTCAAAAGGAAAAACCCTGTTATTCCAACTGTAGTATCTTCTGTGGCAACAGAACTTTCCTGTGGCTGAATTCCAGGCCCCAAAATCAGTAGAGATCTACTAATTTCTCTTGCTCTGTCACAGCAGAATGAATCTGACCATGTCTTGATGTACTGATCAAACTTCTCTCCAAATACATGCGTATTGTCAATGGAGCAAAGTCTCAAGTGCAGCAAATTCAATTTACTTTGCTTCCACTCTATCTGGAAAAAAATAGCCTCTGCCTTCAGGTGAAGTTTGAATGCAAACGGGGGAATGTTGGTTTGTGGGTTTTCTGTTTTTTGTTTAAAGCAACAAAACAAGCAGAAAAACCCCACCAAAATGAAACCGAAAAACCCCAAACACTCATAAAGTAGAAGTTATGCTTGAATGCATATATGATTTTATCAGTTTCTTTCATAAGAAGGTCCACAGATGCAAAAAAATCATTTTGTCTGAAATGTTGTTTTAGGAAAATTTAGTTGTGGTTTTTTAGCCTTTATCCATCTTCCAGGTTGTAGGACGTCTCTTTACATGATCAATATTTTAATGTGTTCTGTTGCAGGGAATGGAAGTCTCACCTGATAAATCTGGAGTAACTAGTTAATATTCCGTATACCAGATACAGTAAATCACTATTTGTATTGCATTCCTTTCCAAAAATATAAAGTTCCAACTGCTGTATTAAATTCTGCTAAATAGTTTTGTAAAATAAACCACATATATTCATGTAGATACACTGCAATACATTATATATATGTATTATATATGTTACATATAAAAAGATATATATATTTATATTAAGATATATGAGAAGTTCTGTGTTAATTCATTTTCATACAAGACATACGGTTTCTCTTAGTGAACAAGAAGTGTATCGTGTATATCAATCATATTTGAGATTGGATATAAGAATCTGGAATGATTTTGTTCATGGGAATACATCAGTTCCTGAACAATGACAGAAAGTTAGATAATGCTGACTGTTTTTTCGAAGTCATTAATGGGAAATTCACAGTTAATGTTTTCTAAGAGCCTGTGCAAACTGTTGCAAGAAAATGAATTAAGCTTAAATTAGTTTAACCAATTGAAAGATGACTTGCCTAATGTACTCCATTATCATGAATAATTCTGCCCTTTCGCCTGTAAAGTAGCAGTAAATAATGGAAGAATTCAGATCATGAAAATTAGGCAATTTTTCTCTTTGTTTTAATAACTGTGCCTTGGAATAATTTGAATAACTGTGCCTCTGACCTTTAACAAAGGCTCCACGCAGATGGCACATGGCCATCGCGGGTCAGGGTGGTGGTAACACTGAGAGGAAAAGCAGGATCATGGGGTGATGTAGTGGGGAACTTAAGGAACATTTTATTACCTGAATATTGAGCCCTCCTTGGAACTTTTAAATTATTTTTATAAATAAATGCAAACAAAATAAAATTTTAGGAAAAATTTTTGTATGAGGAGCTGCTTTTAGATAAATGAAGAATGAAATGGATTAGTTAGTGAACGCTTTTGTAGCTGGTTCGATGAGGATAAGTCATTGCATAGAGAATTGCAACTTCTTAATTTTTTATTTTTTTTTTTAATTGACAGCCTTGCACTCTTCCAAAGATGCTTTTGGTTACATGACGGAAGAGACCAATTCCATGTAAGCAAATGCTTGATTCTCATCTGGAATGTGAGGATTGTAGTGTTTGATGGGTTTGGTGATGTAGAGATTTGGACCCAACACTGGAACCCACAGAAGAGATGTGGGGTTTTTTTTTTCCACTATTAGTTCAACTCCCGCTTTCTTTCAAGCTCTCCAATTTAGGTTGTGCAAAAAAATTCACAGGGATGGACAGAAACTACTTAGATGTTTGAAATTGTTATGGCAACTGGAAATGCTACCTTTTTTTAACAATATTATTTTTTTTGCCCTCCAACGTCCTCTGATACTGCTGCTGAAAGATCTTTGTCCAAATATATAATAGAAACTAATTGCCAAACCGTGGAACACACAACACAACAGATTTCTTTTCCAGGGGGCTGTACCAGAGTTGAATGTTCAGCCTCCTAAGACCAAATGACTGTCTCGATTAGCAAGCAGTAAGAGTAAATATGTAGACTAGAACATGATGCTGAGGACAGTGTGTTGCCAACAAGCTCTAGTCTAATCAGAAGCGTGCCCCTCACACAAATGAAATGGTAATGCGAACATGCCCTTAACGTGAAGAATGTGTGTTTTAAGTGTGTTAAGAATGGTTTTTGACTAATTTTAAATTTTTTGGTTTCACAAGTCTGTTACCAATAGCTTCTGGAGATGATTGCAGATACTGAACAGAAGATAGGTCTTGTCTCCTGCATTTTCCAGGCAGACTGGAATGTCTGCCAAGCCAGCACTGAGCCAACCAGAAGCTGTGGCAATGTGGGCAATGTGATACAGAATCTGAGTTAACGTTAGCATGCCTTTCAGCAGTAGCTTTATTGACTTGATTTCTGTATTGTGCTAACTTAATCCAGGCAGCTTCCTGTTGATTTGAAGTGATGACTGCTTTTGTCTGCAAAATGCTTTCCAGACATACTGCTAAACCTGCCAATAGACAGAACCATGGGTGAAAAGTATGAATGTTGAATGAAAACAGTGGGTGAAAAGGCAATTGATGGAGGTTTGGAACCTTAGAGAAAAGGAAAAAAAAAAAACCCAACCAAAATAAAACAAACAAACAAAAAAAAAACCAAAAAAAATTAAAAGCGTAATTAGACCACCACTGTAAGAAGATAACCAAATCAAATTTCTTGAAGGGATGCCCTTAGTTATACAGTTGCCCAACGAGATGACTTGGCCGGTGAAAGTTCTGGGAGCAGAACGGTCCATTGTTTTTAAGATTGAGTTGTTGTTCACATTGGTGTATGTAGAGCATTCCTGATTTTACACAGGGCTGAAAACTTTCCTCATGCATTAGTTATGAAATAAATCTTACTTCACTGTTATAAACAGTACTTTGGTATTATCACCTTCTCTAGACGAAACCCCAGCAATAGTCTTATATGTGCCTCAGTTTACCATGGTAATGCATTCAAAATTTACCCAAAGCAAGCCCATACCTAAACTTTTTTGGAGCAGTGGTCTGTGGTGTTTACATAGGTGATGCCACCTATGTAAGCTTTTACTGGTTCCACCATTTAAGAGAAACAATAATGTAATAAATTAGAATTCCTCCCCTTTGCAGTTATTACTGAACTGGACAGAGATTCTTCAAAGTATAAGATTATTAGAAAATATGAACTATTTCTGACTCACAGATTCATACTAGTATTTCAGAAAACACCCAGAACTAACAGCATCATTGGTAAAAATATCTGGCAGGAAAAAGGTTGTCTATTGTATGCAAAAAGTACATATAGAAAATATGTTTTTTGTGTCCCTGTTTCTTAATATACATCTAAAAACTTTCTATTTCACTGCTTAATTGCTTTGAGCAACATCGGAAAACTGGTATCTTGCATAGCTTAGTCAATTGAATTATGTGTAAGCATTATCACAACCATAGTTGTTACAGATATTTAGAGGGAAGGGGAGAAAAACGTGCAAGTCAAACCTTTCTGCCTTTGAGGGCAGGGACCAAATGGATGTAACAGAGGTCATTGACAAAACGTTCTTGTCTATTGGACTAGTGACAGATGACAGTTGAGTAGGACTCATTGCAGTAAATCTAGTGGGACAGTATTCAAAATACAGTCCTTTACTGTGAACGCTTCATCAATTTCTTCGTAGTTAGATGTAATGCTGAAATAAAACCAATCTATATTTGTAACCTTGAATTAGGAGCAAAAAGATACTCTGTTGTCACCATTTAGTCCTGGTAGTGCCCACATCGTCAGGAGCTGATGTGGCCAGAACTTTGAGATAAGTCTGTTCAGGTCTTTCCTTATTAGAAAGTCCTTCAAAGTTCAAAAGTTTTGTTTTTTTTTTTTTTTAAATGAAAAAGACAGATTTTTTAGGGTAAACACTGAATTACCTAACTCTTTAAATAAATTGTATAGGTGAGATAGAGCACA
>VYZM01008949.1:170568-197952 GCA_013398915.1 Dromas ardeola
AGAAGACTTATAAATCTCTCTCTCTGTCCCCTCCTGCTTCCTCTCCTGCATCCTTTCAGGGTAGGTCCTTGCTCCAGGCCCGGTTTGGGTCAATCTGTCCATTGTAGGAATAGTGTCCAACTCCACGCAGCCTGGTCTAGTCTTGGGGAAGTTTTCCCTTGTCCCTGCTGAGAAGTGGGTGTTTTCCCCTACTTTTCCCAAGAAGGGGAAGGCAGCACAGTTCCTTTTCAAGCCGCAGGTTCTCTCACCAGAGATTTAGTGTAGTACAGAGGCTTCGTCTTGGCTGGTGAAAGGACCGAGTCTTGGTCTGAGTCTCAANTCTTGGTCTGAGTCTCAAGTTTGTTAAACAACTGAAGCAGATACTTTATTCTGGTTTCCTGTTTCACCACCACCACTTGTCAGGTACCTCCCTATGATAAAGGCTCAGTGGAAACGTGCTCAACTATGCACAGCTGTGAACAGCACCTAAGGACTGATACGATGTAATTCCATAGTAGTTGTGTGTGATTTGTAACATTTAAGGGGATACATAATAACTTTATAATTGCATGTAATAGTGCACAAAATGACAGAATTCTAAATTAATAATAGCTGTGTGTTTAGCTAGCTTATTTAATTGATATATTAGCTTTTTAGTAGTGTGTGGCTTAATCAAGAAATATTGTGGTCTCTTAAACTAGTTATGTCTTGGGCCTGCAATTAAAGAGGGAGAGTCAGACCCATGAATAGGGCCATATGTTGTTTGGGCTTAAGTTAGGTCTCAAAAGGGATGAATTGACGTGGAACACTCGACAGCAGCACAGGTCTCTGAAAGCAAATGGACGCATTGGTAAATAAGCTAGATTTAAAAAATTGTATTTGTCTAAGTCTCCAAAGAGCTATGAAGAATTGTAGTTTTATAGTGGTAAGTGGGAACTCATTGGGAAAGTAGATGTTCCAGTTTTACAGAACAAAATATTTGTATACCGACGTTAACATAGCAAATGTTACTAAGTCACAGACATGATGAGCTGCATTTGCACTGTTGTCTCAATTTTGCATCAGTATCTTGGCACATCATGCAGATACTCTGAGCAGGGAATAATAGCTTTCTACTTCTGTAGTCCAAGTCAAGGCTAAAGAGCAAATTCTTAACGCAAATGTTTCACACACAATTGACTTGCTTCATTCTGGTAAATCTGACAATAAACAAATTCTAGCCCTAGTAATGCCTGTAAATATTTGGTTTGAAACCATTCACATAATCAGAAAAAACAAGGCTGAAGGAAACTTGTGAGGTCATCTAATCTACCAACTGTCTCATAAATCTTTATCTCTGCTTAAAAATCTCTAGTGAAACAGTTTCCAGAATTGCATTAAGCAGCATGATCCAGGTCTTCACTAACTTACAGTGAAAAAGAATTGCCTACTTCTGATTCATTTCCCTGGCAGCAGTGACAAGTCACCATTCTTGTCCTATTCAGTGGATACAGAAGTTATGTTCTCCTTTTATCTTTCTGGTAGCTCTTCTTTTTTTTTTTTTACAGTTGGAAGTTTATTAACATGTATTTTCAATGTAAAGGCTTACCCCAACCCCACCTTGTTTTCTAAAGCTCTTAATTTTGTTGCTGGGCTTGTGAGGAGCTTACGTATATGCAGATCCTGACGCTCCTGGGGAAGGTAGATTGCCTTGTGTTTTGCATATGACATTCCTGTTGATGTGTGCTGGTATTTGAACACTTTTAGTGGTTTGTATTGGTGATTTTTGTGTATTTGTTTCTGCTCAACTCATGCCAGATCTCATTTTGAATTAGTACTTTTGATTATTCTTACTGGAGTGTACTACTCTATCCACTTCTTGAAGCACAGTCTACTCCTTCTGCAGCACTTCTCCCATCCATGCAGTCCAGAGCCAAACCCCTTTTTTTGTGAAAGGATGCTACTTGGATACTTACCTGTAAATTGTAACCACTTCTCTGGAAGTGTTGAGAGTAAAGACTGAATGTATTGTATCTGAACAATGGGAAGATGAAAAAGACTATGAAGGCTACAAGTATCCTCAGTGTATTTTCTATGGGGAAAGAAGGCATTGTAAATAGGCTAATGTATTGTACAACTATTATATCATCCAAAAAAAGGTCAGGGGATTACAGTAGAAAGCTGATCGATACGTTTAAAGCTCCAAGAAATGTTTTTTGTCTTTAAGATTGGTGGGAGTTGAAAACTTGCTGAGCAAAAATATTTAGAAATAAGGGCAATGGAACTGGCAAGAGTGTAGCTAGCCTAATCAATAATAAAAGGATAATCTGTCTTTCTTTGTGGTACACAAAGCAGTAATCTGTTGTTCAGATTGATTAAATGCCTCAGCTCTGCTTCGATTATTAATCAATCTCTAAAACAGCTTATTGTGAGTATAATACCAAGTAGTAGAGATTAGGGATAGCAATGGCAGTGATATTAACAGGAAGGGGGGAGTCCACTTTTCATGATGTAAAAAAGGCTGAATGGCAGTGGGGGTTTTTGGACAGGCTTTCTGTTGATGTACATCTGAGTGGCTTGGCTGCAGCGGCAAGTTGCAGAGCTCTAAAAGGGGTCTAGAGGGGGAGTTTACACAAATCACAGTGACTTGTATCTCTGATACACAAATGTAGGAAGTGCCATTGGCTTGACGGAGAAAGAATGTGAAATATGAGGCCTAAGAAATCTGGAAGCTCTTGTCGAGGAAAAAACCTGCCTAGTTACCTTTTGGAAATATGCTTTTGTCTGATTCATTCTTTGCAGGAATAACTTGTTCCATTGCTTGCTTACACACAAGTTTATTTGAACTGTGGGCTAGCCTAAGCTTTCAGCTTTTATGCTTCTTAAGTTATGAGGCAGAAAACCCTCTCCTATGTATTTTGCTCCCTATGTCTGGGGTTATGTAATTGCACAAGTGTAGGGTTTTTTTTGTTTTTGTTTTTTTTTGTTTTTTAGTAAATTACATAGGTGGTGGGCTGACTTCAGACAGGGCAAAAATCAAAGTTTAAATTGTCAGAATGGCTCACTGCTGCCCCAAGGGGCGAATTTGGGATTTGTCCATTTTTATTTTTGATTTCCATTAAGAGGTTCAGATACACCTGTTTTACTGAAATTTATGAATCAAAATTTATAAAATGCGGAATCACTTAAGACCCTGAGCTTTAAGTTGGCCTTCTTCGAGTCCAGAGTTGAACCAAATGACTTCCAGAGGCCTCTCTTAAGTTTACCTTATTCTGGCTCTCAATGATTCAATGGTATGATATGTGGAATAAAAAAAATAGCTGGGATGTTAACCTTTAAATAGATTTGGTGCAACTGCTGAGGGTAGTTGAGTTGATATTTATTTATCTGTCTCTTTTGGAGGGCTTTCTTTCACCTACAATTAGGAATCCTTGTAACATGAGCTTCTCCATCATGTTGTCATCTCGTCACTTCCAGTTATTCATCTTGGCTATCTGAATCCTGTAAGTATTTGGAGAAAATAAATGGTTCTCCATGATGGGAATAACTCTAACGTCAGCACTCTCTCTCTCTCTGAGGATTTACATATATGCAATAGATGCGTATTTGTTTGCTTCCATTATTTTAGGGTGACACTGAATACCCACGGGTGGTTTATAGAGAAGCAAAGGATACCATTAGGAAAACTGCTGTTAGATCTTCTGAAGAATTTTTATCTTTTGAACAGTACTGACTTGCATGACTAATGATGCATTATGCTGAGAGTAGAAATTTCATTGCATTCTCAATCTTGACTTCTTTCCAGTTGTGTTGTGGTTTAGGTTTGTTTTTTGGTTTGCTTTGGGTTTTGTTGTTGTTTTTTGTGTTGTTGGTTTTGGTTTTTTTTAATGTTAGAATGAAATAATAAAGCTGGTGATAAAAGATGCCTATAAAAATTACGGCAAACTTATTACTTGACAACATGGGTTGTTATTTTTCTATCCAGCTGGTCATTAGGCCTTTCCAACTGTCACTGTCTCATGTAGTCTCCTTTAATAGCAGCACATAATTAGCTTTATGCTGATCAGAGGCATCGGGGATGGTGGTGGTAATATTCAAATCCAAGTATCAAAATCCCAAGGAAGATAACTTGAAGAGACATATGTCTAAGCCAGCATTTACGACTTTTAGTCCTAAAGTCTGTAACTGTTGATTTATGCACATGAGCTTGGAACTATGGTATGGAAATTTATCAATTAAGAATCCACAGGAGTTTTGGAAGGAAAGTACAGATGTCTCTCCAAATGGTAATATGTCACATTTTTTTTCTATGCAGTCCCGTTTTCACTTCAAATATTGCATTTCTTCGTACTTGTCTAGTTTCTTTTTTAAAAAAAGATAATGAAAATTATAGTCTTGACATTGCTTTATTAGGAACAAATTGTCTCCATTTTTAATCTTGATTCAGAGCCCTATATATAGAATCTATATATGTGGACTTCACAAAAGTGTTTCCTTAATGGCTTTTACAGGATTGCAGTTTTCTAGTGGTTTTTGGGGGGTGATTTTGAGGTGGTTTAGTTTTACTGCACATATCTGACAAATGATTTAATTGTTTAAAATTATCTAAGTCAAATTAGTCCCAAACTCCAAAACTTCCACGTAATTCTGGAGGTGTTTCGTATCTCTACTTTGTACAGGGCTTGGATCTGGTGTTTTGTCTCTGCAAATCTAACAGTGGAGCCATTGTTAGGAAGGCCATTGGAAAGCGGTGGTGGTGCTGCAACTAGGACTTCATCATAAAAGTATGAATTTATCTCAGTTCTTTTGAAGAACGCTTTATTTGAACAGCTGTCTTCCAGAGGTGTTCTGGCTTGCGTATGGGGTTGGACGAATCAACTATTCCATCATAAAAGAGGTACCCAGCTAAGTAAGGGGCAGGATTTCAAATGCTCCAGGTGTAGATTTATTGACTAAATCTAGCAAATTATTTGGTTCATGTGCTGCCTGGATTCCAGACACCACTTCATGATGCATCACTTAAGAAGTCCAGGTGCTGAACATCATCCTCTGTATGCTGCTCTATGGTCAGCCAGAATAAACCAAACTGGACTTCAAAAAAGGAAATACACCTTGACAAGTGAAAATTGTGTCTGCTGCATTAAGGTTTTTTAAAGCTGGAAATGTCTTTGAATTTAGGCTTTCAGTTCTTCAATAAAAGATCACAGTTGTAATCCATTTGAGGATTCTGTCAACACCCCTTTCAAAAACTGCATAAACCTGTTAAGATTTGTAGGAGAAAAATCAATACAAGTTACCTTTTACTCATAACTTGAAGTTCACAGCCAGATCTTCCTCCAAGAAATGTTTCAGTACTAGAAAAGGAAAAGCAGACATCTGTTTCTTTATGGTTCCCTATTGAAAGTTATTAGTGGTACCACTATAAGGATTATTTTTGGACAAGGTTTTTGCTCCGGGATTATTTTGGTTGCTGAATACTTGCTCTGACTGACCGGAATGTAAGGACATGTCTTAACTCTGACAGGATGGTGGGATAGATACCGAGAGAGTAAGTGCAGCGCTTGAAATATAGACTAGAAAGGAAGCATGTTGACTTCTCCCAAAAGAGATCTGTCAAGATTCACTGCAGGATCTATTCCTTACCTTCCTCCTTAATTTCCTGCGTCGTTTAACCAGTGTTTTCTGCAGCAGAAGTGCTCTGCACGTCAGTGCTTCCCTTTATGTTTATTAATAAATAGTGGCTTCTTCTATACAAGATATTTTGTCATGTAGCGGTGGATATAATCTCTCTGAGTTGCAGATACCATCTAAAGACAACTCCTAGACTTCTTAATATTTTTGTCACCCCTCTGTTGATGTGTGATGCCATGCTGGTTTTTTTTTTTTGTTACATATCTGAAACTTTGTTACTCAACTAATGTATGCTCATGGAATAGATTAATACACCACTTTGCTTTCTTTGTAAACACAGTTGTTGAAGAGAGGTATGGAAGACTCAGAATGTGGAAATATTAACAGTCTTCTCTCAGACAAGGAATCTGTTTTGCAGAAAAACAGGAGAACTGGAGAGCTGAAGATGGCCTGCCCATAGTTTTGCTGATTACTTGATCCTGTGCTTTGTTTGGGGGTCACTTTACTGCCTGTAACTCGTGTCTGGTCCTAGTCATTTACTTCTTTTACAAGTCCTTCATTTTTATTTAGCAGAAAAGAAAACTTTCAGTAGCACAGAGATCGTATGAAAAATCATTATAATACAAGCATCCTTAGCTGTAGTTTATCATGTGATGTTTTTGACTTGTTCTGTTAACAGTTCCTTAAGAAACTAAAAGCCCTGAATAATGTTTCAAAACTCCATTGCAGTCTCTTTACTGATGTTCTTGGTGTTACCTCTTACACATGCAAAGTAGTTCTACACATCTATTAATTGGATCTTTTGGGGAAGATCAGCAGAATTTCCACTTTTAAGCAAAACTAAATGGCTATAACTTAAGGCTATCCTAGATCGCTGAAAGAATACCAGCCATGGGAATTTCACCCTGAAGAATAAGGCCTATAAAGAACCTTTATTTTGTGGCTGTCTTATGCTCATAGGCTTTGCTATTGAAAACAACCTAGAGGACCATATGCCGAATTGTTATGTGGTGCAAAAAGTGGGCTGGAAGTAATAAAGATTTATATCAGTGAAAGTGAAAAGATGTTTGTATTTTGTAAGATGTACATGTTCTAAGAGAACACTGTTTCATTAATTCCTTTTGCAAATATTGCCTTAATCTAGCGGAGCTGATTTGCATTACCTGTAATATTGAGATTGGTTTGTTACTAGTGGTTGCTTCTGTATTTTCAAGATGTTGATTGGATTAGTCTTGTTAGTATCTCTCCACTAATCTGTTATGAGACTGCAGGCTGTTCTTGCCTCCTGCTGGCAGAGAAGGTTATTTCCCAGTCATGCTGCTTAAAGTTCCTTTCCAGAGTTTATTTCAGGCACCCTCTAGAGGAGCAGAGCATGCCAATCCACTGAAGAAACAAACAAATCTGCTGCCCTCCAATCTAAGTAGCATTGTTCTCTTTTCAAGTAAGGTGAAAGACCTTCTTCTAGGTAAATTTATCAGTCAGCTCTTTGAGCCACCTGGGAACCAACCCTGTCATAGTTTGGTAGTTAAGAAATAAGGTCCTAGAGTGATTCTGAGCATCTTTGCATTTTTCATCAGAGAGGAGTCAGCTTTTCTGCTGGTCCTTATTGGCTTCTCTGATATACCCAGTTATTGGATGCTTAAAACTTAAGTGGAGTAAAACTACTGGAAGTACTAGCCAGTGCGCTCTGTTGTCATAGGTAGTTTAGCAATTACCAGAACTGTAGAGAGAATTTCACTTTTGTGACAAAGAAAAAGGCAGAGAGAGAGGTCCTTGAGGAACAAGCGAAGTAGAGGAGGGTTATGGAGGTGGGTTAGGATAAACAGATAGCATTTGTTTATGTGCTGCTTGGAAGTTTGTATCTCTGCTGATACATTAAAGCTATTTTGAAACGCTTTCACCACTTCCATCCCACCGCTAAGAAGGAGCTGATTCATGAACTTAAATAGAGAGTATTAGTTATAGAAAAAAGGTATTACACATTAAAATTCAGGAGTGTTGTGTACTAAGCTTAAGTGCAAGACATGAAATTTCATCGTAAAGCTGTGAAATAAAACTAGTTTACAGGTTAAATCACTAGTACGATGTTTTTAGGAAATTCATCAAAAAATTTACTTACACATATTAAAACAAAGAAACGTGTTTGTTGAATGATTGAATTTTCTGCTGCCTCAGAAGTCCTTTTTATTCCTCTTTGAGAGTTATTTACTTAATTTTTCTTGTTCAGTCAGGTAGGTATCATAGTTGATAACGTGAGGTAATGATTTTAAATTCTGTTGATGCATCTCTTACAGAATGTAGTCGTTTGAAATCACTGTAAACAATCACTGCTGAAAAAAAGTAGAAGAAAGTAAAGACAAGGAAGAAAATAGATGTAAACATTAGTGGACTCCAGCAACAGCATTGATTTCTTTTGAGCTGCTTGACAGAGAAAATGGCGAGGCAAAATGTCTAACTTCAAAAACATCACTTGAAGAAAATATGGTAATGTAGCAGGGGAGGAAGAAAATGATGAATGCTACTTTGTTAGAGAGAGGAAAAAATTCAATCCTTCTGCAGAAAGTATCCATCATTTTCCTTTTTGTTCTACAGCCATTTAGTAAGGGTTTGATAAACGTTCATTTAGCTGTAGTAGGCAAAAATCATGTTTAAAGTCTTGGTTCATGGGTCATCTTTCAAAGCATTACATCTTCATAGTTAAAAACTTTATCAGGTTCTGTACAAGTGTTTAATGTCTGAGGCTTCAAGCAATTCTCAGAAGAAAGCAGTGAGGAATTTCATTCTGATGAGTGTGTTGTAGGGAGGGTATAATGCATATGTATTCACATCGGTGCTGAACAGATTTTATAAAAATGCCACTGGAGATACTGGTCTCAGAGGAGAGACATATTACTCCAAATACATATATTCAGGATAACAATGAAACTATCCTCTGAGGGTTTCTGTGATGTTACGTGCGAACTGTGAATGTTATTAAAAGGTAGGAAGGGAGAACACATACTTCAGAGTTGTTAAGTCATGTGCAGGCTGTAACACAGATACATAAAGGTGTTACAGATGGAAAAAGAAAGGATGTAAGCGAAAATGCTCCGTGTAAATTTTTGGACTTTTAAAAATGCAATCTTGCTTATTTACAAAGAATTCGTAAGTTCTGTTTCTTTAAAAATTTGGTGAGAAATGAGGTGCAAATGAGAGAGAGGCAGACACTTGCTGGTAGGTGCCAACCTCTTTAGCAATACCTTCATCCCTCCCCTACAAAATGCTCAGTTAGTCTGAATCTCTTTTGTAGTCTCTTGTTCTCTCTCTTTTATACATTTGTATGCAAAGCACTATCCAGCAAAGTTTCTACTTGTTTCTAAGTTAAATTACCATAGCAGATTTCCACGTGTTTTTGGAAGGTGACAGAGACAGCAGTTCTGTTCTTGAGGCAGGTACTGTTTCCTGAAAGTTCTTTACTATTTATTACATCTATCCCTGGTGGAAGATTGCAATTACTGTCCTACTTCCAGCAACTCTCTGACTGAATCATGACAGCTCTTAATTATGTGTGAAAGTAGAAGTTATATGCAGAGAAATTTCTGAGAGAGAATTACCTGGAAGATATATTCAGGCTTTGAATGGTCTTCAGCAGGGCTATTCTTCTTGTGCTTCTTTTTCTGCTGGTTTTGCTTCAGGAGCTGTGAAACTTTGCCTGACTTATGATACCAGAATTTGCATTGGAAAGGAATTTCTGCTCTCTTTTTCCCAAAGTTTTGCGCGCGCGCTCTCTCTCTTTTTTTTTTAAGTTAGATTTGCTCCTGTCTATATTTCTTCCTTTAAATAAGCCTCTTGCAGCCTACTGCTGAGTAGTCTACTGCTGAGCGTGCTGCTTGAGGAAACACAATGAAATAACTAACAACCTTTTAATTTCTGATCAAGCTTAATATGTCAGATCTTATTATTCAGGTACATAAACTTTATTACCCTTAAGTTATAAATGTTGCATTTTCAGTTTAAGTATTAAATGGCAAAGATTTATCAATGTCTGTACTTAAAAAAATGTATCACAACAGTACTCATGTTGGAGTTGATTTTCAAGATAACTTCAAGCCTGCAGAAGTTGTCATTTCAAAAATGTCCTATTCCAAGTCATACTAAATTCAAGATTTTAAAGGATGTCCAGCTTCAAGACATCTCTTTATTGGAGATGAATAAAGATAACTGAGTCAGGACAGATGTACAGCTTCCTAGCCCAGAATAGAACACTCCAGGGTGTTCGGAAATCTGCCATTTAATGTAGAAGGGTGAAATTCCAGTTGGTTGCCCCAGAAAGGCAAGAAAGGAAATATAAGTCTGGTCTCTCTTACCCCACAGGTGTTTACCCTGTTGGGCCGTTATGACAGGACGTTAGTGCACAGTCCATCTTAAGAGATTTCAGTTTCGATGGGAAGTTTGGGCTTTATTGGATCAACATTTCCAGAGAAACTGTTTTCTCTGAAAACTTCCAGGAAGCTCTCAGTGTTCTACAACAACTAAGTTGCGTTTATTATAGGTTGTTTTTTCCTGCACAATGTCTTTTCATTAAGGATTATTCAATTATGGGTGATCAGTCTGATTTTTAGTATGCCTTCTTAAATCATATTTCAGCATCAGAATTATGGTGGTTGGAAATAAGCCTCATTTACTAAAGGTAACCCT
The DNA here is from genome assembly GCA_013398915.1 of Dromas ardeola. Classification (NCBI taxonomy): domain Eukaryota; kingdom Metazoa; phylum Chordata; class Aves; order Charadriiformes; family Dromadidae; genus Dromas; species Dromas ardeola. Next base: position 180,835 of record VYZM01008949.1, read on the forward strand.
GACAGCACAAGGTACGTTAAATTATAAAATGCTAAGAGTTTCAGGAAAGAGATGATCATTGAGGGCTGTAGTAGTAACTTGATTTTGTAGATTGGCTGTCATTGATGACCGTTCTCTAATCAGCGTGGTACAGGAAACAGTTACATGTATGATGCTAGTTCATCTTTGTTTTTTGTTTCTGCTATTAAGCTATCAATGTAATAGTCAATAAAGGAGCTGGCCACTTGTTGGAAAGCTGATGTCCACAGATAGTAGAGAATGTTCCTGTAAAAAGGCATTGGTCTCCCAGCAGCATTAAAAGTTGAGTTTCAGAAAGCCATGTAAGCATTTGTGCACTGCAGTTTTTCCACAGCAGGGATAAGCGTTACAGGGACAAGGTCATCCTGATGACCTCAGTGGAAGGGAACAGCCCAGCTGCTTGTGGGACCAGAATTACAGGCCTTTTTTCCTGCCTAATTAGCAATATTACTTTATATTTTGCACGTCCTTTTGCATGTGTTAGGAAGAAGTCTGCAGGGAGCTCATTATGTTACCAGCCTTGTAGTTATAGGCTTGCAAAGCTGTAGCTTCAGGGACGTGGGAGGGTGCGTTCACTTGAAGAAATTCCATATCCAGGCTGAAGCCCTGCTGAAGACTTGTAGGAGCTCTGCAGGATGTCTCTTGTGGGGCATGCTTTGTCCTGTCCTGCGTGTTCCTGCAGAGAAGCTGTCCAGATGAATCTGCCTTGACATATTTTCACTTTCAGATAATGGCTGAGGGCAGAATTTTTCCTTGTATGTCATCTGCTAAAAAGTCTCTAACCAACGAATGGAGTTGCGGAGAAAAAGAAGCTGGTGAAACCTTGCTTGTTGCTGCCTTGGCATGATTTTTCAGAGCCCAGTGTGGTTCTGGACTGGCATATTCTAGAAGTACAACTTAGTGTGAGGCCTTTTTATTTTTTCTCCCCTCTGGTGGAGAGAGGGTGAAACATGACGGAATCACATTCCCAGCACGCTACTATGCTAACACACTCAAAACTGTGTTGCTGAGAGTAAGAGAAGAATCTCTGAAGAAAGGATACAGGGCAAGGGCTTATGACAACACTTTGAGGACAATAGCATGAACATTTGTTGCAAGAATGTCTATCTGAATCTAAATTCATTCACTTACCTTTGAGCTTTCCTCTTCGGAAGACTGGATCCTTAAATCAAAAAAGATGGCACAACATACCTCATGGAATTTTGTATAACCGAGTTAAATAGTTAGCACTAAAGAAGGTATTGTTATTATTTTCTGGACATTCTGGAACTCTGCTAGCAGCTGCTCCTCAGAAAGTGTACGTATCTTGAGGCAATGAGGATCATAGAGGATGTTTCTATGTGAAGTCCCAAATACTAGAGTTGATCAGCACTTTGAGGAGAAATATTAATCAGAGGTTTATAAAAAGATGCAATCAGAACATCAGGTACTTTCCCCAGTTGATGAACTGCACCTTTCTTCCTCTTGCCACCACCAAATAAATGATTTTTGGATTTGTATAATCATTTTTGGGCACTACGCACCTGGCATCTCTCCATTACCCTGTGGAAAAAGTCCCTTTCTAATTTAAGTGATCGCAGACATAAAATGGTGTTATCAACTTGCCTTTCACTGAAATCCAAATGCACAGAACCTAGAATAATTCAGAATAAAAAGGGCAGTTTCATTTTAATGAAACAGTTTGAAAGAATAATTTTTTAACAGTTGAAATATTGATTATAACTACATTTTTGAACTTATAGTATGTAAACATAATTTATGTAGTGTGTAGAATTAACAAAGCACATAAATATAAATAGTAATTTTAACTATAGATACTTTTGTCGTAAGAGTTTTTCTTCATTTATGTAGAAAAATTGTGCAAATGAGAACAGAAGACTTAGTGGAGTTCTAGAGGTGTATGTCAGCATGGGATTTGTCTTCATCAGTGTGAGCTGCTACTTTTTGCAGCTTTCTGTTGCTTTCATCACTTCAGCTTCTAGGAAGTTGAAGAATGCCCACTTTGTTCAAGTCTATTAGTTGCAACTGACTTAATTGCTTGGAAAAATATCTTTGCAGGACAAAGCAAAAGCAGACAAAATTCTCCAAGAGTGCAGAAGGGTATACTTCTGACAAAAAGAAAAATGGCACAGAGGGTGGCCACTTCAACATGCAGTTCTTGCATTTAATGTGTATTTAGTGTAAATAAAAGAAAATAGACCGATACAAACCATGTTACCTTCAGTGATGCGAGACGTCTTGTTCTTGCAGGTTGAGGGAGAACTGTGTAAACTGTGTTGTGAGATTTGATTGTAAAATTTCTGACCACAAAAGGGTATTAATTTCTGCAATGTACTAGATATGTCTTTCTAACATGTTCCAGCAAAAGACCTTTGAGTTGTTTTTTTTTAAACATTATTTTAATGTTTCTTTCAGGATGGGTATTCCTTCTTCACTTCTGCTCTGTTGTGTGTAGGATGACAATGCCATCTTTGATAATTAGCGTGTCAAAGAGAGAGGATAGCTGCCAAAATACAGGCTACAGTGTGACCTAAAGTATTTATCAATCTCTATCCTAATAGCAAAGTGTTCATTGACTACACGTATGACTGGGCATTCAATTACGCTTACTTACTGGGTTTTAGATTGCGAAAATGGCTCATCCAGAAGTGCTTTGTCTGGAAATAAAAGATTACTCATACACTCATAAATCTGTAAAGCCCTTAATTTACATATAGATATGTAGTTTGTCTTGAGATAAGCGGACACTTGTGTTTATTTTCTAGCTGCATTACTACTGACCTGGAAGATAACCAAGGCAAAAGATCCTTTGGTTGCTACTATTAGCACAGCTCTCACATTGTTCAGACAGAATAACGTGCTGTGTGTGCTTCTGAAAGTATGTTCAGAGTATGTCAGATTTCAAGGCAAGTGTTTAGACTGGGACAGATGACTAAATGCATGTCCTGCTGGAGTGGAACTGGTTTAGGGCTTGACTGGCCTAGTGAGCATTATGGCAAGTGTTGCTGGTTTCAGCCTTCTCCCACCATCTTTCATGTCAACATGTTACCGGTGTGGAAAGTCCCCTGCTCCCTGCAAAACCTATACTCTTAAGTTCTAGAGCTGGTTGGTGATATTCAGTAAACTGGGATGCCTAGGAGCTTTTAAATGTCTAGCAGATTTTGGAGAAGTCAGAGGTGGTTTATTTTTCCCTATCACCTATGAAATCTTCTTCAGAAGAATCCCTTTGTCACTTGTCAATAACAGAGGAACTCATGGGATGGTCTTCGAGTCACAGGAAAAAATACCAACTTCTGATTTACATTAGTAATTTAAAAATAATTTTTAAAACATTATTTTTAATGTTTTATCAAGCTACCAACTTTTTTTCAAGTAAATGCATAATGAACAAATTAAACATCGATATTCTCAGTCTGTGCCAAAACATAGATAATTCTCAGTTTCAGGATAAGAAGATTTCTGAGTTCAGACCTGGAGGTAGACATCATCTGCCAAGTCTGAAAACGATACCAGACGTGAATAACATAAATAGCATCCACAAGCGCCGTCTGAGACGGGCTGAGCCAGATTTTTAGCTGTTCTAGACTACTGATTCTACCAGTGATAAGCTGGTATCAGCAAAACGTTTGGACAAGGAAAAACTAGTTTTACTGTCTGACTCTTTGCGAAAGAATTAACTAGGCAAACTCCCATCATATTCCCCCAACATACTTGTTTTCTCCAGTGTAGCCTTGGTTGAATTTTATTTTTGTCTTGAGCTTTTTGACTTCAGAGAAAAACGTGCATATAGAAGTAAGAGGATAGAATTAAGCTGGAATGAGGGCTTAAATAAACTTATTGCTGTAGATGCTCGGGAATCCTGGCAATAGAAATCCAGGGCTAATGAATGCATTCAGAAATGCAGACCAAAAGATGTGTCACGTTCTGCAAGACACTGACACGGTTCTGAAGCTGTGACACTACCTGGTTCCTCTTCTGATTACTGCTAGCGGTTCCAAATTCAGTAATCTTTTGACAGAGAGGTCATTGCATGTGTACCTAGATGGGTATTCAAATAGCAGTACCTAATTAACTAGGAGTCGAGCAATGGTAATACTTACCACGAGCATACAGTATAGGAAGACTTAATTATCTCCATGAAGGCATACATAATTTTACACGCATTTTTAAAACTTTTGGGTAAATCTAGTATTAATATTTATTTAATATATCAACATTAATAAATTTGTGCTTATATCTGATAAAAGGCAGCAAGCGCATTCTTCATGTTTAGGAAAATTAGTTGAAGCTCCCAGAAATCAGTGGGTAACGTGTCTAGGAAGTGCAGAGCAAAGGCCTATGCTTCTGAAAGAAAGCTGATACAGCAGGATTGGCCGTGAACTAGCCTGCAAATCATTCCAAACAGACTAATGTACTTATGAGGCAGAAGAGGGAAGGTGCAACAAGAGTAATATAAGTTAGTAACAGGAGTTATGCCCAGTTGTTCTATCTGCATTTATTCTGATATAAACCCCGGAATTTCGGAGACTAGGCACTGTCTGACTCCAGAGAATTGGCATGCCAGGAGTTGTCAGCTCTCTTTGTATTTCCAAAGCAACTTGTCCCAAATATGTACCGATGTCAGCCGCACAAATGTGTGCGTAGTCAATTAAAATGCTTTTCAATTTTTTTTTAAATACTGTAAATTCTGCAGTGTTGTTCTTTAGCTATCACCTTCTAAAGATGAAAAAGCTGCTGAAAGCACCCCTCTGTAAGACAGAATACAAAATGTCTTCTCATCCTGGTGACACTTTGTGGTGACAGTTTCAGTGGCAGCAAAAACTAGAGCAGCTTAGTGCCAGCAGTCACCGTCTGCCGTGCTGAATCGTTGGGGCCCAGCTTGCAGGTACAGGGTGGGTAACGGGGCAGCGAAACCCATGAAGCAACGCGTCTTCCTGGGGGCAGTTATTTCCTAAAGTGAAGAAGACATCACACTTGAACTTGAGTGGCTATTGTGAAATATCGTGGGCAGCTAACGGCAGCAGCAGATTGAATTGCAACCCTTGATATTCAACAAAAGAGTAGTTTGCTTTTCTCATTTTGCTTTTAGCCGATTGCAAAAGAACAATCTATTTCCAGGAAAGACTGTTGGAGGACTTGGCAACTGTTTGATGGGGAGCGACTCTTACTTCTCATCTCCACTCTCCATGTTTTCCCTTGCCCCAGCATTGGAGAAGGATGCATTTGGAGATGGTGGAAGAGGAGTCTCAATGTCTACAGATACTTCGGTTATTACCACAGAACTGAAATACTGACGTTAATCTGTTTTCTTTTAGGAGTATAACTGACATCAGGAGCCCTGCTAGCTATTTAGCCGGAAGCCAGATGGTTGATAAGGAAAAAGCAAATTAGCACACGCGCTCCCTTAGACTGCCTGCGTACCCTGGGACTGAAAGATTCACCGGGCAGGTAACACACAGTGTTGCTCCTGGAAGTTAGTTACTGTGTGTTAGGAGTAAAAATATGAAAGTTTGTAACCATAGGGAAAAATAATTGCTACAACTGTTGTTGTGTTTGGTCACAAATAATTTGATTTTGGGGTGATCAACCTTAACATTGCTGGTTTTGTTAATATGATGGGCTTCTAACGGTTTAGCCTGTGGGATGTGGAATAGGATGGGAAGCTGGTGAGAAATGTGCTGTCACATGATGCCTGAAATATAACACAGATAAAATTTACCAACTTCCCTCCTCCAGTTTATCCTATTTGCAAAGATGCATGACAAATAAATAGCTGTTTCTAGCAAAAGTAAGTGCTCCTCATCTAGAATAAGCATTCTGTCGTGAAAAGATTTACAGTATTAATCATTCCCCACTACTGTTTGCAATCACTGCTTCTTCTGAGTCTTTCTCACTCTGCGTCTTCTCTGCTTCGTTTTTATTTTTTTGAGCTTTCCTCATTTGCCTGCTAGTTTTTCTTCAGATAATCTGGAAGGTGAAGAATGACCAGACAGAACTCAAATGCCATTTTGTTATGCTTAATAGCTGATTAAAAAAGAGCTGGCCCGTCTCTAGTATTCACGCACAAATGCGCTCTCTCGGGTTTTTTAAATTGAGTCATAATTGCCTATGCCAAAAGCTGTCAGTACAATAGGACAGAAAGCAGTCAGCTCTTCTTAGTGTTATGTAAAGTTGTCATTTTGGAAGAATGAGCAATGATAAAGAACTGTTGCAGTGCTTCTGCCCATTTTCACAGTAAACCATGATGTTCGTGTTGCTGGTAGTTTTGAACTCTTTTCTAATGAATTACTTTTCTCTTGTGAGGAAAGAATTCAAAACAAAGCAATAGGAATTTAAGCACAATATATGTAAGGAAAATGGGGCTGGATTTCTAGAAACACTTCCACCAAACATGCACATACCTGCATGCAGTATAATAACGTATGAAAAGACTGAAGGCTTTCATGTAAAACATGAAATTGAGTGTATTGTTGCTCCTGTGACAAGCCCATCGGCTGATGCTAACATCTAGCTGTACATTAAAAGAAAAATTTAATATAAAACATTCTTAAGCCTACATATTATACATAGAGCATAGCATGCTGTCTTCCCTAATCATGTGTGATTTCATGCGTAATATAAGGCATGATTAGTATTTGTAGTGCTGGAAATCTTAGCAGAGAATGCTATCACTGACTTCTGTAGTATCCACTTTTTTAAGTTGGTAACAGAATTCCTCCTCATTTTGAGAACTTACTTCTTTGCTTTCTCATTAACATTCAAATTACTTCTAGGACAATTATTAATGAAAACTGACATTGTATAATCTAGCTCTGGAGCCACTGTTGCTTTTTAGTAAGCAATAATTTACTTTTAGCTCACTGTAACCTACAAGGTAACGCTTCCAAGATTCTGTATTTCATAACCGTAGCTGAAAATCGGTTTTCAGAGTTCCAGCATCTGTGGCAGCATGTGGTCCTGCATTAATTTGCTGAGTCAATGTTCTGGCTTTCTGGTTCACCTCTTTTACTGAGGTGATAACAGCTTTTCTGAAGCTTGTTCTGCAACAGAACTGGCTGCTTTCTCAACCAATGACTCATTGTTTCGTATATTATGCTTTAAAAATTTCACAGGGGACAATCCGTCCCCATTAAATAGACATAACTTCCCTAGGTTGCTCATATGCCTCCTAGTGCTATTACTTTTCTGTTGTTGTCTGACTGCACCTATCAACTATATAGACACTATACTAAGAAAATACATTCTGCTGACACACAAGCAGAAATCCACCTGACTGCAAGCTCTGTAATCTGCTTTATAAATGCCCCTTGCCTTTATAAAATATTGAGCAACACCAGAAATGATGAAATTCTTCTGGGAAGCGAAAAACAATAGAACATAGAGGAGGAAGGTTTAGAGAGGAAATGTTAGATGCATGTGTTTACATCAACTGAGGCAGCGCTTAGTAGCTTAAATAGGAACATGAAGGTTAAGTGTGTTCTTATAGATGATAAACTCTCAACAGGGAAATTATTTATTATATGCACGTAATAGTAAACTAGTTTTATGAAGCAAACTGCATCTGAAAAGACTGATTTGCTTGCAGCTGTAGGCTGTTTGTACTTCCCATGTATGTCAAGTAGCATAAATATTATTTAAGTGGTGGGATATTTTTTTTTTCTTCCAGACAAGCAAAATGATGAAGAGTGACAACTACAAATTGGCTATTTCTTTCAACTTTATAAGTATCCAGGTTATGTTTGATCACTTGAAATTTAGATTGGGTGGCTGGGCAAGTCACAAGGTTGGAAGCATAAGAGAATGGCTTCTGTGTATAATTAAACCTATTCCAAAAATCCCTAGTCACAATTATGTCAGACATAAGTAATTAATTATGCTTGGCATGAGAGCTTTGACATACACAGTAGTTTTGAAGGCAAACTAATGAAAATCTGGAAAATTTAGTAGTGTTGCTATGGAGTACCTGAGAGGAGCTGGATATTGGGGTAGCATAAATATGTTATCTCACTGTTACTTCTAAATATAGTTAAGCTTAATGCTGTGTGATTTCCTAATGAGAGGCTATTGCTGTAACTCAGTACTTTGGATTCCTTAGCACCAATTCTCAAGATTTGTTCTGAGGCAAAGGTATTCCTTTGTTTGTCCTGGACCTCTGTTTCCATTAGCAGTCTGTAGCCCATTTAATCTAAGACAACTTGTTACAGCCCCACACGTACCACTGTAACCTTCTGTTCCCCTGCCAGCCCCTTTGCTGGTGCCGCAGACTAAGCAAGCGATGTCGGAAAATGAATATGTGAGTAAAGTGTGTGCTCCAACCTTGGCATTTGCCAGCTTCAGCCATCAGCTTTGTATTTCACACAGCACTGTGCTAAGTTGTCTGCCTTTGTCATGGAAATCTTCCTATTTGGGGAAATTACATAATGCTCTGATGCTCTTGAGCTTTTTTTTTTTAAAGGAAAAAAAAAAAGAAAAAAGTTGGCATGCTTTTCAAATCAGAATGGGGAAAAGATCTCATGAGCAAAGGCTTGAAAGTGCTGTAGCCTGTTGTATCAGTAGCAATACAAAAATACTACATTGTGGGTATTTTGGGGTTGTTTCATCTGTCACATTTTATATTTAACTTGATTTAAAGACTTTGCAGGAAAAAAATAGGTGAGAGTTGTACCTTTTAAGCCATATCTGGTTTTTTGTTTGGTTGTTTTTCTCTTTTCAAGTTGGCTCCTATTTTTGATTAATCTTCTGAGCAACCGTATTCTATTTTTCACCACACACATTTTATTCAAAATACTGAATCTGAGATATTAATTCAGAGCCAGAATTGTAGTAGTATTAACTTTATAATATAAATATATTATCAGTATATTTATGCCAGATCTGACTTTAAAATTACCCCTATTTTTGCAGGGGTAATAAATATAAAATAACTTTTGCAGAGTTCTAGAATTAGCAGTAATGATTATATGCTTCTTTGTATCAATAGATACTTCATAAAGTTATGATGTTTAATGCTTTATGAAAAAGTAAGCGTGCTTTTTATTTTGTAAGAGTATATAGAGTTAACTTTATTTAACACCCCTTTTTTTTTAAAGTATAGCTAAGGTAGGAGGAGGTTTTCAAAACGGACTCTGGTAATGTAACTTATACAATTTTGACCTCTAAAGGTCAAATGATATTGTTGCTTGCATATTGAAGACAATTTTCTAAGCTTTGGAGGGGAAAAAAACATTTCCATTCATGACTCATATCCAGGCTAATGCTTTTATTTCCTACAATAATTATACTTGTGCCATAACACGTATATGTTATACGTGTTATATACATATAACATATATACATGTTATATGTTATATACATATATACGTATAACTTAAAATCACTACAGAAAGCCTGTTTTCAGTCTTTGTGGGAGTCTCATACTCTGTGCAGCACAGCTGATGGTAATAAGGGCTGAGAAGTTGTGAAAAGCTCCTTTTGAGGCTTAGTATGTTCTCCTCTATTGAAAGGAGAATTACATGGCACTCCTGTAAAAACTCAGTTCAAAGAAAGTCTTCGATGGATTCAAGTAGTGTACGCTCAACTCTTCAAAATGTCATCATTCAACGGGCTTTCTTGTGGTTAGACTGTTATGCCCTCAAGAGGCATCCCTGCAAATCTGGCAGTAGCACAGCAGTATTCACAAGGCAATGGAAATTTTAAATCTATTTCTTTAAAGATCTCGCTTGACTTTTAAAATGTTTTCCCCTCACCCATTTAATTCTTTTCTCTGTAATAAGTGGGACAAAATTATAAGTTAACATGGTTTTATTTGTAACTCTGTCTCTTTTTGGCACGCATCGAAATAGTTTTCTTAATAATGCCACAACACAGAGCACTTGTACAAATTACCCTGAGAGATATGTGTTGAAATTGTTATGAGACTCTTTTGCATTATTTACATCATGATGTTCTGTCAGTGTACTAATACTCAAGACTGTTTATATTTCTGGATTTAACAAATATGTAAATCAGGTGCACATTTCCCGAGGAATGGAAATGTCTCTAATGAGGAAAGACAACAAACTTCAAAACAAACAAACAAAAGAACAGAATATGGTAAATAGCTCATGTGAAAGAGGGAAAAGAAATGTTGCTGAAGTAAGCGGACTAGAGATACGGGGCTGTAATCCTTGCCCTGGGACTGTTTAATCAGCTCATCTTGAAGCTCTGACAGATCAATTGTTTCTGAGCAGGGGAAGAATGGCAGCCAGACACAGTTTCCCCATAAGAAGGCATGAAAACTTCTGGGTTTCCTCTATGTAGCAAAAGAGGATTGAGTTCCTCTCGCTGAATTTGTTAACTCTGGTCGAGTGCCACTCCAAAGGGCCCCAGCTCTCTGAAATACTTTTTCTTTATATTGCAATAATTAAAATAGCTGTTTGATTTCAGTGTATAAGGACAGAATGGGAATAGCACCATTGTGAATTGCGTTTAAGTATTATAGAAGGATTTGAATGTCCTTCAGAGAAGCATTCAGCTCGAATTTCATCTCAAAACATTCCCCTGATTTAGTAAGGATAAGCGATGTCTTTGAATCATAATGCTCTAAATTGAGTATATGTATAGTGGGAATGTTCTTTATTGTGCTGTGATTGTGCTATGCTTTTTATTATGCATTGCTCACTGAAAACTTTATCTTCCATTAAAAGCTGAATTCCATTCAGAAGTGCAATTAAACAAAATTTGCTCACTATAATAAGACATCATTTATTTCAAGCTGGGTTCTATTTTGAATTTTGATGGCTTCCTGCTAAATATGCAAGCTTTCTTCTCTATGAAATTAGTTCAGTATCTAAAAATCTGAATTACTTGGTATTCTGTTTTTCGTTGTGTAACTTCAGCCCCCAAAGTACTGGTAAGCATTATATTTCTCAATTAACCGCCATCTTTAAGAAGATCATTATGGTAAAATTAGTCTGATTTACCAAAAATCTATGAATTCAAATTAGTGTACGCGTAATAAGTGGGGTAAAATGTTTTAATCAACGTTCCTCGGTAATTCTTTAACTGCATATTTTATGTAGCTGTTGCCTTCTTCTGTCTATTTTCAGTCTTTTAACTAAAAAAATGTGCTTTGTGTCTGTTACAGTGAGAATGCCAGTTGGATTCTGTTCTGCAACAGCACGACATTTGTGAAGCCTCTGTCTCATTTATCTCTGTCGTTATAGATCTGGTCTTGCTTTAACACATTCTCAGTTGTTTCTGCTGGCAAAGTTGACGGCTAAGGATCATTAGTAGTATAGCAAAGCCACCTTGAAAAATGCTGTGTTGATTTTCCCATGTGCTACTTAATCTGTCATGCAGATATAGATATTAGAGTGCTGGAGAACGAGTTCTGTAAGCAAAATTATTTCCTGATAAAATCTCTCCCAAAGTTATGCCAAATCTCCACATCCAAATGTCTACAAAAAGCCTAAAAATGACTTATCAGTAGTATGTGCTTGTGGTAATTCTTTGAAGATTAGAACACGTGGAGAGCTTTGACTTGTGTTAACCTAACTTCCATCATAAAGGAAAAAAGGTCTGCAACAACATCAGCTGAGGCAAAATTTGTTTCTCATCTTTCCCAGTATTACACTCCCAACAGCTTTCTGCCTTTCCTTGCCTACAAGTTAACACCACGTAGGAGGTGTTTGGTTTGTACTGCTTGAACTCTTAAACCTTGTCTCTGAGGGAGTGAGGAGGCTGTAATTACTATGGTGTTCTGGTGCTGATGGTGAAAGAAAACTTGATATTTGCAAAACCCTTAGTAGCAGCTGGACTAGGACTTTTTAGAATTGATACCTCTAATACCAGTAATTGGTACCTTGGCTAGGTCTCCAATGGAGCATGAGTTAAGGGACTTTCTTAACAGTATTGTTCACTAGATACACATTAAATTGACTTTTAAGTATTGTACAATTGCTTTCAGTTACAATGCTACCCAGAAATCTGAGCTGTCAGGTGCCCTTAAGTCTTGTTGATTTGGATGAATGCTTTAGGTACTACCAGAAATTACATGTATAGTGTAGAAAAGCAATCTTCAAATATAGTCATAGCACAGAGTATTATTATTTAAAAAACTCAGACCCTCAATATGAGTATGTATGCTTTGATCTAATTTTGTATGACAATGCAAGAAAAAAGAATGCATGACTAAATAGCAGATAAATGAATTAGTAGTTTATGGTAGTAAACTTCTCTAGGGAGGAGAGAGATTCTTACTAGCTTTCCTTGCAATCCCAAGCAGCGAACAGGATTGGGCAGAGAATGAATTGAGAGCAGCCCTGAGGAGAAGGATTTGGGGCTGTTGGTTGATGAGAAGCTCAACATGAGCCAGCAATGTGCACTCACAGCCCAGATAGCCCTGGGCTGCATCGAAAGCAGCGTGGCCAGCACATTGAGGAAGGTGATTCTGCCCCTCTACTCTGCTCTGGTGAGGCCACACCTGGAGTCCTGTGTCCAGCTCTGGGGTCCCCAACATCAGAAGGACATGGACCTTTTGGAGCAGGTCCAGAGGAGGCCACGAAGATGCTGGGAGGGCTGGAGCCCCTCTGCTGTGAGGACAGGCTGAGAGAGCTGGGGGGGTTCAGCCTGGAGAAGAGAAGGCTCCGGGAAGACCTTGGAGCCCCTTCCAGTCCCTCAAGGGGCTCCAGGAAAGCTGGGGAGGGACTCTGGATCAGGGAGGGGAGCCATGGGACGAGGGGGAATGGCTTCAAACTGGAAGAGGGGAGATTGAGATGAGATCTGAGGAAGGAATTCTTGGCTGTGAGGGTGGTGAGCCCCTGGCCCAGGTTGCCCAGAGAAGCTGTGGCTGCCCCATCCCTGGAGGGGTTCAAGGCCAGGCTGGACGGGGCTTGGAGCAACCTGGGCTGGTGGGAGGTGTCCCTGCCCAGGGCAGGGGGTGGCACTGGGTGGGCTTTAAGGTCCCTTCCTACCCAAACTATTCTGTGATTCCATGTGATTTGCAACTTTTAAAAAGAGAACTTTCATGTCAGGATTTTTTGTGTTTAAAAACATCCTCCACCTTTCATGTTCTCTTCTTGTGTTCAATCTGCTCATTGTGAATATAAAATAAATCAAAGATAGCCAAAATGGAAGATGTAGGATGAATGAAATCCTTCTCGACGCTATATTTTTGCTAATTCTAATTTGAGATTATAATTTCTTTTAGCTTTTTTTTACCAGGCACTTGGTGTCCTTTGTGCCAGAAGTCAAATATGAAGACACACCTTGATGTACTACATTGTAAAATTGTCAGATTAACACATGGATTTTAAAATTACAGGAGTGATAAGAAGAGATGAGCATCTTATTTGTTCCTGTTTGTGACTTTTTAAGTGTATTTTTTCTATAAAGCATCACCTCTTTGCTTTTATTTTCAAATAATTTTGTCTTATTGACAACTTAATGATTAATTTTTTTTTTTTGAGGCTCCATAAGCAAGTATTGTTCCATAGTTCTCTGTTCTCCTCTTCAGGGACAGGGGGAATGAGTTCTTTTCCTTCCTGAGTTTGTGTTGCTACCTCTTTAAAACTAATACTTACGACATTGATTTTACTTGCTTTTCAGATTTTAAAAGTTTTCTGAAAGACAGTGGATAGAAGAAAGGTTATATAAGAACAAGGATTGCATGCTATTGTTATTTCCTTATGAAATAATTATGGTTTCTTTTTCTAGATACTTTCTGCCAAAATATTTGAAGAGGTATTTAGGAGCAGCAAATGTAAACTCTTTGTGGATTTCATTTATGCAGGTTTTAAAAAAAGACATTACAATATTAAAAATACTGAGTAAAAACGTGCATGGGAAGTTGCAGCATGGTGGTTACCTGGAAAGTTAATGGACAATAATTAGCATTGGAGAGCTGAGAGACTGAACTAAAATCTTCCATTTTGAATTTGATGGTTAATAGCTTATTTTTGCAGTTGTTTGAATTTTTGTAATGTTCTGTTGGTTTGTGTTTATCTTTCTCCCTTTGCAGAGAATGAATTCAGTTCCATCCCGGTGTTTCCTGTCATCATGAACTATAAATATATCACTTTCCTCACAGTTTTGAAACTTAAAGGAATTCTGAAAATCCTTCATTCTCGAGATCAAAAGCTATTGTAAACCTGGGTAAGTCGGCTTTGTGAGAGCTTTTTGAAGTACTATCGGTTGACAACCTACCTACCAAATCTCTTGCTTGCCCAAAGTGTCTGTGAGCTACTGAAGCAAGTGATGCTGGTGAATTAAGTAATGCTACAAATTTGATCTGTATTCTTATTTTTTGCTTAGGTATTACCTCTTGATTCAGTTCTCCTCTGACCAGTTCTACTTAAGAAGCAACGGATGTTTTCTGATCCCACTGGTCCCAAATGGTTTCAAATTCACTCTTTTTTTTTTTTTTTTTTAAGGAGTCGTTCCTCCATGTTTAAATAGAAGCAAGCGGGAAGAAGTCAGTAGTGCTTAAACAGGGCTATAGCTGAATATATTTACTTCTGAGCTCAGTTATCTTCTGATCTTTAATTTCATCTGGAACTTTGACCACAATAATTGTAAAAAAACCAAACACGCACCCCCTGCAATAGAATAAAGTGACACAAATTTACATAAAGTTGAAGTGACACTGTTTTGCAGTAAGCAAACGGAAGAGGAGGAGAAGCCATGCATAGAACTTTTTACTGTGTGCCTTGTCTTGTTTGCTCTTAGTCTGACCTCTGAAAGATAAGGACTGTTTAAAATATTCTGAAACTCCTCCCGTTGTAATCACTACGTTCCAATGCATTCATATTGCCCCAGGTTGCTTCACTTCAGTCCATCTTTGTTCATACATGTTAGGGTTCCTGCACGTAAGTGACAAGTTATTTTTTTGTAATTCCTATTAACACCATCAGGACAGATAAAATACAGAAAATGCTGAAGGAATTAAGGGGAAGCTCACATGAAGTGAACTTCCTACACCATAAAGCATTTCCCCTGACCCTGGTGAATGTGAAACTTTTGTGCACTTATATTTTTTTTTTATTTTTACATTATGTAGCAGTTTTCAGCAGTACATACAAAAATTATACAGAACCACTGTTGGCAAAATGATGGTTTTCCAAGCAGTGTACAAAAAGCCTAACTCATTTTTGAGTACAGTCTGCATAAAACCTGAGTTGTGTGGATTTCACAGTAGTTCTCTATTTATTACACTGTATTTCAGAAGTTTTTATGTGACCTTAAAATGCAGTTCTTTTTAAAAAAAAAAATACTGGTTTAGGTTGGTATGTTTGTTAAATTTGAAATTTGAATTGTAAATCTTCCCAACGTTGAGATGTTCCCAGTTTGAATGTGCCTTTTTTAAAATTTTAAATGCTCTCTTGGATTTCTTTCTGCTATGTTTTAAATGTAGATGAGGAACTCATCCAAATGGTCCTTTTTCAAATATGGCCTTTTATCGCTGGATTATATCTAGTACAAATTCATACGTGGATTTAGCCAGGAGTTACAGTCCTGGATTGTGTACCTGTATCTGACTGCCAGTATTGTTCCTGGTAATGACTGCAGTAGAGAGGAAAAGCGTTGTCCACGGCTTGAGCTTGATTGTACGCTCTGTTACAGAAGAAGTCAAGGGAAATACAAGCTTTCATTTGTGAAGCAAACAAAAACCCCCTGTATGTTCACTTCAGCTGTTCCAGTAAGAGCAAAATAATCTCAGAAAATCGAAGAGGAATCAGACTAGCCTTCCTACTGCTCACCCACTTTATGCCTATCAGTCAATTTGTGTGACAAACAAGGAGTATGTCCTCGTAAAAATACTTATGATATGCTTATTCCAGCTTATTTCCTTGCTTTATTTTATTTCATTTTGTTATTGAAAGAATAGGCTGA
This sequence comes from Dromas ardeola, assembly GCA_013398915.1. NCBI lineage: Eukaryota > Metazoa > Chordata > Aves > Charadriiformes > Dromadidae > Dromas > Dromas ardeola. The sequence continues at coordinate 196,723 of VYZM01008949.1, forward strand.
CATATTCCTCTGTGGCTTGTGTCTTTAGAAATATTTAGGCTAGTCGCACTGATTAAGATTTTCATATTCATGCAGGATGTAATCAGCATGAAATTGCAAAAGAAGGCCATCCTTCTGTTTTGGCAGTGAAAATCCAGAATAAACAACTCAAAATTTATGTCTTTATCTGTCTAAATTACATGATGGGTTAATCATTCACGAAGTAATCGTTATCTTACAAGTATGACTTACAGCTCAAGAGAAATGAAAAATAAAATAAATACCATGCTGTTATTTTTCTTTATTATTGGAAGACATTCCATGGTGTCAGTGCATGCAGGGAATGTTGGACAAGTGTTTAAAGAGATTAAGCTACTGTTTGAGAAGGATTTTGAGAGAAAACTGGAAAAGCTATTATACAGTGTGCTACTTCATATTTTAGAAGGTTATAAAAACTTACAGAATAGGTAATGAGACTGAGTAAACAAATACTTTAATGCCAATTGAATGACTAGTGTGTTTGCCTAAATAAGAGACGTAAGCTTTTAATTTTTAATACAAGTAAACTTTCTTTCAAGTACCACTTTTTGTGATATAGCAAATGCAGAACATAGAAAAATCTGGCTGAAATAAGCTTTTCAGAAGTCATCCAATGTATTCCCCACCCATAAGAAAGGATCAACTAATCCATTTATGATTAGCATTTGCTCTGTTTTCTAAATATCTTGGTTTAGCACTTCAGTAGTTTTAATACTTCTTTTTACAGTTAGGTTTTCCTATGACGTTATGTACATAGGCTTTTGGTTTAATGTTATTAGTGCTCGTTTTTCCTCTGTTTTCTAATGGACTGGTGTCATTATCCCTGCCTTCCACCCCCCAGATTTCCTGCTTCCAATAAGGTTTTGATACTTGAGATTCCTTTCTAGTTTCCTGCATTTTTCTCTTGTGTTTTCTAGCTTGTGTTATTCATTCATAGTAAGCTAGACCAAATCACTACAAGTTGTCAGTTGCATTTGGTGTGGTGTTGTGGTTTTGTTGTTTTTTTTTTTTTTTTTAAATTTCAGATAAATTAAAAGCTCATAACTTTATCCAAGTTGTTTTTTTCTCTGTTTGCATGAAAAGACTTCAGTTAATGAGAACGCCTACTGCATCTTGGGCAACCAACGTCACTGATGACACACAAGGTGACATTGCAGTGGTGGGGGGTGGGTGGGGTGTCTGCTGCACAAGCTTGAGCTCTGCTCTCTCTAA
>VYZM01008949.1:198057-213126 GCA_013398915.1 Dromas ardeola
TAAACCAGTTCACTAGGTTCACTGCACTGACCTGCATACACATGATGGTTTGGACATAAAATGGGAAATTTATGGGAAGCTCAGGAACTTTATATTGGAAGCTGCGTATCTAGTAAGCGTCTGACTTTTTAGACTCTATCTTAAAGGATACTTAGGGAGAAGAAGAAGGCAACAGGTAGAAACATCTAATTTTTTTATGCTTAAAAATCTTTCACAACAAACAAATGAACATTTCTAGTTATGCGTAGCGTCTGTGTTAGAAAATAACCAGTCACTGAAAAAGAAGTTTGTTTAAAATGAGTATTTGTTAATCTTATAAGGAAATAGGAATTGTGGACAAAGCTGTTATTCTTTTAGTGTGTCCCTCCCTTTACCCCCCCAGTCAAATATATTTAGAAATAAGCGTGGGGGTTTAACAATGACTGGGAAGTTCTCTTAAGAAAATCATGTTTTTCTGCCCATCATTGTGGTCTGTATGAGGAGGTATATGATGGGCGAAACAGCAAGTCTAACAAAGCAACAGAAGCACGGTGGAAATACGAGCAGAAGATAAGGGTGATTCTGTGTGAATGCGAGTTGTTAATGTTGGGTTTCAAAGCCAATCTCATGTTGTATTCTGTACTGTAGAGAAAGATTGATAAAGTGTCTTTCCTACACTTTGTCTTTTCTACAATTTAATTTAAATTTGTTCAAAAAGGTTTCTTGCCTTTTGACTTCAGGTGCAAATGACATGGAAAACAGGTTGCCTTTTTGGTACCAAAAGAATGATGTTGGAATTTAATTCAGGACTCTGAATTCCAGTTTATGCGTTCCTGATAATGTAAGAGTTCTGGTTGAGGTGTTCATTCACAACATTTCCAAAACTGTTTCAGATGCTCTTTAGATCCCAACAATTGACATGAGATGGAAATGGAGCTATGAAAGTATCTGAGAAATAACAACCCCAAAGCAAACCGGGAGCAGTTCTTCTAATTAAAGGCTACTTCAAATATTGTCTCTAAAGGTAAAGTGTCTGCTATTTCTTGGCATTAAAATTGGGTGTTTTCTGCTTTATAGGTTTTATATTATTGGTAGTGATTATATTGTAATCACTTCTATCTATTAGTACTATGGGGGAGTTAAATCAGCTGGAATGTGCTCTGATAAGAGCCAGGAAGTCCTGGGTCACCACCAGTTTGTTACAGTATTAAGGAATGTCATGGTGGGTGCATTTTTATGTCAGAAAGAGCTGCAGAGTTAAGTAGGATAACATTACTGTGTCAGGATAGTGGGAAAATAAGTGTGTAACAGCTGTTATTAGACACCATAAGTACAAAATAAATCTGTTCCCAAGAACACCATTGTGAATGAAAAAGAGAGGGAGAATAATCCCTTGCTAGTAGCCTTTAGCATGGTGGGATAAGCTTCTTTCTGCCTTCTTTCTGATGTTTTTCAGGATTTCTCCAGATAGACTAGGGATTCTTGTACAGATATTGTTCCCTTGGCAGAAAACTCAGGTGTCTAATCTTTATTAAGTTTGTTTTTACTAAAGATTTGGTAAACTGGAGAAAAGTTGGTACTTATAGCAGATTTGCATATTAATTGGTTTTGATGAAAATGTTGCTGTTGCCAAACCTTCTGGAACCTGCAGGGAACTGGAAGGAAAAAAACCCAACAGTTACTTATACAATTTTTCTATTTGTTTTTACACTGTTTTTCTATTTATAATTTCTGCTTCTTTTTAACAGGTGCCTGTATGTTTCAATTTTCAGGTGCTGCATGGTTGTGCCTGATCCGTTGCCTTCTCTGGTTTCCAGAAACTGGTATGTATGAACTTGCAGTCACCATTTTAAGTGATTAAAGCCCTGTAATGGGCAGTGAGTTACATGTGAAAATCTCGCTTCTGACTTAGTGATAACATGGGAAGTATCCAACATAAGTCAGTTCATGTAACACATACTTTTTGGTTTCTAGTTCCCATGGGAATATGTCAGAAGACAAGCTACGCTATTAAGTTAACCAAACACAAATTTGCCTTACAATTTTTCCATTCATCCAAATGGGACGTGAATATTTTGTTTCCTAATCTGCGCAATTACCCTGGAGCTCATGTTGCAGCATGTCAGTACAATGACAGCGTCCCCTGAATGACAACTCGCAGCTATAGTGAAAAATGACAGGATTTGTAAACCAAGTTTGTTTAAAGAAAAGACTCGGTTCTTGAGTGACTCTGGCATTGCAGTTAATCATTACTGCATTTACAATACACCTTAAATATACTTATTTTTAAATGGATCTAATTGGCATGTTAATGGACTGGTAATGGTGTCTAATCTTGTATCGCAGAATATGCTGTACAAGAACCTACTAACATAATATTGTTGATAGCAGTTAGAGGATGCTCAGAGACGTTTTACATGTTCTACAATGCGATCTAGTGCAAACAAGTCAGTAGTGATGGGTCTCAGGGTTTTTAAATGTTTACCTTAGTGGCAGGGTTTTGTATCATGCCTTTTGTTGTCACTTGGGCAGTTCCTGTCACTAGCCTTTTTTCTAACGGAGGCCTTATTTCTCATGTAGCATAAGCCACTACTTGTCTCCCTGAATGTCCGTTTGTATGGAACTCATATATGATATTTCGTTCTGTTTATCCTTAAGATTCTTCAATAGCATCTTGCTTAACGAAAAAAGTGAGATGAATATTTTACGCTCCTGAGCGTAGGAAAGGTGTCTTGGACTGAAAGCTGACTGGGAAGCTCTTATGCGATTGTTATCCTGATGAATGGTGTAGCTAGAACTCAGAATATAAATCACTGTGAGGTTTGCTACGTATTTTAAACCTGAGTTTTGGAACTCAAACTCGTATCTGTGCTATACATTGACTGTATTTAATTTCAGCTCTTGGGGCAAGGGATTGACTATGTGACATTTGTGTGGCAGGTAGCATGAGCCTCTGTTTGTGCTTGCAGACTAGGGGAATTGCTGCAAAATATCTATCTAATTCTAATAATGTGATCCCGCCCCTCACCCCCCTCCTGCCCCGCAATAAGGACAATAACTCCCAACATTATAAGTGCTTTTGAACACTTGCAAAGTGTTCAGAAAGTCTGCAAAATGTTCAGAAAGTTTTAAGGTGTAGTAAGGCAAAAGCCTTATCATGAGTATGCTGCAGACATTAAAGAGACTAATGCTGTTGTGCTGATTTAGTTTTTCTTTTGTTGTATAAATATATACATAGTACATAAAAAAAAAAAAACAACACTGGAGATGATCTGAGTTGGTTCATAAAACCTTGCTGGTTTGCAAATCATTATGATATTTTAACAGCATTGCCTGGTTCTGAGTTAGTATCTGTAGGCATCTTGCTTTATATTAAACTTCAGAATTGCATCTGAAACTTGTGGCTACACAATACTGTTTCGGAAACTTGGTGTTTAAGGTTGAAGGAATGGACCAGCTTCTGTGTAAGATCTCCAGTGTGAAATTCTGGTTGTGGGAACTTTTACAGCTTCTCCATTGTTTCAATAATGCTGATGGTTTTGCCTTTTCACTGCACTTCAATGGAAGCAGCTTTTTTTTTTTTTGACACTTTACTTTCAGCTTACCTGCTTAGATTCTTCATGTCTATGGCCATTGATTTTCTTGAGAAATTCCTGCAACATCTAAGAAATTCTTTTCTAATTAATCATGTCATATATATTTGGTACCAAAACCCTGAGACTTTGAAAGGAGCACCGCTTTCTAGAGAACGTACACATCTATACATTTTATTCACTCTATGTAGATATCCATGGTTGGTAAATGTTTGGTATATTGGTAGTTGAAGTAGGCCTTTATGAAAAGGATGACTCTGAAAAAGATGATGATTTTGAATTTCCAGTAATTAAATGACAGTCAAATAATTTCACAAACATTAAACAACCTTAATGAATAAATAGGATTTCTAATGCTAAACAGTTAATGACTATGACAATTTGTTTTCGGCAGTGGAAAGGCATTTAAAATATTCCAATATTTTACTGTGCTAATGCTTATATTATATTACTTAGGATAATAATAGGACTTTAACTTGTATTTCTATTACTTATATGCCTATAAGATTTCCCACAGACATTTAGTACTAGGCACTGTGGGACAGCTGACTTTACCAAATCACCATCAGCAAGATCCAGTACCTCCTTTTCCCCCCACCCCTGTGCTCTAGATACTTTTCATGTGATGGGTCGTGAAAGCTCTTATTCAGAAGAATCAGCAACCCATTTTTTTGTAGAGTTGGTTCAAAAATGTTTTGCAGTCACAGATAGTATTGCCTGGGCATTTTACGTAAAGCAAAGCTGAGTTTTGTATAATAGAAACAGAATATATAATGTATGGCAAATAGTATCTGATCTTTCTGCTCCCAAATTCTACTACCTGAAACTGAAGGAATTGTTTTGTTTTGTTTCTGTTTGTGATCACTCATTCACATTTTTCCAGTGGCCAAGGATAGCTGGTCATAAATGAATGGATCTACATCTAGTGAGTCTGGCAATTATTAGAACTACTTTAAGAGTGTTTTTTAGAATTGCTGACATGACTGAGACTAGGTGAAAAAACATCCAATAAGATACTGTATCTTCTTAAGAAAAATGTAAAGTTAATGTAATATAACATGTATTTGATGACGGATAACCCAATGTAAATGCATGAAATAATCGTCATCACCTACATGAAGATAAATCGCTTTTCTGAACTAGCAGACTTTTCCATATAAAATGCCACTGTTTTACCAGTTTTCCCCATTTTTTTTGCCAAATAAATTTTATAATGGCCATAAATAGAAAGTGTGATATGTCTACTTAAGCATTACAGTATTAACAGAGGGCATTTTCTTGTTATTCTATTTAATTGAAATCAATGACACTTTTACTTGAAAAATTGTTTTATAGCACTGTCACTTGAAGGAAATGCTGTTTCCTTCCAAATGTGTGGAATCAGATGCACGCGGATTGTCAGCATGTGTGTGGCTGGAATTTTATGACCATAATGCTACCTTTTGCCTGGTATATCTGAAATGGAGATCTGCATCTGTTATCCTGGCAGACTGGGACAAGAAGCTGTCACCCGGTACGGCAATGTTTGAGGGGAAACATCACAGTTAGTTCATTCTGTTGTGAAAAAAGCACTACCACGTCACAAGGGCTTGTCAGGAGAAAAGCGTCCATGTTGGTATAAGAGAAGGGTCAAATAGTACTATCAAAACCGATCCGTACTTCAAAAAAAATTATAACAGGTTTTTTTTTTTGCTATGAGTTGGAAAGTATTTCCATTCATGCGCATGTAGAGGGAGTAGAATGAAGATAAATCTTGTAAACATGAAAATTACTAAGGATTCCAGGCCAAGATGGATTAACTGCCAGACAACTATTTCATATTGTATTTGGGAAGTCGGTTTAGGATCCAAAGCAAGTTCTCTGAAATGTCTGCATTTCATCTGACACACTGATGAAAGTAGCATTTCTAGTACATCAGTACACTAAATCAATACGTATTCACACGAGGAATTAAATGACTTTCGTATTTGCTATGTACTGACTACTCTGCACATGTCTGGATACTTCCTTACTTTTGTTACTCCTGTTTTGTGGAGAAGCAGTTCTCATTTTGCTTTTTGAAGCTAACAGTAATTTAACAGACATTAGCTGGCAGCATTTGAAAATGTATTTATTTCTCTAGATCTCTTACCGTAAGCCTTTCTCCTCAGCCTCATCAGAATGTTTATGATGCCAGATTTGGCCTCGGACAGGGCCATCTTTTTTGTTAGAAACCCAACAATTACTTCAGCGTATTTGTAAGGATGCTCATTATATAGACTATCTTCCTCTCTTTCCTGGCTTTCGTTCTTTAGCTAGCCTTTGCTCTATCTCTTTCCTGGCTTTCGTTCTTTAGCTAGCCTTTGCTTCAACTCCATAGCAAGCAGTTACTCATCCTATATACCATAAATAGTTATACAAAATAATGTAAGAGTTGCCATTTTACTGCTGATATTGAAAAAACTTTCTGTGAAACACCAGAAAAAACATATTTTCTTTTGTCACTTAGCTTTCTTATTTAGTGTCCTATGGAAATAATGTCTAAATGTTTGGGCGTAGGACACCCTATGTTTGGTAATCACAGGAGTGGGCCCAGCACCAGGGTAGCAGTTCATTCCTACACGTGATTATTGCTAACTTGTTCCATTAAAACAAGTAATGCAGTTGTTGATACACTAACGAGAAAAATAACAGCTGCACGCTGTTTTTTCCACGCTGTTATGCGTACTGACAGTCCATGTGGGTGTGGTATTAAGGCCTCATTGGCAGACGTTTCGGATGACTTCAATATTCACAACTGGCAAATCCCCAAATGAATTATGGAGGTCACCTCAAGTGAGTTAACATTTCTTGAAATAAGCTTCTGTAAAAATCTCAAGTGGCTCGGTGGCATCTTCTGAGCAGCCAGGCTGGTGAAACTTTTCACTCACTGGGTAGCAGCAATTGTCTTGTATAAACATGTCAAGAGTATCCTAAATAAGGCCTGATTATGTCATGAGTAACAGAGAATATACTTTCTTTTTAAGATGCATATGCTTTTTGATTTTCCTTATGAGAAGATATATGTGAATGTACTTTCACCCAACCTGTCGGATTACAACTTGAGCAGTATATTAATATTTGTGTCGCTTTAACTGAAGGTGTCATCACCGAAGTATTGGGAGCTAGTAAGCACACTAGTTAATGATGTATAGCTTTCTGGCTTGGCTGGGAAGAGATTTCACTACTCCTGTGTGAGTACAGTTCTATTGACTTTTTAAGGCCGGCTGATAATAAGTAGAACATTGCCACCTTTTGGTCATAAAGAAAAGGCACATGGTTAAAGAAGAAGCATTATGCAAGTTGGGCATGCTGCAGCAAAACTACGTAATGGTTTATTCATTTGTAATGTAACTGCTCGGTAATGGTAGCCCAGTTCTGTGGAGGTTGTAGGCATCGTTTGCTTTGATTGTGTGTATTTCATACCACGGTGATGTGTTTAGAGAGAATATATTATGCTACATACTAATTAGGTTTTCCTGAGGACTGAATTACATATGCATCGTGAAGATAGTATGAAGGCTACCATGGTTACCATTGTGCACCCAGCAACTTATTTTATACAGCGCCAATTAATCTGAGGTAATGCTTGAGAGAGAAGAACATTGAATAAGGAATGCTAATGTCTCAGCTGAAAGATGGAAATTAGATAGAAAAGCACAGTTTTTATTTAAGATTATATGTCAGGGTCAGCATTATAAAAAAATCCACCTGTAAGACTAAAACCAACGGTTCTGTCTTACATAAAAAACGGTATCTCTCTAGGCCTAATTAACACACAGGACACACTGCTGCTTTATCAAGGATATTCTCTGAATAGGAGTTTTTTCCCTTCTCATGATTTTAATGCCGTCTTTTTGCAGTTCAGACTATAATTGGGGATTATTGCTATGTCAGAAAGACGGTGCAGTTTCATGATGCAAAGCCATCTAATCCCATCTAAATGCAGGTTACAGTTGCTAGGGACAAAATTTACGCTTCCGGCCAAAGACTTCTAGATGGCGAGAACTGAGCATAGTATACAGCTCTAACTCCCTCCTCTTCCTGACAGTTCAGTTTTGCTCAGGTTGTGTTGCTGACATGGCTTTGTAGTCAGCTTGTCCCATCAGCGTGAGGTGTAAGGCAAAATTCATGTGCCAGCAATACACAATGTATGGTTATAGTTCTTACATGTCCTTCTTTACATGTCCCTTTTGCATTGGGACAAATCGTTTCAGCAGATGAAGAGAAACCATTCGAGAGCATTCCAATCCAGATTCCTCCCCAGTTCTGAACACAAAACACTGCTGTTGCCATTTCTAGATGAGAACTTTGAAGGAGGGTCAAGTGAAGATGTTGGATAAGCTCCTGACAGAATTGCAAATTTCCTGCTTGAATGTTTTCATTAGATGCCCTGTCCCTATTTATAGCAACACGGCATAAAAAGCGTTACGCATATCTGCAGAACGGTGCTGTCTAGCGTCACGGCCGCGCCTCTTGATGCCTTTTTTGCTGCCATAGCAGTCTTGTGGAGTTTTGCTGTTGATTGTCTCTGCAGCAGCTGTAAATACCTAGCAACAAAGATCTAACAGCCCTAATGAAGCAAATCACTTAACGATTGACAATGTTAACATTTTATAGCTCTTTCAGAATAGGAGAGTGCAGACAAACATTGGCATGAGTTTAAAAATCCTTTTAATCCTTAAATTTGATTCTTACTATTTTGCAAAAATGTACGCAAGAAGGAACACTAAACATTAAATCTTTAGAAGAAATTTACCATTTCTTCTGATTCACCAACATGCACGGGCGGTTGGATTTAAGTTGACTCAGCTAACTCTATACTGAAACAGATGAGGGAATCTTGCATGATCCATTCTGCTTGCTCAGCAACATGACGTTCTATGGGGCTGGCAATTTTTGGCAAAAGAGTAATGGTAACAAACAGCTGAGAGGCAGTAACTTCAGCTTCCACAGATGTTCCAGCAGTTAATAGTTGCCCAAGGCAGAAGCTTTGATGCTTAAATGATGGAATGGTTATCTTAAAAACTAGAAATTAAGCCACTAAAATTTGTACACACCTTTTCCAAGTGTTATTTGTTAACACAGTTCATTGGCTTATGTGACTTGTAACTACATTATTACTATTTTTCACTAAAAACTGTTTTGCTGTGCTTAGTAAAGCACTTCAACAAAAGTAGAAGTAAAGCAATTTAAACAAAATTCTTTGATAAAAGAAAATACTGTTTCAGTAACTTTTCACTCTTTGTTGATAGTCACTTTTAAACTGATTTTATAACATCCTTAATACTCTAGTAGTTGGACTGAAGATGCTTAACTCTGTAGATTTATTCACTGGACTCCTTTTACCGTATTCTATAATGAACATCTCTCTTGCAGTGCTTTGAAATGTAACATGGTTGGGGGTATCTGTCCGTTAGATGCAAATCAGAAATATTTTTTTGCCTGCTTACCTTGTACTTTAACAGAGCCTTGAAATTCATATACATCTCTATTTTGTTTCTAAGAACATGGCTTAATCAATATTTTTGCCAAAGCTGCTGATCAGAAGTAATTGTTCACTCAAGAGGGTGTAACAGAGAAGAGTTGCAGTGATTTATGATAGTAAAACACAATTAAGTTTCTTGCAAAAATTGTTATATATCATGCATGCATTTTCTTTTTTTTTTTTACATGAGGAAACTTTCTTCTAAGGTATTTTCAGAAGAAATTTCAGGTTACTAGCCAAATATTTTGGGAAATGGTTAGGTGCTGATTCAGATCCTACGTATTAATCTTTGTGTTGAACTGAAAGAAGAGCTGCACCAATGTGTAACAAAGAATCAAGGATCTTTCTTCATATCTGTTGAAGCAAGCTCATGTTTAATCATCAAGTTCTTGTAAAAAATATTTCCGCAACCTGTGTCAGTGGAATATACACAAGTTTAGAATGGAAGTTTACATAATTATCTCATTATCTAATTTCAATAATAAAATAATTGAGCTGTCTAAATGCCTATCAGTGGAAAACCAATGGAAATGGAAGATCGGTAATTATGCTTATCTTTTCATTCTGATAAAATCTGCCTGTTCTCTGAACTTCTCTTCTTCCTTGGTGGAATGATTGCTTTCTATTAGGTTTTGTTATAACGCTTTCAGTTAAGTGATTTCATTTGCTGGGGGGAGGGTCATATAAAAACCTTTTGCAGGTTTCCCTTTAGCTCTAGCAGCAGAAACAGTTGACTTGCAAAGAAAACCCTGTACCTGACCAACTAAAGAACTGAGGGCTCCAGGTAGGTCAGTTGTTGCCGTTGCTTGTAGGGCTGGAAACGGCAGTTAAGGTAGCAACATATTTCAGATACTGATACATCAGGCAAGGTGGTTATGGTGTTTTTCAGAGCATCTGGTTCTTTGGATGGATGGACACACAGATGGAGAAGTTCTGAGTGACTGAACATTACTGAGGTTATTCAGCAAGCTGGCACAAATTTGTTTCTCCTCTAGGAAGCCTGCAGTAGAGCCATAGGCCATTACAACTGAAAACCTGGAACTAAAAGGACAGAAGGTAATAGGGGATTACAAGGAAAACTATCTTAATTAATATTATTTTTAGAAGATTAACTTTTAAATTAAAATCTGAAGATGAAGTTTATGCATTAAGAAAAAGTAGGAAGTGGTATAAAAGCAACTTACTCCATTTACAATCCAAATGAAAGTACATAAAATGTTTTTTTGCAATTTCTGATGCTTGTAGAAATTAGGACTCTCATCCTACAAACACAAAACATTACAATGAGACCAACAAAACTAGAGTAGTTTGCTTGACAGTAGCTGTCACAGAACAGTGTCTGCTAAATTATATTCAAATAAATGAAATGTTGAATTACTTACCTGTTGAATAACACGCTGAATTACCCTTTTGAAGAAGGGTATCCATTGCCTCTAATGGTGTTAGTTTATCCCTCCCACCCCTTCTGCTTCACCGATTTATATAAATGCCCTGATTTCTGGCAACTTTTGTTTTTGTACTTAAGCTGTATAATTTAGCATAGTAAATAGCTGAGACTGGCAAGCAGCGCGTAACTGATAGCATATCCAGTAATTTCTTTTATATTTTAGGGTAATTGTAAGCACAGAATAAAACTGATTGTTTTGGCATATGTAGCAATAGTCACAAAAGTTGGTTTTAATTTTAGATTTTGCCTATAGTCAATTGAAAGAGGATGGTACTCTGTCTTGGTTAACCCCCACTGAGGATGGAATGCACCAAGAACTACCATAACTACGCCTACAAAGCATTCCCTTTAATCTCTGTTTTGTAGCATGTTGTGTGACTGTGGAAAAAAAGTTGGATTTGTGTATCGCCTGCAAGCTCATCACTTCACTGTTGAGTATTTTTTTTTAACCATTCTGCATGAATGGCGCTGTTTGTTGTCAAGTTTGATTGTTAAGACTTTTTACAAGGTCTTTTAAGGCATAACTCCATTTGGAATAACTTTAAGGTTATCCTGTCCTTAAGGCGGAAGTAGTAAGACTCTCTCCTATTTTCACTGAAGCGTATGTAATGTAGAGGAAGACAGTGTTTCCAGTGAACTAAATTCTTCAGTGCGGAAGAAAAAGGGAGTCCCAATGAGCAGAGTTTTGCTCATTTACTCCCTGCAGAGAAATGACATTTGTTCTCTACAGCATTTTCTCTCGAGAGGACCAGTTATTGGCTTATGTCACAAGCAGTCTACCGTTCCTCGGTGATATATTCCTTAAGGCATACATGGATCACTTTCAATACTCAGTGATCCAAATTCAGCTCTTATCGATTGTATGAATGTGCTGGGTCTGTGAGAACAGAAATTGTACTTGTGTATGTGTTAAAGTTCATATGGTTTTCTTTCTGACACAGTGCAGCTAGGTGTTTCTTCCACTATGTGTTTTGTGTGTATATGTACACATATACATATACGCTCTTATATATGCTCATATGAATAAAAGGCCTCAGTGGCCTTTTACTATTAATTGGCTGGCCCTAATTCTATTCAGCCCCCTGCCACTGGTACAGACTTGCAGAGTCTGTCTAGAGAATCCTTTACCCGCTACAGCTGGTTTGAGGTAAAATAACAGAAAATATACATAAATAATAGACAATATTGCTAACTTTTTGGTTGGTCTGTGGATGATTAAAGCAACTAAATTCAAGACATGTTGAGGGTGAAAAAATTACAGTGAGAAAGTACTATAAAATTTGGTGGAAAGCATGCGTTGTCTCCCCACATCCCTTACAATCTGTATTATTGGAGTTCACTGGTGACATGAAGTTCTTATTTTTTTTTTTCTTTGCTCCTTGAATAAAACCTCTATTCTCTCTCCTATGGAAAGTTTTAGGATCTTGTGCTCTGTTTTGCTTTTTGAAGTAGCCTTTGCTGAGATTAACTGTATAAGAATAGAGTAAAATAATTAAATGTTCTGGTAACTGCTGGGGTAAGCCAGCCTCACTAACTTGGCCTGGGCTGTGCAGCTGAATGTCAGGAATACATGCAGTCTGATACAGTCGGCTAGGACTTAACATTGACTGGAACTAGCATTTTTATTATTGAGGTATTCTGTATGGCAATACAGTTTTGCCAAGATTGAGCACGAGGGGAAAAAATAAAATCGGAAAACAAACTCAAAGAATGGGGAGATAACCCACTTATGAACTTACTCCAGCCTGGACTCATGGCTGTTTTAGCCTTCCTGGCTAAATATATTAAGCCAACTGTTCTGGTGCTTACACAGTACATTAAACACCTTAATCATACTGTCCTCTCTTGCATTAATAAATTTAGCATTTGTATTCCTGAAGCAGCTGTTTTCTTCTCTTGCTCTATTTTAGTTCTTCTTCAGAATACAAATTCCAGCTCATTTCCATTTTTTCCAGACCTAACACTTTAAAAGTTTTGTTTCCCTCTTTGTTTTTTTTAACCCTCTAGACTAAAAATGGAGTGCTTTAAGGACCACTGCTATATTTTTCCAATAAATATTTCCTTTGTTGTTAAATATTTCCCAGTATTCTTGAGGAACGTCCTTCTTTAAGGAGGGTGTTCTGGGACAATATATTTGAGACAGAAGAGCTTGTTCCTCTTCTTGAATTTTATTCAGAATTAATTGCTTTCATGCAGAACTAATTGCTGTGTTTCCACAGGTAAGTACTCATTCTGGATGCACTTCAGTTTTTACACATCAAAGAACAAGATGCACCATAGAGGTGGAACTTTTAAGATGGAAATTAATAGCGTCTATGCTTTGTCCTTCGGAAAACCTCAGATCTGAAATATCGTGAATTTCGCAGTTTCAAGTTTTGGTCATAGTTGTGGATACTGATCAATCCCACTCATAGCTGCAGAGCTAAGTACTGTACAGTGAAGTCTGCTTCTCTTTTTAAAATGTGAAAAAGATTGCTTAAAGGAGATAAATTTAAATCTCAGGCTTAGATCAAAAGATTTAAAATGAATATTGGTTATCAAGACTTTTTTTTTAAACTCTGGACTTGTAAAGGCTATCAAAAATAGAAAGTTCCTAAATTTCAAATCACTAGGAACAATTATAAATTAAGATGACATTTTTCTTTTCTTCTGCAAGAAATACTTCTATGAATAAGTAGTAATTAAGATCCTGTTCCTGTTTATACCATGTTTTTATCGACTTTAATGGCAGTGCTTAATGGCAGCCACCTTTACCATTAAGTAATTGACTAACTCATGCAGGAGGTCTCCAGGTAGGAGTTTGGTGTAGCTCCTGAAGATGTCCCCCAGGCAGCATCTGTTGTGCCCGCACCAGCTGGTATACGTAACATCTTGGTTAGATAGTCTGGCCCCTGCAGAGACTCTCTCAGGTGATTCCTGCTGCAGAACTGGCCGAGTTCTACATACATAAACCACGTTAATAGAAGGAAATCTTGCAGATACAGAAATGGTGTCAACGGTTACGTGCTTTCAATAGTTACGTGTTTTGAAAGCATGTACTGGGTCTAGCTGGAATGGAGTTAATTTTCTTCGTAGCAGCCCATATGGTGCAGCCTTTTGAATTTGTGACCAGAATAGTGTTGATAACCCACTAATATTTTAGCACCTGGCAACTGATGCTTACCCAGCTTCAAGGCCTTCTCTGTTTCTCACGCTGCTCCACCAGCGAGTAGGCTGGGGGTGCAGAAGAAGATGGGAGGTGAAACAGCCGAGGCAGCTGACCCCAACTGACCAAAGGGATATCCCATCCCACACCATCCCATCTCGTCGTGCTCAGCAATAAAAGCCTGAGGTAAGGAGAAGGAAGGGGGGACATGAAGAGTTATGGCATTTGTCTTCCGAAGTAACTGCTACATGTGATGGAGCCCTGCTTTGCAGAACAGTGGTTTGGGAAGCCTCACCTGATCCATCTGAAAATGCCATCGCAAAGATCCTTGTGACAAACTCCTGTTGCCGCCCAGACAGCGACCAACCATCCTGCTAAAGAGATTCGATTCCACCATGTAAGTGTTACCATATGCCAAGATGATGATTAGTTTTATTATCATTATTTATTTAAATAAATGGTCTCTCTGTGTAGCAAGGGGTGAGCCTAGGATGATGCTGGGGTACCGCATATCACGTTAGAGATTCATTTTGCAGTAATTATTTGCTTTAACCTACTATAGAAGCAAACTGCTAACTAGACCTTAAGATTTTGCATTTCTTATGTGCATACTACCGTCAACGTTATGTGGCAATGTCTGAAAGTGCAGTATATCTTAAAACAGGAGGGAGCAATTTAGAAAGAATTGC
Organism: Dromas ardeola; assembly: GCA_013398915.1. NCBI lineage: Eukaryota > Metazoa > Chordata > Aves > Charadriiformes > Dromadidae > Dromas > Dromas ardeola. The sequence continues at coordinate 212,417 of VYZM01008949.1, forward strand.
TTGTAGCTTTTTATGTTTTAAACACAGCCTTCCTGGGAGTTTTGCATACTATTGTCGGGCCAAAACATCATTTTAACACTGTAGGAATTAACACAACACGTTCCACAAAGACTCAAGGAAGCTGTCTAAAGTTCTAACATTAGTAATGCTTGAGAAAAAACTTCTGCAAACACTGCAGGATACTGCAAATTGCAGCACTGGAATCTATTTTATTTAAGCTGACTACCATCACTAGATGGTTAGTTATTTTTCCTCAGATCCTGCCTTTGTGTACTACACAAAGGAAAGCGTATGTTTTGTTTTATTGCCTTTACTGGGCCAGCAGACTTGCAGAATAAGAATGACTGATGTTCTGTGAGATTTCTTATCTTTCATGATATGATTTCTTTAACAGCCATTCCTACTCTTCTCCCTACGTATTTTTGGTGCTGAATGCAATTCAGCACTTCACATCTTTTTTTTTTTCTTACTGCCATTCTCTGTGTTTTCTACTTTTTCAGGCGTAGAGGACAGGAATGTTGTTGTAACAATCATTGTTAAAAAAGGAAAGGCGAAATGAGAGCTTTGATTATTCTTAATGCAGAGCTTTTTTATCACAGTAGATTTATTAATAGACCTTTAATAGAAACCTGCATTTTCTTTTATCAAGTCATTATTAAGGAAAGCCTTGGCTCTGAGGATCTTTCTCCTCTTCTTCCCACCGCACCCCC
>VYZM01008949.1:213167-225456 GCA_013398915.1 Dromas ardeola
AAAGAGCGTGGTACCTGCATGAATAAGACACGGAGAAGATTGCAGTCTTATCCAAGGAGGAACATACTTGGGGACTGGTTGGTTATTTCATTCTGCTTGTTAATTCCTTGTTTCCTGTGCTGAGAATTCCCGTAAGGATGCCAGTTACAGGGATAAGGTTTTGGTGCTAGCTGACTGGACAACTGGACCACCTCCATCCAACTTACTTTACAATAAGCCACTTCATAATCATAATTTCATAGTAGGTGTCACTCTGCACTGAATTTTGCTATTGATAAAAAGGTGGAGGTATTTTAATTATATTATCCATAATTATAATGGGACTGAATTGATGTAGAGATTGTTATAGAGGGAGAGTGACAGTGTTTTTACAATGAGGAGGTTAAAAAGCCCAGCTTCCAATTATGAAGTTGCTTTACTGCCTTAGGAGGTCAGTAGCTGTATAAAGAAGCTGCAGCAAAGGTTGCGATGAAAAGGAATGAGTTGAAGTGATTTTTATAGAAGTCACACAGCAGGTCAGCAGTAGAGCAAGGAATAAATTTCGAGTCTCGTGAGTCCCAGCCCAATGTCTTTGCAGCAAATTCTGCTGTTGTAGAAATCTCATTACTTACAGAACAGGCCAGAAGAATGTAAAAGTTGGGTTACGCACACTGTGCCAGTTGGCAATCACTGTGCTCTCTTTTTAAAAAAAAACACCAACCAACACTGTATTAAATCTAATTAACCTTCACCTATCTCTGATCACAAAAAATACCATGAAATATTAAATGTCATCAATACTAGCATTTTATGATCTCTTCTGAAATAAAAATATCTGTAATCTAGAATCATGGGAGAGTAGTAAGCACACACTGGCAGAGACAGCAATAGAAATGTATCAAATACTCTGAAGGACTGGGTTGGGAGGGATGATTGTTCGTCCTCTCAGGTTTCCTAGTTCTCAAGATTTGGGGAGTGTTTTTCTCCTCTTAATCAGACAATATTGCCCATTATGATTTTTTTTTATACCGGCTCTATTCTTTGTTTCAAAAACATCCCATTATATTTCTAAGCAATTTTTCATCTTTTAGCTTTTTTTTTTTGCTCACCACCTCTAAATCCCTAGGAGTGTGGTGCTTTGTTTTGTCTTTTAACCAATGCTCAGAAACCAAAAAAGTAACTTGTGATTATATTACTCTAACAATTCTGCAAAGAATATGTTAAAGTTACAGAAAGAGTTGCACATGGGTCACTCTTTATATATACAAAAATTATACACAGGGTCACTAAGAAACCTTTAAAAAAATCAGCTAGAATTATTGTTCCTTCTTACAGACTTACAGCAGCTAGTCTAAAGCACAGTGGATAGAAAAGCTTTCATCGTAAGAACTTACTTGGGGAAAAGATCTGGCAGATTAAGAGTCTAATAAAAATGTGGAAAAGCTTGTCTTAGCTTTTGTTAATGCCATCTTCTCACTTTGTCTCTATTCCCTCCCTGAAGGCCAATCTGTAAGTGCAGATAGACACCTGCAAAGCAATTTGCAGCTGGCTGACACTCTGTAGAAAAACATCCCGAACATCTAAAGTTTGTATGGAAAACATGATTTTAAAATCACTTCTACTACACTACCAAGATCATAGGACACTTCACAAATAGACCAGGATAAAAATACTCAATCGTAGCTTAGATTACTCAAAAATGATGGCTTTCTTAATTGGAGTTGAGACACATCATTTTGTATCATATGACCCATATAAGGCTTGTTTAAGGAAGAGCTTTCCCATGTACTAGTGTATCTGAAGATCCTTAGAGATTTTGATGGATACATTAAACTGCTGGGAGAAAAGAACGTGGAGAATATTCATTTTAGTGCAGTTGGAGATGGCCCTAATCACCCACAACGCATGGACGAAAGACATAGTTTTAATAGTTAAAGCACAGTTTAATAGACAAAGATGTCTCTAACATTTCCTCGGTGCTTCCCTTCCAAGTATCACAATGAACTATGTTGACAGGTAGGGATGAAAACTGGGTTGCTGTTTTGACAACCATAATTACTGGTGGTAACAGACATGACCAGTCTTATCAGTATGTTATTTCTTGCTTTGTAATACTGTTACATACCTGAAGTGCAGCAAAGTTAAGAAGTTTCAAAAGGAAGATGGCTCACATAGGTTTGAGATGTTAGTTTAAATTTAGGTACTTCCTACATAATAAAACTACACACAAATTTACAGACATGAAAACTGTTAAAATTTATCACCAGTGGCACTATAAATGATTGTATCTCGCACCTAGTGCAGAAACATACCTGCGAAACAGGAATTACCATCTAAATGACTAAAACTCCCACAGAGACCATGGAATGTATTTATTAAGTAACTGACAAGCTGATAACAAAGACTGATGTAACTGTAACTCCAGGTTTGTCGATTTAAAATAACAATACTATATAAAGATCATACATGAACGTAAGCCTTAGCTCTTGTACTGGGCGTGCATGGGAAGGTTTTGGTAGCTGGGGTTGGTGGTGCTGCAGGAGGGGTCTCCGTGGGAGGAGGTCAGGGTTGCCCCGTGCCAGGGCCAGCTGACTCTGCGTTGGACCCCACGCAGGACACCGCCGAGCCATCAGCAAAGCCGTCGGAGCTCCGGGCAAGCACGCTTACCGCAGGGCAGATAACCCCAGAGAGCAAGAGAGAGAGAGAAGGGAGCAAAAAGAATGAGGAACAACAGAGGGAACCCCAAGGTCAGAGAAGGGAGGAGGAGGTGCTCCACGGTGCCGGAGCAGAAACCCCTGCTGCAGCCCGCGGAGGACCCTTTGTTGGAGTAGATGGATATTTCCTGAAGGAGCAACGGTCTGCGGAGAATCCACGCTGGAGCCAAGGAAAAGGGTGAGAAGGAAGGAACAGCAGAAGGAGACCTCACTTAAACAAGTGATGAAGTAGAATTACCTCTGAGCAGGGTGAGTAAGAGCGAAGTTCATTAATTTAAAATGAAACGTATCATTTTATGGAGGTTTTATGTGATACAGCGCTTCATTGCTGTAGGCGACTATATTTGGTGACCCTTTCCGTCCCTGTGTTTGTAATGATTATGCAGAAATTCCTCTTCAACTGTGAGTTAGCAAATATGATGTATTGCCAGGGTCCTGAGGGAGACTATGTTTATTTTAGGGATGCTTATAGGTATATGTAATGCCATTTATCCTGAGATTATATTTTTGCAAATGATAAATCTTTCAGGTATTTATATGTATTTTCTGGGTACGTTTTACTTTCCTGTGGTGAATCATACAAGGTGCATAACGTGGAGCTTAAAACCAAGCGGAGGTTACTGCTCTGAGCTAGTGGTACAGGTTCCACTTTTACTCCCAAGGGAATTTAATGCAGTAGCTGAGGCTGAACCTGCCACTGCTGTCGCCAAGTATGGCATCCAGATGTCGTACAGTGGGAAAGGGTGGCATTCAAAGAGAGGGCAAAAGTCTGGAGCATGTTCTTTTGTTTACTCAGTCGGGAAGAAACTCCTGAACTCTAAAGAAACAGGAAATTAAAACCACCTCTGTTGTACCAGTTTTCATACACAGGGCTTTAACCACACATACATACACATACACACACTCATACACTTATGTCTAAAATAAAAGTTAAAGGCAAACTGTTGCTATTATAGTTGGCCAGGATTTTTTCCAAGATTAGTTTCATCAGAAAGTGACAGTTTATTAAAAGGTTTTGAGAAAAGGTCAGTTTCTCATAAAGCTTCAGAAGGAAAGTTATTTCAAGTCCATCATGAACACCTGATAATGAGAGACCTAGCAGGCTGGCTTTTATGGCATTCATTAAGGGGTGAGAGAAGCAAGATCTTAACGTCTGATTTAGTGGCTATTCCTGTCTTCTCCCTCAGAAAACTTCAGGTTAAAAGAAATCCAGAAAGTGAGTAAGAAAGAAAAAAAAAGTCCTGCACAGATGTCTTGCAGCAATTCTTCTGGCTCCAGCCATTGTTTCACATGAGCGTAACCCCTCCGAACAGTATCTCCCTCACTTTTTGTCACTACCTCAGGTAGTTTACAGCGGTTTTATTTTCAATATTGCCACTTTGCCAGTGAAAGGGATCATTTTATTAATGAATAGGGGCCTACCCAGTGAAGACAAAGATCACTGAACCCTGAAATAGCCATACACATAAGTCTTAGGTGGTAGTCTTTACATTAACTGTAAAACGCCTTCCCCTTCCCTTCTTTGGTTCATTCTGTCCAGGCAGATTTGCTTTGCAGATGCTGAAGTTTTGAGTTCTGAGTGCACTCAAGTTTTTCTTGCGGAATTGAAAGTAAAATCCATTAAATCCTATAAAAATCCTATTTGTGACTGTAGAGAGTGCAACTATTTTGTTAAGAATGCAGTCAAAGTCGAGTGCCAGCACAGAGCGGCTCATTACACCACTGCAGCAATGAACTATTCTCTTAGGCAAGAGGCAAATAATGGATTCAGCTTTAGATTTTTCTCTTATTTCATCTTCCTTAGATATCTTTATTTTCAGAGGGAAACATGTAATGCCTTTACGCTGATAAAAGTCAAACCAAAAATACAGGTAAAAGGACTTGGTGGTGCTTGAAAGCGCCTACTACAGTGTGCCACAATTTGAATTTTTGTCAGGTGTCTCTATATATTTGATTTCTGCCTATAGGAGCTGTTTCAAGTCAAAGAGACAGGGCTTGTCTTCTATGGCTTAGTCCTCATTTGTAACTCAGCAGTTGAGATACATATGTGTTCAAATAAACATAACATCCAATTCAGAGTTCATAATTACACTATGCTTAGCTTTCCGATTACAGAACTGCAGTCTTATTTATATGCAGCACAGTTAACAGGACTGCCTTTTTTGCTAGAGACAAGAAGAGGATGTCTTCTTGCTGAAGAAGCAACAAATTAAACCAACTTTGCAGTACAAATGCCATAGCATCAGAAGGAGAAAATGTTGATAGGGAATACTTTGGGAATGCCTTAGGATATTACTGGTTTAACAATAACAAAAAAGTTCACATGCAGATGCTGAAAAATATCCAAGACAGAGAGTTATAATAGCGTGCTTTCACCAAGGTGTAAAGGAGACTATAACAATGTATATTTCTTCTTAAGTGAAGGGAGAAATAAATGCCATGATAAAAGCAGACCTAGGAGCATACATTATTAGTCTTTGTTGCTATTTCCATACTTAATTAGAGTACAAAGCAAGACAAATAGCTAAAAGCTATGCTGACAGTTACAGAAGTTTGTGAAAATGTCGGTATCAGAACTCATGTAGCTCTCTAGCTGTGGTATGAACAATTATAAATTTGTAACACTTCGTATCAGTGCGAAAACTTAAATCGTGAATGGCAATACACATTTATTGGCAAACACTATCAAAAAGGTGCTGGATACCTACTTTCAGGATTTTACGAATGCCCATAATCAATGTAACTGATGAATCGAGGCGATTTGTTTTTTTTAAGATGAGGTTATGAGCTTTTTTATTCCTTTACTGCTGCTGCTTCATTCTTTCTCTCCACCTCTCCCGTATGTCGTCGAACTCCCAAACTCAAATACAACATGAAAGAAATGGAAGTGTACAGTTCATATCTATGTAACTGAACAGCTGTAAAGGATTTTAAGGGCCTCAACTTGTATTTTTTGAATACCCAGATGATGGAGACATAAAATGCATCAAGTGAGAGGTTTGGCAAGTGTTCCTGACTGCCACAGCACATTTGTAGCTAAACTGACAGTGCGGATTCTCTAAACATCCAAGCATAGCCAGGTTTATCACGTCCTGGTTCTTGATGTTTGTAAATTAGTCTTGCTCCTCTCTCATAAAAAATCCGTGTCGCAGAACCAAGTATTCAGCAATTTTATGACAGGAGACACTATTATTTTGGAAGCACAACTATTTTTCTTCAAATGATCTTGTTGACAAGAGGAAAACCATGCTGGAGTCACTCAGAATGTTTCCTGCTACATGACAAAAAACTCCTACTTCATCACATGTAATTTTAATAGGCTGTGCTTTTGTGGAGGAAAGAACTTTACAAACTGACATCTCTATGCCACCTCATATCTTTATATCTCAAAAATACTAAACTACAGGTCAGTTCTTGAAAGCAATTCCAGATGTGCTGAAAGGCTCCAAAATTATCTTTTGTTTCCATTTTGACCAATCTTTGGATTGACATCCTTCTCGGTTTAAAATGCCTCAAGCTGTTGGTATAAGTTTGCCATTACAACAGAAGATAAAAATAAAGATCGTATGTGTTGTATAAGATGTAAGCTCTAGCCCTCTGAATTAGAGGGGTCATGCTAACGAAGCATTACAATTTAAAAGCAGAAAAGCAACCAGTATTCAAACACTATTCAATTCGATCTGCTTTCACAAAGAGAAAAATAGAGCTGCAGAACTGCTATCTTTTAAATAAAAAAAAGCCAAACTATTTTAAAATGTGCTGAAGCTTTATGCAAGTGTGTGTCCCGCACCGATGATTGAAAAACAACTGAAATGCAGGCAGCGGGCTTGCCCTACCCCTTCCAGCAGCTTTCTCAAAACCTACAGTCCTTCCCCAAATGTATAGTTGGCAGTCCTACCAGAATGCAGCAAAAAGAAATGCTTATGGTTCCATAAATTGCAAAAAAAACCCCAAACCCAAACAAGGCCCTAACACCCCGCTCCAAATCCCACGTCTTTCTGCAGTGCATCCAGAAACCCACATCCCAGCTGCAGCAACCACGATTCTTAGAAAGCTGTGCGGAGGGGAGAGGGAGACGGAGTGGTATTTTTTTGCTTTGAAGGCTAGGACTTCAAATAAAAAATTAGACATTCTACAGTTTTGTCCCTTTCACATGATTTTAGGTGTAGTGCTGTTTTCCAGTGTTCAACAGAAAAATTATTCTAAGCAATACGCTTTCTGTGGAAGGTACTGCAGTGATGCTCTTGAGTATAGGTTCTGATTAAACAGTGGTGAGCCTTGATGTCGGTAGCCTATTTGCCAGCCTCTCTTCAGAGACAAACAGGGATTTTACATCTGTGCTTTTCTCTAAAAGCAGTTAGTGACATATGAAAAGATTGGATTTGTTAATGTCTAAGGCAATAGACTTCATCTTTATAGCACACAGAGAAAGGAAGCATGAAGCAGTGAATTGCACAGCTGCCTAGAGAAGAACCACATTCTTCTCCAAGATCACCATTTATCAAACAGATGAAACAGGAGTATTTCTGTGAGAATTGTCTCAATAGCAGTACAGAATATATATATGCTACCTCCTCAAGCATGTGCAGTTTTAATGAGTTTCCACCTGCCAACAAAATCTGAAATTATGCAGACTCCCTCACCCCCCCACTACACCTTTATATCCACTTGTTAAAAACTTATCATTCAAAGAGTCTGCTCTAACTTTATATAGTGGGCTGAATATATAAAGAATATATATGAATATATATATACATACTCATATATATGAATATATAAAGAATCAATCAATGATCACCTTTTTTTTTTTAGTAAGAATCAATAATCTTCAGTAATCACCCTTTGTCTTCAGGCCATGGACACTAAAAATTCATATATGCAAAGCTTTCAATGTCAGGGTGTATGTGATGTGAGATATGACATAAAGGACAACTACAGCTATAATATGCACAAACTCATGGCAATTCTTAGATATCTGCATATACGCGTATGCAAACAACAAAACCTGAGATAAAGAATCACTTGGAAAATTATTTATACTTAATGAACTTGCGTATTTGGAAAGTGGTAGCGTGTTCTTAGTAGGACACGTGAATTATCAGTTGTAAAGTAATAAATGGAAGAAATTTTAAGTCATTAACATGTTTTTTCTTTAGCTCTCTGCAGATGCATCCAATGCACAGCGATAATGGCATAGGCACTACTCTTATAATTCTGAGTAGTTCAGGCACTGGGGTAGTTGGGAACTATTTTTAGAAATGGCAAAGGATTTCAATCTAAATTTCAGTCACTCACTGTTTTCCTATGTTGAAGTCAGTTACAGAAAACAACAAAGGAAATAAAATTATAGACAGAGCAGTGTTAATAACTTAAATTGAGTGACTAACACTGAAAAAAATGTATAAAACTTTAAACTGAACTAGACAAAGAAGATAATGTTTTCCTTTAATAAATCCCTTTTAGATATCGATTGTTCTTTCTCTTAGAAGAGTTTTGCTAGCTATCTTAAAGAAACTGTCCTTTGAGCATAAAACCAGTAGAGACCAATTAAAACACGGAACATTTTCCAGTAACTTACATTGGACAGACAGAAGTAAAATATTTTTAGTGCTGCTTAGGAAGTCAGAGCATTCTGGAAACTGCATGCTCTGTTTGATCTTTTTGTAGATAAATGGGTAGAAAACTCAGAAGAACTAGCATTTATTTGAAAAAGTGCTTTTATATCCAGTAATAAAATATGAAAATAATTAAAATCTTTCCCATCCCATGTTTAAGTTATCTGAAACAACTCTTCATATATTTCTTTAGTTTTTAAGTCAATTTTAATTAAATGTTTCACTTCTCATGAAATCAAGAGAGAGATCTTGAAGCTTCAAGCCAATGTTTGAAGATAAATTTCACATAAATATGAAAGTTAAACTTGCATAAGTTACTGTTTCTTTCAAAGAAGCTTTAAGCACCTAAGTTACTCAGAATCTTTAAAATATGAATCTTAGATTACGATATTGCACGGAGTCCAAATTCTTTGTCAGAGTGTCATCTGGTAAGGTGGGTAAGAATCAGAAGCATTTATTGTTTAAAGCATCCTCCATAATGTGTTTGGACAAAAATGGAAAAGTTTGGGGTTTTGGTGTTTTGTTTTGTTTTGTTTTTTTTTTAAAGCATATCATCAGGGTTTCTCAGTAGTTTAAGTCTGCCGTTGTTTCTCAAGGTTCCAGTGTCCATTTCTCTGCTTTTGTGGGTTCGGTCAGTACAAAGACTAGGCAGGGAATGTCATCTGTAGTCTATTGTACCTTAACCCATCTCTGGTTACTTTATAATTTGAACAAGTTCAAGGAACTTATAGTTTGACTATCATTGAAGAAACACAGCTAGACATTAGATGCTAATAATCCAACTCTTTCTGTAGCAGCAGCAGCAAAATAGTAAAACAGGTCACCATCTCTCTGGCACAGGCGACATTGGTAGTTTGATGCTTTTAGCAGCTAATTTGTCTACTATTGTCTAGCTCTAAATCCAGACTCCAGAAAATGATGTGGATAAATTCTTTTTCCTATTTCCGAAACTTGTTTCTTTCTACTGTGTTCCTTCCTGATCTTTATTCTGTCCTTCCTAATCTTTATTCTGTCAGCTGCAGTCTGAAAGTCTGCTGGGTCCCCCGCTTCTCCCTCCTGAAGCTTCAGACTCCTCTCGGCCCTTTTTACTCACCTTCATATCTGCAGTCCTCTTCAATTCTCAACCTTTAACTTCCATTCCTAAAATTTCTGCAGTTACTCTCCTCCATTCCACTCCATTTCTCAAGAGCCCAGTCAACTGCCAGTGCAAAGAAAAACGTTAGTTTTTTTTTTTCCTATGGTGCTGAAAAGTCTCAAGCTATGTCTGCACATCACAAAAGGTCCTCTTAGCTTATCTCACCAATCCTGTTGTGTCAGCAAATGCCATGAAATCTAAGCGAGCTTTATATCTCCATCAGGCACTGCTTCTTGTCCTTTTCTGCTGTTCAGCTCTAAAACTAATGTTCCCATACCAAGGTGACACTAGCCGTTCCTTTTTTACGCTTATGTCCCTTACGCACAGATTCTGCCCTATCACCACATTCATTTCAATCAGGTTTTTTTTTTCCCCACCGCGTCAGCAGGAATACAAGATCCCAGTTCTAACCAAGAGCCCTTCCTCTGCACCCCTCCTTCCACTCCAGGCCTCGCGAAGCGACTGTTGCATTCCAGGATGGCATGTTTCCAGCCCTTTCAACTTCCCAAAGCTGTTGCAGTTGGTGCATGCTCAGTTAGTCTGAAGAGACAGTTCATTAAGAGTCTGGACATGTAGATGCTGTGTGAGAGCAGGCAATATCCAGTCTGCTCGGGCGAAAAAGTTGTGAAGGACTTGCCCAAAATAACAATGTACCTTTCCAAGAATTAAGCAAAATTCTTAGTCTTGTGCCTTAGAAAATGTGGCTAGGTTTTCATAGCGTCAGCAAAGGCAAAGTAATGCTAAAGGCCATCAGATTAAGTTTCTGCAACAAAGTCTAAGCTTTCCAAAAAGCAAAGGCTCAAGAGTATGAAGAGAAAATAAAATCCAAACTAAAAAAACCCAAACCAGCACTATACTCCTTCCTTAGGTTAAGTCTCAGAGACATCTGCAACTACATTGCTGAAATAATAAAATAAAATGAAACAAAACATTAAAGGGAATATATCTCTGTGTGTGTATATATATAAAAATCTAGAAAAGCCATTAGGAATGGAGAAATTCACATAGCTGCTTGGCAAAGTTATGAGCTAGTGAGAACTACCTGTTACTAAAAAAAGTGTCTGAAAACCTTAATGATAGCCATGCTCACATCCCCACCTAAAACATATCTACAATCAAGACAGCCAGCAAAAAAAATTCTTCCTAATGGGGCGGTGTAAAGTAGTCTAGGTCTTCAGCTTTTGTAAAATGGAAGCCTATTCTCATTCCCAAATGAGGTTTCTGGGGAAAAAAACCCACCCCAACCCTACACAATCTCTTGTGTGTTTCCATGACAAGCAGCCTTTATTTGCATTATCTTTTCATGGTAAGCTTTCTGTAGCAGAATCATAACAACCCCCGGGGAAATGCATCAGTTATTCTGTCCTTAGGGAGTACATTTATGCCATATCATCGCTACCTTAAAAGAGATTGCTTATTGTCCTCAGGAGAACATTCCAGTTGCATTACTCTGGCAGTGGCTGCTTCCAAATGTATTTTCATGCTCAGGAAGAGCTGATGATGATGCTTTGTTGATAAGAAATTCAGAAAACTTTTCACAAACATTTAATTTCAGCCATACTAGTAATTACTTGTCCTAGGAAAGTATCTTTGAGAAGGAAAGCATCGTAGGCTTCTTTCTGGGTTCACAGAGGTTTGTGTTAGCGGAAGGAGAAGAAACTGAAAGTTGCTCATAAAAGTACAAAGAAAAAAACCCAGCAACCTGGTGGGGTAAAACTGGGCGTCCTAGAGCACTATTTTGTCTGTTCCACATGCACTTAAGGAATCTTAAGAATAGCTCGTGCTTTAATCTTTAAAAAAAAAAAAAATAAAAAATTATCAGTGCTAGTCACTCCTGAGACTGAGGTAACTCAATAAACGAAGGTAACTCAAGGCAACCTGAGCATTTTATACCTGAGGGGTATTAGACTGATGAAGGAGGGAAATTGAATCTATTCTTCATCCAAGTTGAATTGTGAGTGAAACTCACAATTGCACTACAACTATTTTTAAGATCAACTTTATTAGGAAGACAGGGATAAATAACGTCTGAAAAGACCAAACCCCAAAATATTTCAGTTTAAAACACTGTTTGAGAAATATTTAGAGGGAGATGAATTTCCCCTGCAAAGCATCATACAAATTGTTGGAATAAAAATCCCTCTTTCCGCTTTCATTACTAAGGCAGAAAAGAAAAGCAAATGGGAATGGCTCTGTAACCATAGCAACGTTTGCCATTATTTTTTTTTTTTTCAAAGAATTTCTGAGGCACTACAATTTGGATTCTGTATTCTGAGCATAAAGTTTGTATCAAGGAAGAGAGCAGAATAACTTTATTTTGTTGCAGGTCCTTATGACAACTTTTTAAAAGATTTTTTTTGTTGTTTTCTGAAAAAAAGTAGTTTAAAAAAGAGGTTGCATGCAAACAATAAGAAAATGGAATTGCTTATACAATGTTTTTTTCTTAAGTAAGGTGCAAGACATCGTATGTAACTCAGAAGATAATATTTGGAAATTATTACTATGCATGAAAACATACTAATTGAAGTGGTCAAGTGTAAGAAATTTGCAATAATGATAGGAAGTGTGGAAAAATAATTGTAATTTCCATATAGCATCAGCTTAATCAGAAAATGTTATTTTTCTTAATCATGAATATAAATTTCCTAGATACAGGTTCTTGTGTCAAATACGAAAAGCTTGCTTTCTGCCTCCTTTCCCCTGGGTCCATATAATCTAAACTTGTATTTATTATGAAGAATTGTATTGACAGTAGCTTACAAGCACAACCAGTTCTGTTACCAGAAAACCCTTCACCCTTCCAGCTTACAACTAGTACTCATTGCTTATGAAAAGCCATACTCAAA
>VYZM01008950.1:0-26392 GCA_013398915.1 Dromas ardeola
CCTGGCTTGAGCACTGTACTGTGGCATGCTGTGTAGGAAAAAACTGCTTGCAGAAATTTTCTCTGACTTCCCCAAAAATTCTTGCTGACTGCAACTCACTGATAGAGCAAGTATGAGTAGACATCACTGACACTGCTGTGTTCAGTTCGGTTATGCAAGTCAAGATTTGAATCTGCCTCTGCAGCCAATGCAAGTTGCTCCTTTTTGTGCCACTAGTTCTTATGTTAATGTTCTGATAGCTCATTCTAAGCGCAAAAGGCCCTGATACAAAAGAAAGTCCATTTGGAAAGCTGAACTGCCGTTAGTAACTCACTTCCCACCGATTCCATGATTGTTTCCGTATTGTTTTAGCTCTTTGAAGTGCGTCCTGTCTGGTCTCGGAATGCAGTAAAAGCCAATATCAGTGTCCACCCAGACAAGCTGAAACTTCTGTTGCCGTATTTGGCCTATTACATGGTGAGTCAGTACATCTGCCCGTGTGCCTGTCTGGGGCTGCTCGGAGGCAGAGCGAGGGAGCGTCACCTGCGTGTTCCTGGTTCTTTACAGTTTCTGAGGTCCCACCACTAAGTACCTGAGGTTCACGTTATGGAAAGAGAGAGATGAAAGGAAAACTCTGCTTTTGAAGAGAAGTTAAAACCATGGAGGATTCAGTAACTGTTCGCTCTGTTGGTTCTATTTGGTTTTGCAGTTCAGTCAGACACTCAAATTGACTGTCCATCTGGAAATGATAGCAGAATTTTTCCAAACAAACACTTTATTAATGTGACCTTGCAAGTTAGTTTGTAAAAGCATGCAAGTATTTGGGCTTTGATGCACTGATTGCCCAAGTTTCAGTATATAAATACTGGTGTGGCAAGTGAGGAAGGAGCTGGTAAAAAAAAAAAAAAGATTTAGGGGCAATGAGGGGAAATACAAGAATTTTCTAAGAAACTGCAACACTGTACTGAAGAAACTTTGCAACACCGTACTGGTTTTTTGTAACCATCTTCCCCCATGTGTGTTTATGCAGTTGACAGGTCCTTGGAGAAGCTTATGGGTTAGGTTTGGGTATGACCCCAGAAAACACCCTGAAGCAAAGATTTATCAAGTACTGGACTTCCGAATTCGCTGTGGAATGAAATATGGTAAAAGGACCCAAACCACAGAGACGCTCTCTCTGCTTTCTGGTTAATCCTGGTAGTACTTTTCTTTCTACTTGTTTTTCAAACTCTTTTGCCATATATCTGCTCTGTTGAAGATGACACCTTTTGAGTTCATTGCTTACAGTATTTCTTCCTTAAACTCCTTTAATACTTTATATCATATTACGCAATATGTCTTACCTCATTTGGCACATTCCAAACCCAACGGACAGCTTGCTGACTTTCCTCCTCCGTGTGTTCAAAGCCCAAGTGGATGCAGCTGACCGTCTCCCCTCTCGTTCAGGGGAGGCACTGGGCAGTAGACTCTGATGCTTACGTAGTAGCTTTCCCTCAAGGAGCTTATGCAGGATTTTGTGCAGGATGCTTGGTCTCAGACTTTGGGACAGAGGATTCCCCTGCTCTGATTTTGCAGAGGGTAGGGCAAGGGAAAGAACTTTCTGAGGTCATCTCATAAATCCGTGACAGAGCTGGCATCCAGTCATTAAGATCAGATCACATCTCCCTCTTTCCAGCTTAAAGCGTTTTGTTGATGTGACAGCTCTCCTCTCCCCACCTTGCTCAAGTCAGCATATGCCAAAGACCACCCTGCCTTTCACACAGCAGTCCAGCACCTCTGTTTCTGAGCTAGGTGTATTGTGCAGGGTGCTTGCCCTCAGTTCATGATTGGTTTTCTTTTTTCACCTCTAGGTTACGCCCCTAATGATATGCCCGTGAAAGCAAAACGCAGCACGTATAACTACAGTCTGCCCATCACTGTCAAGAAGCCAGGTATGCTGTGCCAGCAGAAGGGCTGTCTGGCTCTTCTGTTTCTTTGTTTACCCCATCCTAGTAATAGGTAATGAAGGGTCTTCCTGTGTTCCAGCTGAGCCAAAATTGGAGCTTAATTTCTCATTATAATATGGTGCTGCTGTTAAAGCCTCTAGAAGAGTCTCCTGCTGGGAAGTGTGAGAGTCCTGGATGTATGTCTGGCTGAGCCACAGTATCTGTAAGCAGACAGAAGGGAGTTCTGCAAGCAGCACTGTGGGAATTCAGCATTCACTTCTGTTCAGTGATGGTGCAGAGTAAGGGGAGAGTTGTTCCTTTTTCTTTGTCAAGGGAGAGTAGGGGGGGTTAATATTATGAACAAATGCACTGTGGAAAAAGCCGCCAAACTCACCGCCTTTCCTGTGACTGTCCAGCAATGTCTCTGAAGAATGAGCAACACATGCTTAGCTGCTGGGTTGGTCTGGTTTTTGCTGACCAGCAAAGTTGTATCAACATAGAGAAGTGACAGTACAATGCCACGGAGTGAAAGATACCCCTAATAAGTACTGGTTTTCTGTGTCTTTCAGTAAGCCACACAGTCAGTGTACATGATCTGAAACAGGGGCTTGGTACGTCTGGTGCCTCTGGTGCAAAAAAGCCTGCCTCCAGCAGGTATAAACTGAAGGTAAGAATTACTGTCTTTTACCAAAATCTTGAAATAGCTGAGTGAAAAAGGGATGTTTCCTGTTTTGTCAGTCCTAAAGGGGACAGTTGTGAGTGAGTTGATGTCCTCAGGTGTACCTGGGAAGCTGCTAGTTGTACATGTCACTACAGCACTTCACCTGCTGTGCACTGAATGTGTTCTTACATGCTGCAAGAAGGGATTGGTACTCTCAGCCCTCGTCTTAAATGTGATGGAGCATTTTGTTTCAATTGATAAAATTGGAATTTTATCGGCAGTGAAGTGCAAAAAATCACCATGTGTTTATCAGGCCATCCTGAAAAATCCAGCAGGGCAAAATAAATATTTAAGCAGGAGTCTTTTATTCTTCCCTTTTTGCTAGAATGAAACCTACGATCCGCTGTTATGCAGTAACAGGCTGCGGACAGAGCTGCAGTTTGAAGAGAGGAAGTGTGTTCTCTGCACAACTGCTGTTGTGACTGACTGTAGTGAAATTTTGCAGCATTCAGCTTTATCTTTTGCTATATGCAGACCTATGCCTTGGAACGGATTTGTGTTGGAATTACCTTGTTCTTGAATCAGCCCATCGGAAGTACTTCTCAGTTAAGCCAGAGTTGTCCTGTTACACCACAAAATGCACATTAATCCTTTCCTTCTTTCCTCCTCTTAGGAATCCATCTACATTTTCCGAGAAGGAGCCTTACCCCCTTATCGGCAGATGTTCTACCAGCTCTGTGACTTGAATGTGGAAAGGTATTGCACACTGTCATCTGAGTTTTCTGTTAGAGCTATGACATTTCTCGTATGACAATTCCGTGAATAACCAAATATGCTATTCCAGCTCAGTGACGTAAAATGGAAGTAAGCCAGAGTCTGTCTCATTTGAAGCCTGCATCTGAATGTAGAAGGCTAGCGTTTCCTTCCCTTTTGCTGCTTTTTAGCCTGCAGAAAATCATACATCGGAACGATGGCACAGAGTCGGAATGCACAGAGCGGGATGGGTGGTGCCTTCCAAAAACTAGTGATGACTTGCGAGATAGCATGTCTCTGATGATAAAGCAGATAATCAGATCCACAAGACCTGGTAAGGACTTCTGAATATCGAAGTGTATTGCTATCTTCCTGATGGTGTTGAGAGGTTGTGGGCTGAATAAGGATGTTGCGGTCAGCACTGGGGCAGTAGCATTCCTGTATTTGCCGCCTCCTTTGTGCTACATCTGGTGTTCTTTGTGTTGTAGCTCATTGCAGTGTGTGAGCTGAGGCTGTTGTCCTGCAGCATGAGCGTGGGCTGGGATTAGTAATGGCTGGGAGTGAAGGTTTTCTCTTTCATCTTCCCAGTATCATGGCCTTCAGGTCTTAAATGTGATAAGAGCTTATTCTTACTGATGTATCTGTTGGTGGCATTTTACTTTTTATTCATGTTATTAATTGAATAATTTTTCGCATGATGCTGGGCCAAAGCAGTATCCCAGTGAATTAGGTCAGAATCAGCTAGGAGAGGAGGCACAGCACTGCAGATCCGCTGCTGTTCTGCAAGTATGAAAACAGATTGCTTTAGGCTTGTTCAAATTCTGTTAAGATGTGCAACATTAGCTGTGCCCCTCCAGCTTCTGCCTTCCTCTCACATGTTTTATGAACTCTACTGCAAATACCCCCAGGTTTCACTGAGAGAGGCATCACAGTGTATTTATTTCTTTCTTCCCAATTAAGCTCTTTTTTCAAACACAACAAGCAGTGAAGATAGCAAAGAGCAGCTGGCATATGAGTCTGGAGAGGATGAGGATGATGAAGAGGAGGAGGAAGAGGAATTCAAGCCTTCTGATGGGAGTGAAAATGAAATGGAGACAGAAATTCTAGACTATGTGTGAACTCAGTGAGCAGTCTGGCTGCTGTTGGACAGAATTGTCTCTGCTCTTGTTCCTCGAGTGCTGAGGGTTCAACCACCATGTCCAGGATGTGGGAAAGCAGAACTTGCACTAAGATGCCGATGACCTGTCTGCACTGACTGGTGCCTGCTGATGGGTGTCAGTCCCGATGTTAGGGAGCCAGTGCCTACACTTTCATAATTGCTGGCTAATAAGTCCTCAGGCAAGCTCAACGAACTCACAAGAAAGATCCCTGAATCCAAACCAGCTGGGAATACACCAGAAAAGAGGAGAAGTTGCATTCCTGGATCTCTCCATGTGTGGGAAGTACACCTCGGCCGGGTTGGTGGCCATGTGGAAAATAGAAAAGGTGCCTGCAGAGCGCTGGGGCAGCACTCTAGTGCCACTGGAGTTCCTAAGGCAGGTGCTGCCCTTTTTCTCGTCTAAGGGGAATGAAATACTGTGCCATGACTTCAGCATCAAGCCTGCTGGTGATCTCAGAAATAAAGCCAGCAGGAAAAAATGTTTGCTGTCAGTGAATAATTCCTTCTGCAGGATGTAGTGTATGTTGCCCTCACTAGGTAGTGCACTTCTTAATTCCATTTTGACTTCCCCAGTAGCTAGCAAGGACAGAAGGAAGCAGGCAATGGGCCAGAGCTTCAGGTCCACGGAGGTTGGCCACTCATTAGTCTGCCATTGCTGGCTGGATTGTTACCACCCCCTCACAGAGATTAAGGATCTGCTGGCATTTTCTAAGTCTTGTGTACTCCCCAGTGTGTTACAAGTGCAAGGTTTCTTATTAGTGGCCGATAATATGCTCTAATGCATGGTCCAGTCTGATTTCAGCCTCCTGCTCTTGTGTGAGGCTTCTCAAGGCTTCAGCACTTTTTAACGTTTGCTGGAGTTTTGTTAGACTGAGATATTTCCCTGGGTTTGAGTTCCAGCCTGCAAAAGAAGCATCTGCAGGGCTGTCATACGGTGACACATAGCTGTGCTCCTGGATACGTCTGTACATACACAGAAGCTGCGTTTGTGGACTGGCTCCTGAGCTGTGCACACACCATGGCTCGCTGGGAGATCCTGTGCTTTGCCTTGTGCTCCTACCTCAGGGTAGCACGGGCTGCAACTGTAAGTACAAAGCCATTTCTTATGGCTTCAAGACTTCATAAGGGAGGCTGGGCATCGATGGGTCTGTCTGGGGACACCTCCCACCAGGGTAAGGTGTAGGTCCTGGCAACGTGGGAATCCAGAGGCATGAGGGGCTCTGCCACAGACCTACCCTTCTCAGTGAAATGCAACAGTCAACTAAGAAAAAAGGAGAGACGCAGTGGGGATACATACCACTGCTAGGTAAGAATATGTGCTCAGGTATTAGCAGGCACCAAGAATAAACACTCCTAGAAATGTTACGAACAACACCTGAAGCCAAGCCTTCTATCAACAGGAGGCCCAAGGCCAGAGCAGCCAGAAGTCACTTGTGCCAGAGTTCGTTTACTTCCCAACTGTTTTCAAAACTCTTCTGTCTGGGAAGACTGCAGTAACTTGGATGTTTAATTCTGCCTGAGCAGGTAATGGCATTACCAGCCCTGTCTGTACAATACAATCCTTTCCTTTCCAATAGCTCAGGCTTATAAACTGATCTATGTAGCCAAAGGCACAGAGAAATTCTGGATAGTGCAGCTGCATGTTTAATAGCCACACTCAGAATCACCACATCATCCGAGTAATCACTGATGTCTGTGCAATTATAAAATAGAAAATAAACATGCTGGCCATGCTAGAAAATGAGCCCACGAGCACCAAAGCAACGATGCCTCAAACCAAGGCAGACCGCTGTATCCACACCATAAGGAACAACCATTGCATTTGCTCTTAAAACCATTGCTTATATCAAAAGCAGTAAAACCAGTAAATTGGATGTCACATTTACGCAACTGGAAAATGTGACAGTCCCAACAACTTGCACGTTCAAATGAATAGGGTTCATTTGAAAATCAGGCACTGGTCCCTCAAAACAAAAAGCCTGCATCTTAATTCAAGCACAAAACAAAGCTCAACTCAGCAGAGTTAACGTAAGGTACGAAACGCCACCTCCTCCACTCAGGTCCACTCCTCTTTCTCCAGGAACGTGCCGACATTTTGGGGAAGGAGGACAGGACAACCCCTGCCTCGGGGCAGACACATTTGAGCATCAGTATTTTATTGCAAAGACTAATTACATTGCTGTGTACAAGTCACACCAGGCAGTGTGCTCCTTCATTGAAGTGGTACAAAATACATATGGTACAGCCAGTCCCTCGGGTGACGCGGAGCTGGGGGGGAAACAGCATGGCCCCGGGCTGGGCAGGAGCTGGCAGGCACGAAGCAGAAGGAAGACCCTGGGGTGCTGATGCCCGAGGGCAGGAGCCAGGCTCTGGGCAGGGTGGAAGGCAGGAGGCTGCCCCTGCGTCAGGGAGCCAGGGGCTCCCATCATGTGCAGCGATGGGCGATGCCACCCGAGGGGACACGGGGCTGGGAGAGCTCAGCTCCGGCCACGCTCACGCCCAAGCGGCCTCTCCCCACCCGGAGCCCGCAGCCCAGGTCCTGCCACCAGCCCCCCCGAGTGTGGCCGTGCGGCGTTGCTGCATCCCCCAGGCCCCTCTCCTGGAGCCGGGGAAGGCGTTGCACCCGCCCGGCAGCGCCGACAGACGGGAAAGAGAAAAGATGTGCCGGGAGGAAGCGCTTAAAAAAAAAAGAAGAGATGGAGCCAGGAGCAAAAAAAGGTCCCCCTTCGGTTAGTGTTTCCTACAATGATTAAAACAAGCATCTCGGCCCCTGCTCGAGTGACTTAGTGGTAGAGAAAGAAGGGAGGGGGTGGCCGGCGGTGTCTGCACCCCACGAGCATGGCAGAGCAACGCTGCTGCTGCCACATCCCTCCCAGGAGGCTTAAATAGCAGGGTGGGGAGAGGAGAGGGAC
The DNA here is from genome assembly GCA_013398915.1 of Dromas ardeola. Lineage (NCBI taxonomy): Eukaryota > Metazoa > Chordata > Aves > Charadriiformes > Dromadidae > Dromas > Dromas ardeola. Next base: position 7,390 of record VYZM01008950.1, read on the forward strand.
TGGGCTGCAGGGCAGGGGGAGTCTGGATTAGTAAAATGTACAAGTTCGTCTCTTCTATTTACAACCAATAAATATTGCCAAAAAAAAAAGAAAAAAAAAATCAGTAAACTTTTGTTTTATACAAAAAAAGTCTCATTGCTGCTTCTCCCATGGTCAGTGTTTGAAAAAGTCCGGTTAAAGCCCAAGGTGAGTGGCACTTTCTGCAGGTCAGGCGGTGGCAGCCAGGGCACCTGGAGCACCCCAAGCTCTCTGGCTCCTCGCCTGCCTGCGCAGACCCAAGGTCTCTATTTACACAAGTTCGGACAGAAATTTGCTCTCCTCTTCCTCCTCGTTAGGCTGGCAGCGCTGGGGGCACAGCGCAAAGCTTCCCCCGCCGATAGAAGAGACACTGGCGTTTGATCTTTGGTGCAAGTTTGAACGTGGGCCGTTGAAGTCCAGCTGGAGGATGCGCTGGATCGGGGAGAGAAGCAAGACCATGCAGGCTTCCAGTCCTCAAGAGCACGAGGCCCCCGCTCCATCACAGCACGGACACGGCCCTCCTCCACGGGGCTCCGAGCACCACAGCAGGGCTGCATCCTTTCCAGCTCGTCTCCCAGGCTGGGGCGTCTGCGGCTTCTCCCAAGGGAAGGACAGGCAGAGATGCGCGGCGGTGGCGACGCCAGTTATCCCGGGGAGGAAGGACGTGGCGGTAAAACAATGCCAGGAAAGCGGGGAAGGAGAGCACCCCGCCACGTGGGAGGATTTGCAGCCCCGGGGTGATGGCTCGTGCTCTGCTCCTTGCAAACGGCCCCTCTGCGAGTCACCGCTCCCCGGCTCGCTTGGACACAAGGCACCTACGGCAGACGCGGGCTCCAGCTCTGGGCTGGCCGGCGGCTGGACTAGTGTCACACCGTGGAAAGTTAAAAAAAAGAGAAAAATAAAATAGAGATATCCCCCCTCGCTGCCTTCCTGTGTAGAAAAAAAGACCTGATTGAAACGGGAGCTTGTGCAGAGAGAGGCGGAGGCTGACACCGGTTGCCAAAGCGCCCCAGCTCTCGGTGCTGGAGGGAGATGCACGGCCATTCCCCGCGGGCGAGGGTCGCTCCTCTCGCCGTGCTGGGCGGCACAAGGACCGGCCACAGCCGAGCTCGGAGCAGCCTGCCCCCAAGGCCCCGTCGGTGATGGGTGGCAGTGGGGCTGAGGCTAGAAGATGCCTTTGGCGATCTTCAGGCCTTTCTGCTTCATCCTGGGCAGGGTGGAGCTGGAGCCGTGCTTGATCTTCACCCCCTTGGAGAAGCCCCGCTTCTTCAGCACGAAGTCGTAGTTGGCGGCGGAGTTCATGGCGTAGAAGACATTGGCGTTGTCAGGGATCTTCAACTCTGGAAATAACCAAGGATGGGGGTCAGTCGGGCACCCTTTCCCTGAAAGGTTGTCCCTGGGTGCTGGGACCCCCCTGCTGTCACCTCCCAGCCCAGCTCCGACCCGCTGCTCCCCAGACTGCAGGGCTGCGTGGCCGTCCGGGGACACAGCCCCCAAGAAAGGCCCCTGCACCCCAGCACACACCTCTCTCCTCTGAGATGATCTGAACGAGCTCATAGTCTTCAGGCCGGTCCCCGTCCAAGTTGTGTTTGGCCATGGCCTTGCGAATAACGACCGGGGTCTTATCCTGGCTCGTCACCTGTGAACGCAGAGTGTTATTAGCCCAAGGGGTGCAAAACACTGCAAAGCCTCCCACCACCATCTTCTCCCAAAATGGGCCATGCCCGCATCCCAGCGGGGCGAGCCCCCCCTCCCCGGCGTCACCGCAGGTGCCCCGTACTAACCAGGATGCTCTTGTACATGTTGCCGTTGTCCACAGCCAGGCTGACGCGGATGATACAGCAGTCGTCGACCTGCTGGTTGTAGAGGGGTAGCGAGAGTGAGGAGTAGCTGGAGATGCCGGAGACGGAGCGCTTGTGGGTGCGGGAGGCAGTCACCGGTGTGGAGGAGACGGAAGAGGACGAGGCACTGCTGGAGCCTGAGCCGATGCCCGATGTGTCCAGGGAAGAGAGGGAGGTGGATTCCCAGAACTGGAGGGCAGGGAGGAGAGGGGATGCGGAGGACACAGTGGTTTTAGCTTCTCCATCGGCCACAGACGGGGCGTACCAGCGCTGGGGGAGGGAGGCCAGAGGGATCTCACTGACCTGTGACAATGGGGGACCGACACGACTACAGCCGCCGGAGGCACAAGAGCCCTGCCACGCTGCCGGAGCAGCAAAGGGCAGGGGCCTCCTTAGCCCCGGCGGGTGAGAAACAGCCCCCGGGACCCCCACCCACTCCCCCCAGCCCCAGTGCTGGGCCAGAGGTGGGGCGATCCCCGCATGACGGCCACACCTGCCTCCAGAGGCCCGGACCCCGCGAGCTGCCCCGTACCTTCTTCTCCTGGCAGTCGGGAGACTCGGGGATGAAGCTGATGTTGATCTCCTCCACGTCGGAGCTGCTGGAACCGGCAGAGGTGACGCTCACGGAGTCGGTGGCGTCCCCGCTGCACAGGTACTGCCCGCACTTGAGCTGGTCGAAGGATTTCGAGTGGGAACTGCCGCTGGCGCAGGGCTCGGTGCTCGGCGGCTGCCGGCTGCCAGGAGAGATGCGGGGCAGGTGAGAAGTGAGCAGAGCGAGGACAGCGGCCACCCAAGCCTGGTCTCCTGCAATCCTCAGCCGCAGTCGCCCCACACTGGCCCCCCCACCTCCACCCCGCATCCCACCAGGGATGAGCAGACTCACTCGCTCCACCGCTTGATGATGCCCGTGTTTTTCTTCGCCTTCAACGTGTTGCTGGCTGACTCCGACAGCGGCTCGATCTCGCACGACAGCCCATAGCTGGGAGGGGAGAGATGAGGGTTTGAGCGCTCTGTGCTGCCATGGCTGTGGCGAGCACCGTGCCGGCAGGGCGAGGGAGGCAGGGCAGGGAGCGGAGCTCGGGGCAGCTGCTCAGCAGCTGGAGATGAGCGGTGGGACCTCCCAATGCACCAGCGGCAGAACGGCCCCGGACCCCACGCACACTCACCTCTCGGCCTCGCTGAGCCGCTCCAGGCTGTGGAACCAGTCCACAAACTGGTCCTCCTGCGTGAAGCTGTAGTTGTTGCAGGCCGACTGAAGCAGCTTGATTTGGGCGATGACTTCGAACTCCTGCAGTGAACAGAGGCCATGAGAACAGATCTGTTTGCCAGCCCCAGCCTCCTCCACGAACTGCCCAGCCCCATACACAGAGACAGATATGAAGTTGTGCCAGGGAGGTTTAGGATGGATATTAGGAAAAATTTCTTCACCTAAAGGGTTATCAAACACTGGAACAGGCTGCCCAGGGAAGTGGTTGGGTCACCATCCCTGGAGGGATTTAAAATACAGGTAGACGTGGTGCTTAGGGACGTGGTTTAGTGGTGGTTTTGGCAGTATTAGGTTAATGGTTGGACTCGATGATCTTAAAGGTCCCTTCCAACCTAGATGATTCTATTATGGACCAGAATCCTCCCCAAAAATGAAGAACACGACAGCAAAAAAAGGAGAGGGATCAACCTCGAAGTGACTGGCACAGCCTGGGCTTGCACCAAGTCACCTTCCTCCCTCCACCCCGCTGTGCTGCTGCCAGGGCAGAGCTCTCACCTTCCTTCTCTTCTCAAAGTTGATCAGCCCGCCCTGGAAAACAAAGAGCCAAACATCAGCGTGCGGCAGGCAGAAAAATACTGCTCCCATACCTCCCTGCCCCCCGGCTCGCTGCCACTGCAGTGCGGGTGTCCCTGTCGAGGGGCACCGCCAGAGCACCCCATTTCCATGGGCTGACAGAAGTGGGTGCACAGGCTGCAGTGTCGGATATAGGATGTGCAGGGTGCAGTGTCCAATGTAGGACACATGGGGGACCAGCCCCCCATTTATCAGCCCGGGCTGCGGGGCAGCTGTGCAGAAGAAGGAGAGGAAGGGGAGGATAGAGATGGAGGTACATACGTCCAGGAAATCCTTCATGGCAGTGTCGAGCATCACCAGGTCTGTGAGGAAGGTGCCAAGGTAGGGAATGGTGCCCTGCATCACGCCCTGCAGGGACAGCAAGGGACAGTGGAGTCAGCAGAGAACCAGGACCAGCCCGGGCAGCCGCCGGGGAGGGGGCACGGGGGTGGCTGTGCCAGACTCACCATCTCTCGCTGCTGCTGCTGCCGCTTCTGAGCCCTCTTCGGGTTGATCTCCAAGGTGGCGAATTTGGATGTGCCCTCCTGGATGGTGGGGAGAGGTGGGGATCAGCGCGGGTGGGAAACTGCACTAATAGATGAGCTAAAATTCACCCCTGCTTTTATTGGTACCACTTTCCTTGTAGAGGGAAAGAGGGATGAGGGGAAGAGGAGGAAATCACAGCTGAGCTTTTTCATGGCTCACAGGGAGGAGAGGCTTAGTGAATAGCAACTGCTGCTCCCATTTCCAGCTCTGTGTAAATGGCTCCTCAATGGGATGTTTTGTTCCCTTTCGCATTTTGTGTCCTCTCAGCCCTCAAACTGGAGCTAGGCTGGGAAGCCGCGGAGACGCTCCACAGGGAAGAAGGATGTTTTTGCTGCAGCCTTTCACGAACCCTAAAACCCCACCTGAAACCAAGAGGACTTCGCACTGAGCTGTTAAAATGCAGCTGGCTCTGGGGAGAGGCCGTCACCTGGTGCACTGGATCCTAACCCCTGCTTATCTCTGCTTGCTGAATTGCTCTGCAAGCTTCAGGCAATGACGACATTTGGGCGGAGAAGCAGAAAGACCAGCCTGGTGCGAAACCCCTGCCTGCTCCCCAAACTCAGCAGGCCCTGCCTGCACCCGCGCCAGCAACCCCGGCGGCGCTGCGAGGGCTGGGGCTTGGTGGCTGCAACACGGTAGAAACTTCTGCCGGCATCAACCCCAGCTCCCTACCAGTGTCAGGGTGACACGGGTGTCGCCTCCCCATACCTTAATGAGAAGCTCCCGGCTCAGCGAGTGGTTGTTCTCGTCGGAGAAGATCTCGGAGAGCTCGTGGAAAGTGCGGAAGCTCTCCCTGCTCAGGGAGAAACACGGGGGTAAGTCAGCAATGATGCCACCATGGGGCGTCCTCCTTGGGCTCTCTTCTGCTCACCCAAAGGGCCCCCGCCATGCTCACAGCTCTAGCAGGGCCTTGCTTTTGGGATCTATTCTAGGGTGTTTCACAGGGAAAGGAGGAGGAGATCATGGTGCTTTTATTTCCTCACCCTCCTTAGGTCCTTGACACCTTATGTTGGTCCCTGGGTTTTGGGCACACTCCAAGTGGCAATGCTGGAGCCGAGATGATCCCGTCTACACATTCAAGGGCCACAGCCACAGCACAACCTCCCCCTTGAAACCTCCCTGCGGCAACAGAAGCCCAGCAGGCGCTGCTTACCGTAGGACCTCGTCCCAGGTCTTCTTCAGCCGGTGAACGGCGTTGCACTGCAGAGCTGAGAGGATGGCTCGGAGGGAGGAGAAGTTCTTCAGGATGCGGCACTCCTGGGGGCAGACAAGGAGAAGACAAGACTCAGAGTTAAAGAAAGCCCAGGGATCTGCTGGGATTCACACAACACAAACCCTCAGCCCTTGGGTCGGGGTGGGAGGGGAGCGGGATGGCGAGCTGTCCTACCCGAGCCACTTCGATCCACCGCTCCACCACTTTAGCCCTCTGCTGCGGCTTCAGAGACCGGTCTCCAAGACACGTGGCAATGACACAGTTGGCCACGCTATTGAACTGCGAGACCGTGGCACGGATGGTGGGCGCCAGGTGCTCTTTGCCTTTCTTGTCTCGCTGGGACCAGATGCAGCCCAGGCAGTGGTAAGGCACCACTTTCTTAAACAGCTCCTGGAAGATAAAGGGATGGAGATGAGTCTCTTTGGGGCCCCTGGGAAGGGAACAGGCCAGGAGAAAAAGGTGGAAGGGAAGAGACAGTCTGTGCCCAGAGCACCAGGCAGCAGACGGGCAGAGCACCATCAACCTGGCTGTCGAATGAATACTCACAGCATCCATCAGCGTGAACTGTTCTGCCACCATCTCTGGGGAGAAGGAGAGGAAATCCGGCTTCCCGTCCCCGACCCCATTCTCCTCCACCAGCTGGAAGGTGCAGCCGCCGTGGTCCACAGCTATGAGAGATGGCGCAAAGTTGAGCACCACATTGCTGCCGCCTACGCCGACCCACGCCAGCCCCCTGCCGACACCACACCCCACCTCCCGGGCTCTTAATTCCCATCTGGCTTCACGCCTCAAGAAACGAGGCTCAGATAAAAGGATAGTCATTTTAAACCTGGACACAAGTGTCTGCGGAGGATTAAAGGCAGATCAGCTAATCCATTTAGAGATCCCACTTCTGGCGCAGTTGGATTAGCTTCCCAGTATACCTCCATGTAAACGCAGGCAGGGTTTATGAGGGTCGGCCACATGGAAAGACCCAAGGCTTTGGAGACCCTTGATGCCAACCAGTTGCACTCCCTCCATCTGCAGCCCCAAACGACCCCCTGCAAGCGGGGAAAGGAACCCACCTTCCGCCTCCGACTCGCTCTGCTCTTGCTGCTGGAACTGGGCCAGCAGGATGCGGGCTCGGCGCTCCAGGTCTGAGCCGGGGATGTTGTGGCGCACGTAGGAGATGAGCTGCTTGAGGCAGGCGAAGTCCGGGGGCTTGCGGAAGTCCTCTGAGTACTGGTCCAGCCAGGCGCCCAGGATGGAGGAGATGGTGCTGTGGAGAGGGGGGAAACACAGGCAAGCCTGCATGAGAATCGGGTGCCAGGAGAAACCCATGTGCACCCTGAGCCCCAGGCATCAGAAGCGCCCCTGGGACAACACATGCCTTTGTACGAGAACCAAAGAGCTACCACCAGAGCCACCCATCTTGTTCAGCCACAGCACAGTCAGACTTACTTCTTCAGCTCCATCCTCTCGTCCACAGCATGCCTGGGATGGTCCCCATTTGCCTGCACATGGAGTTTGCCATACCTGGTGGGGCACAACGAGGAGGAAGTGAGCATCCCGGACTCAGCTGTGTCTCAGAGCTCCCTCATCACCCCCAGCGCTACCGGGGGGTCAGGATGAACCTCTCATGTACTGTCCTGCTCCCCAAGTCTGCCACGGCCCCTGTGTTACGGGAAGAGGGAAGCAGCCAACACTGGCCACCTTGCAGCAGGGCACCAACTGGAAGGGCTCCAGCTCACTGGGAAGTTGTGTCCTCCCTGCCGTACCCCAAAACCTTCACGCTGATGGGGTTGGGAGAAGCCCATAAGCCCTCCGAGGCATTGCAGCAGAAGATGCTGGGACTCTCCTGGTCAAGGGGGCTCAGACACTGTCCATCCCCAGCTGCGTTTTGGGGCTCAGGGCAGCCTCACCTGTTAAGCAGCAGGTCCAGCACTTGCTTAGTGGTGGCGAAGGCCCGGTAAGTGCACAGGAAGATGGTGACGTAGGTGGAGTCATTGCCCTTGAAGGCTGAGACCAGGTACTCCACCAGCTTCTCCAAGGTCCCAGCTTTTATTGTCCGCACCTTACACGTCTCATAGAGGTTTAAGGCCGACTCGTTCTCAAACTGCCAGGACAAGAGCAGAAGTCAGTGGGCTGGATGAAGACAGGCACGTTCAAGTGCAATGCAGTCCCACCAGCTTTGCAAGGTGCTTTTGGGTCTCGGCTGGGACCACAGAGACCGCCTACAGTGCCTGGGACTCTCATGATGGGCCTGGGGAAAGGGAAGCTGGGTCTCCTCTGACACCAAATACCAGTAACTCAGCTGAGAAGACTTGAGCATTTGGGAAATCCCAGGAAAGGCCTCAAGGTTGCCAAAAATCTAGACGCAAATCAGGGTTACCCTATTTTGCAAAATGGGTCTTCAGATCATTTCCCCCATGCCCTTTCCTGTGGGGCAGAGGCCAGCAGGTACTCCCAAATAAATACAAGATTCCCAGATAAGGCTTGGAGGCACCCCCCAGGACAGGAGCATATGGGGGAGTGAGAAGAGGGAAGTACGTGGGCTGGTATGGACCCTGCCAAGCCATGACATCAGGTCACCATGTCTCTGGCAGGGAAACATCTGAGAACATGCCGTGGCGGCAGGCTGGTGGAGCCCCCAGCTTACCCCCAACCATCGCTGCCCTTTGTTGGCTGTGTGATGGAGCTGCACTTTCCGGAGCGATATACTGTAGATCACACCATCCTCCAGCTCTTCTCCGATCTCCTGTGTTGAGCTCTGCACGGGAGAACAAGATACACCATGAGATAAGGAGGATGAAGTGTGGCAGAGATGCTTCTGCGGCTCACACGAGGCATCTCAGCAAGCCAAAGGCAACAGCTGGCAGGCAGCGAGAGTCTCCCTTGCCTGCTCAGAAATGCAAACCAGGCGACACCAGTCCTCCTGGCCGGCTTAACCCTGGGCCCACCTGAGCTTGCACACAGGCAGAGCCAAGACTTTGGGAAGCCACTCTCGGTCTGCTCCCTGTTCCCTGCCTCTGCGTCTCAGCCCTTCTGCAAACCGAGCCTGCCCCAGCGCCGGGTGCCGGGCAGAGCAGGGACACTCGCCAGGCAGTGAGGGGGACAGGTGGCAGCGCACCCCCGTACCCAGTCCTGGCTGCTTCCCCCTCCCCAAGCCTTTGCCTTTCCCATAAAGTGACATTGCCGCCCGGTCTGACCGTAATCTCTGTAATCTGCCCCTGCGGGAACTGAGCACCTCGGTGCACCTTCAGTAATAAATAATAACCATGAAACCAAGTCACCCATAAGCTTTGGCCACGCACACAAAGCAGAAACCCAAGGGAGGCGCCCAACACTGGGGGGAAACCTCAGGGAGCGGCACTGGGGTGGGCTCGGGCACACCTGGGACAGGTCCCTGCACCCCTGGGGACAGGCACCTCCCGGTCACAGCACGAGCTACGAGGCTCACGTTTCTGCTGTAGGGAGATGGAGACCACCTAAATTAGGTGAGGAAAGAGGGGATGCTTCTTGGGGCAGGTCCCCAGGCACATGCCTGCCCCAGCTCCACGTGCCAGCGTGGGGCTTGGTGGCTGTTCCAGCCCCACAAGGATAATTTGGTTCCCTCCTCCTCCTCCCTCCTCCTCCTCCTCCTCCCTCACCACGCTCTGCTGAGTCAGCACCTCTCTTAAGAGGATTTATTCAGATCCTTTTAAACACCGCGGGGATCTCCCCCACCCTCCATCCCCCACGCCAAATGGTGAGACGCAGTGTAACATGCGGCAAAACCCACTGCTCAGCAGATGGGGAAATAGCCCAACAGCATTTCGAGCAAAAGCCGGTTAGCGGGGGGAGGCGACGACGCACTGGGGTGCAGGGGCTCAGGGACAAGTCCCCCCTGCGTAACACGCTGCTAGCCAGGGGCCAGAGCCAGCCCGCAGCTCTACCTGCAATCTGCCTCTCAGGAGCACAAAAACCCCTGAGCAATGGCACCAACATAGGGCTTGCCAAGGAAGAAGCTGCCATGGGGTGACCCAGGATGGAGTCCCAGGAGCGCCGCTGCTCCCTGCAAAAAATCCTGCTCCGAAACTGCTCCCCATTAACATGGGGATGGCCGTACCCAGGGCCCCGGCTTCAGACAACGCTGCACATCTCGAGGGACACTGCGCAGACGGCGCCGAACGTGACCCTGAGCTGATGTGCACCTAAAACGCTCTTTAATCATCCTTTATCATCACCATCACAGCAGCAGTCACTGCGCTGTAATCACACCCTGCTCAAGTCAAGTGATATTAGCAAGGAATTAAGGCAGGGAACCACAGCCAGCTCAAAGAGTAAGGGGAAATCTTTAAAAAGCCTCTCATTCATGGCTGTAATGAATGAGGACAGAGAATGCCCCATGGCAGGGTTACTGGACTTCTTCCTCGCTTTCTGATGAACCTGCTCTTCTCACCTCGTGCCAGACTACCGAGAGGTTTGGTTTGCTGAAGCTCGAGGGGGTGTGAAGCTCCTAACTTCAGCTGTGCTGTGACCATCAGAAGTCCTTCCCAGGGTGCACCGCCTTCCTGACCAACCCTGACAGCACCCACGCAAGGCGGTGGACAGACAGACGTCCTTCTGGACGTCTGCATCAGTCTCCCTCTTGTTCTTTGCCCTGGGATAAATTATAGCATAAATTTATGTTCAAGTATAAACAGATCTGAATTTCAAGAATGGAAAGGGCACCCAGCAGCACGGCATGCCCTGTGCCTTTGTAGACAGCGTGACATGAAAATACATCTCCCTCCTGCCTCGGTAAGTCCCCCAGCCTGACGATGCTGGCTGCTGGGGCTACTGCAGATCTGAGCCGAGCTTCCCCCAGCTCAGCTGGCCCAGGCACAGACGGGCTGGCAGCCCTGAGCCCCCATGGCTGGCACCACCCAGCCCAAACACCAACAAGGGCACGAACAAACCTCTGAGCCCACCCTGCTCCCCACTCCTCTGCAGCCCCACGTCACATCCATGCTGGGAGCCCCACCAGAGCGGCCACCCATGACCGCAGGGAAGACAAAGCCATTTAAACACATCAGTGAGGGGAAGGTGAGCTTGGTATGTAGCTAAAGGCAGCAGGAGCTGAGAGAGCTGGGCTTCTCCTCCATCACCTCTCCATCTCTCCACCAAAATTCATAGGAACGAGGTGCTCCTGAGCCAGGTGAGTCACCCCCGACCCCACAAGCAGAGACACCTCAGCTGGGAATCGAGGGGACTGACATGGCCTCGGGAGAGCTGCCGGCACTGTTAAAGCCTCGCATCTGCTCTAGATCAGCCACTTACGGTGATGGTACCTAACTTGAGCCCAAGTCAGCCAAGTTGTCTTTCTTCCAGCTATAGGTGCTGTTTCCAACAGAAAGAAAAGCTGTGGGAACACTTCCCAGTTTGTCCTCAGAGACCATCAGACCCTGGTGCCCACAGCTACGTGCTGCCCTCCAGAAGTGACAGCAGTAGATGCCTCTTGAGCACGCGAGCCCAAGGGGCAGTGATAGAGAAGGAAGATCGCTGCCAACTGTGCTTCACATCAGCTCTCTCGTGCCCTCTCCCAGGCTTTACTACCCAACCTGCAGATCAGCCCTACCCCGCAGATCTTCCAGTTATGCTGACCTTGGGCTGGAGGAAAGCTCTGGGTCCAGCGGGACCAGACCCCTGTGCAGTCTAACCCAGAAAAAAGATTTAGCCGGGCAGTTGTAAACCCCAGACACAAACACCAAGAAAAAACAGATGCTTGTGGAGATGCAATTAAATTAATAAAGAAATCAAATCATATGGGAGGACAAAATGTCCCAGGATGAATCCATGAATCATTGGCAGCTGCTGTGCAACTACAGTGGAAAGTATTGCTGTAACTGTGCCGGGGTTTTCACGCTGTATTTCGTATCACGTGCAGCGCATACACCCAATTTTGATGTGCGTAGACGCAAATTTTGTTTCCTTCCCATATTCAAAACTGTCAGATTCATTCATTTTTTGTCTTGCTGACTTGTGCGATATCCCCCAAAGTTCCCCCTTTGCAAACCACACACGAAGTACGCAGCTTCCCAGCGGTCTTCAGCCAGGCTCATGCCAAGAGCCAGGCGAGCTGCTACACTGGTACATTTTAAAATTTGGCTATTTATATTCCGCGTGAGCTTCCTCTTTCCTACCGCTGCTTCTCCAAGATGCTGATTGTGCATTCCGCACATGTTGGTTAAAAACCAACCAAGCAAAAAGCAGCAGCAGCAGGACGGAGCCAGTGAAGTCCCACTCCAACACCTGCCCCAAAAGCACATTTCTGCCTTTGCAGATGAGGAGACACAGGGTGGAAGCAGGGCTGGAAGAGACACAGAACCTTGGCCTGTGGCTTATGTATGCGCTGGCCACCAAGAACCCTGCAATCCTAAATCTGGCACTCACAGCAGGGTTTCCAGTATGTCAAGCAAAGATGAACGTCTTCAAAATGGTCTCTAAAGAGCTCTGACAGACAAGCGCGGGTAAATATTACTGCTCCTGCTCCCCACTGCCCGCCCTACACATCTGATAGAGTTTTCTGCCCCTCATAGCAGAAGGGAACGTGAGTCGGGCCTCAGCCAGCACAACCACAGCCCAGCACCCACGTGCAAACCCTCCTCCATCAGTGGTTCAACCTGAATATCTGAGCACTGCACCACGGCAGAGTTACAGGTGAACATCCCTTCTGCTTACTGCATCGCGTTGGTAGAAGAGATGCGTCCAGCAGCCCCAGACAGCGCTTTAAACGGCTGCAACAAGATTCAGTAAAGCTTTTCTGTGAAAGCACTAACTTTGGGCACGTCGATGGTTACAGCATTTACACCTTCCACCAAACTCATACTGAAGGGACGCCGCAGCCCAGAATGTGAGATCCAACACATTTCAAGATGGGCACCAAAAAAGGGAAGACACAGAAAATGAACATTTGACCATGGTTTTTCCAGCCCAGTGTGCAATCCTGCTCCTCTGCATATGGCAGGAAAAGGCCTCTCGATGGAGGGACACAAGGAGAAACCACATGTTTAACTTAGGGGTATGAGACGCCCAATTCTGCAGAGCCGGAGGCTTTTGCAAAAGCAGCCGTAAGTGAACTCTGCAGGAGTTCATCCCCTGAAATATGAAACTGGAGGTCTGCACCAGATGGCTTGCCTGGTTTTACAGACCGCCTCTTCCAACTGGAGATAGCCCCGGGCTGCGTGAGCAACAGCGAGCTCCCCACGGACAGTTCAAAGCATTGGTGACTACACTGGGGAGGAATTCCTGCTCCGTGCAATAAACTCTTCTACTCTCTGGTGAATGTTCTAGTACACGGCGTGGTGCCGAACCCCACGTCTTCACATGGAGGTTTAATAACGAGCTCTAAGACGTAGCCAAGGTTTGCAAGCCCGGAGGAAGGGCTGCGGTGCGAGGGATCCTCGCAGGAGCCAGGCAGAGAGCAGCAGGGAATCTGCCTTCATCTCTTCTCGCCGGCTGAAGGGAGGGGAAAACGCGAAAGCCAAACAGCAAAGCAAAATATTGGCTAGGGATCTGCATTTTAGAAAGTGTTTGAGATGAGTCACAAAGGTGGTTTTAGTAAGACAGGAGCAAAGTACAGCATTAAGTGCGAGCATGACAGCATCCCTGCACGTTACACACAGACAATTATCCAACAATTACCAGGTCTTAAGAGCTCTGGTCCCACGTGCCCTGGGTTAGCGCATTGGCCTCCAAAGACACAAAATAATGAACTGTGATTGGAAAAAGGTATTAATTTCAGCACACGTGGAAGAGGCACAACTGCTTAAAGTGCTTTTACTGATGCTCCCTGGACAACAGCTGGTTTAAAGATCAAGATGTTCGTGTTACTCTGTTCCCTTTCGGCTGGGCTACACAAAACGCCTGTTCTACAGACAGGTATGACACAGCACCCAGAGTATCTTTGCACTGTGATTTCAAAAGGCTGTTGCTACCAGCCACGAGAGAGAAGCAGACGCGAACCCTGCCCATGGGAAGCTGGGAACCAGCGTCAGTTGGGAATTAACAGTCTCGCTGGCTAATGAGACAAGAAAAGGCAGAGCTGAGCCTCAAAGACATCACCAGGAGTTTCTCATTGAAGCTCCGCGTTTGCACAAGTTCGAAAGGACTTGATGGAAGCTGGTAAAGCCAGAAACAGAAAGTGGGGTTTGGTCTTTACAATCCCCAGTCCCTTCTCACAACAATCCCTTCCCACCGGTAACGGGAAATGGGTCTTTCCAGAAACGAAAGAAACCGGCTCCACCAAGGACCGCGTCCCCCACGGTTGACGCAAACCCCAAATTAACTTTCATTTCACTCTCAGGACCAAATCCTGAACCCATGCAACGAACAGCAGCCACTCAGGGGCCTCTTATGTCAACCGAAGCACAGGGCTTTATGTAAAAGGAAACAGGAAAAAAGCCACCCCCATCTAGTGAAAGGAAAACAACTGCAGTTCCGTGAACCAAAGATAAAGACCGCAAAAGCAGAAGTACCGTCTGTCCTACACATCCAAAATAAGCCCACGCAGCACAACACCCTTCCTCACGGGGACTTCCAGGCAAAAAGCCCCACAGTGGATGCTCCCTCGTGGCTCCGCCGGTTGGGATCGTCCCGTCTGCTCCGCACACTCTTCGGCAGTTTCCTTCCCCCGGCTGCACTCAGGAAGGTGACAGAGACTACCCAAAGCTGGCGAGGAAGCTGCCAAATACCCTCCGTGTTCAGGGAAATGAAAGGTGCCCCGTGCTGGCGCCTGCCTACGCTGGTGACTCACGGCACCCGCTTTGGGTTAGCAGCCCCAGTGGAGAGCAGGAGCACTCCTGGTCCCCAACACCATCCCAGCGATGGCTGTGGTGGCACTGGGGTACAACGGTTCTCTCCAGCCAACACTGGCCTTTGGGCAAGTTGACGTCCCCCTGTCTCCATTCCCCCGGAGCCGTGTTCCCGTTGCTGCTGATGGAGCTCGAGTCCCCCGCGGCAGCTCGGCTGTGCCGTGCCCTGGGCACTGCTCCCCGCACAGAGCTGTTAGGCAGACGGACATGGTTCCTTTGGCTTTTCAGCACTCTCTGCCTTCCTTCCTGCCTGCTCAGAGCCGCCTCAAACCAGGACTGATTCCAACAGCCCATTAAAACATAGCGACAAAGGGAGAAACAGGAAAAGAACAGAAAAAGGGCCAGAAGCTAAACTTAAACCCGCTATGAAAAGGGGGTGTTTTTGCCAGGACACCAAGACAGCGGCGACAGCTGAGAGCCTGTTCTCACCCCATCAGCTGCTGGGCTCTGCAGCCACGCTTTCCTGACACCCTGAGCTCCACTTTCACTCTGCTTCAGGTGTTTCAGCATGGAAAGCTGCACCCAGCGCACGTGGGGAACAGCCCCAGGGCCGTGCATCACCCAACGGGACGGGGCAGAGGGAGGGGACACGTCACCCCTCTCGTGGGGATTCTACACCTCCTCCGTCGGGATCTGGGGCTGCCTGAGACCGATGGCAGGTCTGATCCTGTGTCCGTAACCCAGAGGGGTTAGAGACAATATTAAAAGGCAGCCTCCTCCACCCTCGCAGCTTAGGAGTCAGAGAAAGCATCGGCTGGCGGATCGGCACAAAGGCATCTTGTGACTCGCATGCAGTGAGTCAGTGGCTGGAGCGAGGATTAGGAGCTCAGCACTTGGGTCCAGAAAAGAGACAGAGCAGATACACAGGATTCCTCCCCCATTTGCGTTTGTTTTGCTTTTAAAGAAAACTAAGAGCCTTCTCACACATAGAGACTTTTTCGCTCTTTTTATGGTCTGGAAACCAAGAGTCAAAGATCTGCAAAGACGCTCCGTGTCCACTCCATCCCTCCCGGCCTCCAAGGGGCAGGATCAGGCCCCCTGACGCAGGGGCTGATGCCGGTGCTGGGGGATCAGCCTTGCTGTGGAGATTCCCCAGGGAAAAACAAACTTCATCTGCAACTGGCAGTGCCAGAGATGTCAGAGATGGCTGTTTAACTCCAAACCCTGTGTTTCCTACACCTGGGAGTAGAAAAGACCACCAGCACCTCTAGACATTTGCTTCCTACGTGAGAACACCACTGACGCAGGACTTCCCTCGTGTTTCCTACCAGGGGATGTGCTGGGATGGGCTCCCTTCGCAGGCTGCTGAAGGTTAGAAGAAAACTGAGTGCAGCAGGTTTTGCTTCCTCTCTAAGTTGATGGAAAAAAGATCCCGCCGACACAGCAGTTCTAGCTCTTGCTCCACAGTCCTTGGCTTTGTGTTCGTGAGCGCTTCGGCGTGCGTTTCGGCAGCATCCATGCTCAGTGCCAACGCCTACACAGTGTCAGGCTTGCATACGAGGGACACAGCTGGCCTTCGCTTACAGAGCAATTGCTCCGCTACAAACTCGCCTAGAGCCCGGAGGGTAATTACTGGAAGTGAAACCAGAACGACATGACTGGTGAAAACTGGCGTATAAAAAATGAATACATATTGCTTTGTAAGGTTAAATAAAGATAGCGCGCTTCATAGTAAGTCATTTCAGCTCAGAACAAAGGTCTGTATTTCACCAAGATGGAACAGAAAAATCTGCAAAAAACATAATGGAAACAAGTTCAAAAATTGATTATTTTGTGTGTGTGTGCGTACAGTAGCACCTGTAAGTCACATGCAATATGATGGCTCTATAGTGCCTTGTACAAATGCAAAGAAAAGCAGGGTGTGTGTCCCAAAGAGGTATGGTTCAGGCCCTCCTGATCCAATGTTAACCTGTTGATTCCACTGCTGAATCTGGGCCTTTTTACACCAGGCGTGTTATTTCTGCGGCAGGAAAAATTGCTGTATATATTTGGAAAGGGATGGCAATGAGGTTGGCATTCAGAGCTGACGTACCTTGAAACTGATTGGTATGCTCGCTCCTGAAATGTCAGTTATGTCTTTACACGTGTTAACCAGAACAGACAGACTTGTCCGTTGTTGCAAATCCAGAGCAATGCTTGTCCCTCGCGTGTATCAGCACCTGCAAGCTCGCGAGTTCATCTACATTCTCAGAGACGCAAAGCCTTGAATAAGTATTCTCCTGCACTCAGCTTGTAGCCCATGTGCCAGTCCAGACAGCCAAAAAATAAATTTTAAGAAGTATCCACTGCTCTAAACCCAGCTTATTTTGTCAAACCTCCCCTGCAGCATGTACCTGACCCACACGTACGAAGCTCACACCTGGGCACACTCCTGCGGCACGAGCAAGGCTTGTGGGGTACGCAGAAACAGCAACACAGCAATCGTGGCTCCAGCAAATGCCAGGCATAAAACATCAGCCCAGACCCAGGAGGCGGCTTTCAGCTCCTTGTGCTGGGCTGAACCATCCCACCAGCCCCACGCCGGCATTCCCAGGGAGCTTCACCACACACCATTCCCGAGCAGGCTGGATAAGCTGCTGGATACTGCCTATGCGGTAACTCACCTGCTGTAGCTTACAGGGGGAAAAAGCAAGCAGAGCCCTATCTTTCCGCTGTTTTGAAGGTGCACAGATTGGGATGGACACCCTGGAGGCTGTCCAAAAACCACGGCCCTGTCTGGCTGCAGTCTGGCTTACGGTAACTGCGCCGTCACCCTGCGTTTCAATTTGAACAAGGTTAATTTCGATTTAGCTCAGACACATCCTCAGCTTAGATAAGCTGAACCAAAATAAGCCCTCGAGAAACAAATGTGTCCACCCATGTGTTTACACTGCCTTACGTCAACTTACATTCCCTCTGTTTAAAGCTGGTGCGATGGAAGCGTAGGCAAAGCTGACAAGCCCAGACCTCTCGGGTCCCCCTCCCAAAAATCCCGTCACCCCAGCCTGCGCAGAGGATGCCGGCGTGGCTCCAGATGCCCCCGGCCCAGCCTGACCCCAGGCCAGAGCCTCAGGCTCTCTCCCAGCCCGGTTCAATGGCACCACTGTGCTCCGGGGCCGGAGAGGGGCTCGCGGTGCCGGTGGCAGAGGAACAGCCTCGCCGGATGGCTCGCTCTTCGTGTGCGCGTCTGCATCAGGGTGACCCAGTAAACAGCTGAAGCAGAGAAAATGCAGGAACAACCCAGTGCAGGGAGGCAGCGAGGGGCTGCCGGTGAAAGGACGGGAGCAATAAATGCCAGCCTTTGTTCTGCGGCCGTGCCCCTCGCACCCGACTCCCACCCCGGCCGGGATGACGTAGGAGCCCTCCATTTGCTGCCGGCGTGTTCCCGGGCTGCCCCGCGCCGAGCTCAGCCTGGCTCGTCCCAGCCTCCTCCTGACACCCACCGCCCCAGCGTGTCCCACCGCATCCCAGCTGCGGGTCTCAGGGCATCCCCTTCACTCCGGGGAAGGGCTGGGAGAGATTCTCCTCTTGCATGGACGCCCTACTTGTTCCCCTCCCCGGGGAGCCTGTGGGAAGCTGGAAGGGAGAAAAGCAAGCACTTGTGCTTTGTAATCAAGAAAATCTCACCTTCAGAGCATTACTCAAATAGGTGTCAACGAGGCAGGAGGTGCTATATAAGCAGGTACAGGGGCAGGAGTCGACAAGCCAACACCTGGGGGGCCTGCAATCAGGATGCTCAGTGAACTAAGTCTGATTTCCACGGCTAAAGCAACCGAGGGCTTAAGTTTAACTGGCACCTTTGGGGAGAAAACAACTAAAAAAAAAAATAAATTAAAAAAAAATCCAGCTGTTGTCAAGTGCCTGAACATGCATGCTGGGAACCTAAGCAGTGAGATTTGGACCTGGGCCCTGCCCTGAGAGCTGGGTGTGCCGGATCCTGCACATCCAAAGGGTGGAGAGCAGCTGTGGTACGAGGAACACGGGTCCAGGCAGGGTGCGGGCAGCCGGGGTGGTGGGATGAGTTCCCTCCCCGGACCCTCAGCCCTGCGCTTGTAGGTGAGGGTCCTGCCGTGGACCGTGTCCGAGCATCAGCCAGAGCAGGACCTGCAGGCAGGCAGACCCCGGGGGGTGGCAGGGAGAGAGCAGGCAGCTTCACGCAGCGCTGTTCCACCTTCCCACCTACCCTGATTCAGCACAGACTTGTGGGACCGTGTTTTCTCCCAAAGACACAGCCCTTCTCCAGCAAAGACATACCAGCATCTGCAACAGCGCACCTGCATCTGCTCGGGCACATCAGGCATTGGGATTTCAGCCCATCACTGGGTCACTGCAGGCATTCGCAGGCAAGCATTCCCTCACGCTAGTAGAGCTCTTGCACAGCAGGTAACACACCACCCACGGAAGCCTGTTCCCCCTGCCCATGGCACTCTGGTGAGCCAGTACAGGCACGCTCCCACCCTGCCTCGTCTGTTCCTGTCACCCTGCCCCGTTCACCCCCCGGGATCACCAGCCGCAGCTGAGCATCCCTGCAGCTTGCCCTCCCATTTAAAATGATTTGGGGGCACAACGATGTGCACAAGGACCACGGGGCAGCACCAGTGTAAAGGGGGCAGAGGTGCCCACCTTCCTTCCCTGGCTCCTTTCCTTTGACATTGCCTGGACTACGACAGGGCAAGCCTCAAACAGCCCCATCCTCTCAGAGCCGAGTTTTGCCGAGGAACATGCTGAAATCCATAGGAATGAGAACTGGGAGAGATGGAGTTTGTGGGATACA
>VYZM01008950.1:36669-69962 GCA_013398915.1 Dromas ardeola
TCTTTTTTTCCATCAGGCCACGGGCTGAGCGAGCCAGGCTGCCCCCTCCAAGCATCGCTCAGAAATGCTTTCACAGGGGTTGCTGCCTCCTGCATGGCATCAGGTTGCCTGCAGACACCCCCAATGCTCCTGCCACCGCCCCAAGGGCACACACCGGCACCACGCGTCCCAAACACATATTTTCTTTGAGCCTCGGTGAGCCCCCAGCGGGACAGATGCCAGAGCAGAGAACTGAAAAAAGCTGATCTCAGCCCCGACCACAGAAGGCACCAAGAATCAGCCCCCACCACCTCTAGCTGAGCCCCTCTGGAACATCACACACACCAGCTTTCGCTGTTCCACAAGCGAATGAACCGGGACCCAAACCAGCAGCCTCCGATGGGAACCAGGCTGGTTTACGTGGGAGTTGCAACATTACCCGGCCTCTGTCCCAAGCTCTGGCACCAACTCACAAGACGCATCAGGTAAATCCCCGCAGAGCTCTGTGTCAGGCCGCTCGCTATAAAATGGAGACAATAACACTTCCTTCTATTGTAGGGGCTGGGGAAGCCCTTTTTGTCGCTGTTTGTAAGGCACTTTGGAGGAAAAGTGCTACCAATAGAAAAGAATTATTAAAAGTCAGGCTGTTTGTTATACTTGCATTGAGTCCTAAATCAAAACTTTTTAGACATTCAGATTTTAATTTGAAAGACTTTCATTTCCACTGCCCAGGCTCAACTGGAAGATTATTTTATAACAATAATAAACTATTACTATCTCTTCTACTTCAGGACCAGGAAGAAAAACTCCAAGCTTGTGCAAGAAGGGAAAACGATGCCAACGCTCTGTTCAATACAATCTGTATAGACAGATTAGAGCAGTTACTCCCAAAATCTGGGGACCAAGAGATCACAGCCAGCCCTCAGTCCCTCGCAGACTCAATTCTCACTTGCAAACATGATCAATGCCCCTGTTTAACCAGATTTGAGGGATGAGCCACACAACACTTGCCACAGCTTGCAGGAAGAACGGTTTTTCGAAAATTCTCCGCCAAGTATTTCGGATCCAGGGTGGTTGGATCACTCGCTCTGCCTCCAGCTTTTGGGTGTTTCTCAGAGCCGTTTCCCGGCGGTGAGGCACCATGAACTCTTTGTGCTGGCAGGGAGGAAGGCTGACTCAGGCTCTCCTGCACTTTGTGCCCCTTCTGCCGCTGGCACCTGTTTTCCAGCTGCAACCCCCCCTGCTCCCCACAGCCCCCCATGGGCAGCTACCGATGGAGCCCCTGGTTAATTCAGGAACGCAGCTCTCCCCCAGCCTCTCTGAAGCACGCCAAACATCTAACACAGCAAGGCAAGCTCCTAATTATTGTCAGTTCCTAGCAAAGGAAGCACACCAAATCCCCGGGCAATTAGGATCTAAAAGTCTCCATCCAGCTATTCTGTGTTTCATTTCCTGCAGTCCCCTGCGCACAGCTGGGCTACGGCATCTCCTGCCGAGACTGCAGGCTCCTGAAGCTCGGCAACGGCGATGCAATTATGCCACAAGCCTTGAAGTCTCAAGAGCCTGCAGGAATATTTCTCCTCGATCCTACTTCTTATGCCATCCATTTGGCCGTAGTATTTGAGCATCTTGCATCGGGGCAGCAAGTAACAACACAAACCTCTGGTTTTCGAGCTTGCTGACCTCTAAAAAACTCAGCAGAACAAGGCCAACGTGTGGGGCCTGGGGAAATCAAGGCACTTTCTAAGAAACAACAGACCACAGCACACTTCATGTGAGCGTTTCTGAGGAGAGGTGCCTTGACTCCTTCGCAGCAAAGTGCTGCACAGCCATTTACAGTGAAAATAATCAGAAAAAAATAAGAGGCAAAATATAACTACTAACATTAAAATCATAGAATCATAGAATCATAGAATCACAGGGTTGGAAGGGACCTCTGGAGAGCATCTAGTCCCACCCCCTGCCAGAGCAGGGTCACCCAGAGCAGGTGGCACAGGAACGCGTCCAAGCGGGTTTGGGATGTCTCCAGAGACGGAGACTCCCCCACCTCTCTGGGCAGCCTGTGCCAGGGCTCTGCCACCCTCACAGGAAAGAAGTTCCTCCTCATGTTCAGGTGGAACTTCCTATGGTCAAGTTTGTGCCTGTTACCCCTCGTCCTGTCCCTGGGCACCACTGAAGAGAGCCTGGCCCCATCCTCCTGACACCCACCCTTTCAGTATTTGTAAGCATTAATAAGGTCACCCCTCAGCCGTCTTTTTTCCAGACTAAATAGACCCAATTCCCTCAGTCTTTCTTCATAAGAGAGGTGTTCCAGTCCCCTAATCAAAAAGTCCAAAACAGCAAGGTCCATTGTGTGAAAAGCACCAAGAGACCTTGCAGCATTTTGCGGGGCACTGGTGGCAGGGGGATGCAGCAAAACAAACACAAAAGCTTGCCCAGAGCTCGCTGTTTTGAGAGGATCATAAAATACCCAGCGAGTTTTGTTACAGACCATCCCTGCATCGAGGGGGAGTTGTAGCTGCAGCTCCGGGTCGCAGCATTTTCCTTCTCCACGTGCTTCTCGGCTGCCGGCCGCGGCGCTCCCCCGAGTGCAGGGTTCAGCAGGCATTAAGCTGCTGAAGCCTGACACGCCGCAGACACGCCAGAGCTCCTCTGGTAAAGACTATTATTTCTTGAGCTGTTTGTCTTTAAAGGCAGCTTTTATCTCCCTATCACCTTTCTGCCAGAACGTTTCAGTCAGCTCTTTTAACAAATACCACCTAAAGTGCTTGTAACCGAAAGAAAAACAGGAAAAACATTTTTCTGTGTTGCTTAGCGATCAGCGTACGACAAGTTCAAGTCTCCCCGGCGCTCAGTGTTACTCTAATTTCCATCCTTGCTTGTATGGGTCCCCTGCACAACAGTTAGGAAAAGAAAAATCACTGGTAGAAAAGATGAGAAAGGTTATGGAGCCACAAAAATTGGCAGGAAAAGATGGGAAAGGGTGTAGCCCCTGAAGATCGGGGAAACTCCTTTCTGAAATCAAAACAGCCCTTCTTATCTACCAAAAAAATAAAACGACATAGTGAGATTTCATTATATATTGGAAATATGTATCTAATCGCTGATGTTGGGCAAGGTCCAGTGGTGGCGGTTTCATTGGCAAAGCACCCCAAGCCTTGCAGGGTCCCCCAACACGTCCCCAACAGCTGCAGTCACTTTCCTGCGGTCAGCGCAGCACTCCGAGCCCCTCGCTTCCCCGGGGGCACCCCTTGCTTCCCGGAGGGCACCCCGAGCCCCTCGCTTCCCGGGAGGCACCCCAAGCGCTGCCAGCCCCTGTTCCGCTGTGCTCAGACACAGAGCGGCCGGAGACCGTGCATATGCACAAAGCAAAGTCCATCCGCCTCCCAGCTGCATCGCTCCCCAAAAGAAACTCAACCTATCAAGGAATTTACTGGGCATAACTTATTCCCCTCACTACAACCTTCGGTGAGGGAGGTTATGTCCTGGATTTTCCATGCACTAGCTCAGTCCAAACCACTACTCTGTTAAATACGCAAAATACGTACTGCAACACTTGGCTGGTGACTGCCTATGGAACAGGGAGCCGCATCACCTGCCGTTAACGGCTTTGGGATGCTCATGTCTTTGCTTTGTGTGGGGCTGAGCAGCCCCATCCCTTCCCAAGCCCCCTCTCACCCTAGTGCAAATCACCCGGGGGGCAGCAAGTGCTCTCCATGGCCCCAGGCTCCTGAGCCCGGGTGGGAAAGAAACACAACAAAGCTCTGGCTCTGCTCACCTTTCAAAAATACATTCAAGGGCAGGCGGTACATTTTTCCACCAACGATAACCAGCCAAAATGACACGTTCAGCTGAATCGTGTAGAAGGAGACTCTCAGAAACAAGAGGCTCTGGCAACCGATCAATACAGAAATCCCAGCGGATAACCAAGAAACTTTGCTCACAGAGTGCCTATCATCATCATCAGCTCCTACGCCAGCATGTTCTCTAGCCCTGCCCTCACTCGCCGAGGCAGATGGGCTGCGCTGCTGCAGCCACGAAGCGGCACGAACACCCGCATCCCTGCGCCAGGCGGACAGAACAGATGGGGAACACGGGCCGGTCTTTGGGTCCCACTCTCCCGCCAGGGGAGCGAGAGGGCAGCTTTAGTCTGGCTGTCACCCCTCTGGCTCTCCCCCTGGGCTAGAGAAGGTGGAGAGTGGCTCGCCCCCGGCCACCTGCCTGGGCCATAGCTCCTACCAGCACGCATGGGGCATCACTGAGCGCCTGCACCGGTGTTATAGCTGGGGATGTGCTCTGACCCCACGCTGCTTGTTCTCCCTGGGGACAGGGATGCAGGTTTGCCATCTGTGTGACTACCACAACTTACGGAAACGTTGCCCCACCACGCTCAGACTTAGCTCCCCGAACCCGATCAGCACCATACCCTATCGCTGGAATGACGTGTCTGAACATACGTAGGGGAGGGAACGGTGCCACAAAGCTGCTAAGTAGTCCAGGAGAAAACTGATGCCATAGCACAAGCACAGGGAAGCAGCACATAGAGTTGATATGTTGCAGATTAATATTAAATTATGTCCAAAAACCATCTTAAACATGGGAGCCAAACAGGCTGCAAGATGCTGGGCTGCAGAGCTACAGGTAGCAAACTAAAACAGATTCACATGTAGCCTATGTTGAGTACAGAGAGATAGCCCAGCGTAGGAATAAGGTGGAACAGATTTAAATGCCAGATCCTGAAAATACGTGAAGGAACAGTATGGTGTACCACACACGTAAGGTTAATAACACAAGTAAATAGCTGAGGTTACTTAAAATAAGAAATCCACTTAAACAGGAACAAGGCCCCTTAATGGGGGATATGGAAAAGGATGTTCCAACAATGGTCCTATATCTCCTTCGGCTGCAGAAACGTCAGGGAAAGCATACATCAAAACCCGGACGCATTGGAAAGCCGCCGTGAAAGCCGCAGGAAAGCTGACTTGATTTGAAGCGAGGAGTGAAACCTTGGAGCCAGGCTCCAGCGGAGCGAAGAGCTGATGTGATTGAAAGCGAGCGGCCGCGAGAGGAGCTGGAGGGCCCGGAGCAGACACGGGCACAAGGGAGAAGAGCTGCAGGAGCGCGGTGGGAGAGACATCCAGCAGCTGAACCAGCAGCCAGCGTGCCCGGGTGCTCGCCGACACCGTGCAGCCCCTGCCAAGTCATTTGGGCCAAATTCACCTTGGTCTGGGCTGGGACGCAGTGAGTGGACATGAAAATATTCTGCTTTAACAGCCCGAGTACACACTTACTGGTGTCGGCCACGTGAGAGTCAGGAAAAGTGGCTGGCAAGAGCTGGAAAGGGAAAGTTTCATTGCCCAGCCCTGAGCCGGGTATTGCAGAGATGAAACAAACAGTCACATGGCTGAAAAGTCAATTAAGAATTGTAAAAGTCTTTTAGTATTCCCAGGTATTGTTAGACCCCCAGACAAAGGATGTTTAAAAAAAATTATTTTCCCCTTCGGTAATTACCACTTTAAAAGGTTTCCGCTCCGCATTGTTTTAGTGGGGAAGTTATTCCAGCGCCTCTCTCAATGGCCAGCAAAACTCTTTTTGTTGTGGGTTTTTGGCATGGAGGAGCAGTGTTCTTCCAAACAATACTGTACACCGGTGGCCAAGGGCCAGATTTATCTCTCCGTTACAGTGGCACAAATATCAACAAACTCAGCAAGCGCCGCTGAGTCACATCGTGTCGCTGAGTCCGGCCACAGTGCTGATGACCCTCCCAACTTTTTACCTTCAGTTCCGTGATTTACGCTGTTTTTCCTTCAAGTCTTGGCTCTGGGGATCATGTTGAGTGCCGAAGAATTTCAGTTTTCATTAAAATAAAAAGGTCATCCCGTGAGCACTGAAACTACTTGTGTTGTTTCCTACGGTTTTGTGTCTCGAGACAGTCTTTGGTGCCTAAAAATGTATGAACTGAGAATGAAAATGTTTTTGTGGTTAAAGTGTTTGTAAGAAGCATCTCCCATGCGGATTTTCTGGTGTCTAATAATACATGAACTCATGCTACAGATGTTTTGGGGCATTTACAAGATTCTTTTCCTTCTCTCAGTCATCTTGTTTAATCATATTTGCACAGACTTAATTATTTGCGAGCCCTCGGCCAAATTTGCATGAAGCAGGCCAGCAGGTTCAGGAGTCATTTGGGGAGAGAGGACACAGGCAGACAGACACCATGACAGCATTAGCCTCATTTTGGTAGGAAATTAGATCTTAAGAATTTTCTGCCCCTTTAATTACAGGGGAAAAAAGGCTAGAAAACACGACCCAAGCATTCGGAGGAGGGTCAGGGACCAGACAGCGAGTGAAACAAGCTGCTCCCTCAGGGTCTCATCCAGCTTCAAGACTTTCTGCAGCAGCGAGGCAGGTTCTCCCATCTTCAGCTTTTGTGGCGCAGAAAGGATGGGCTGATTAATCCATTCCTGAACGGCGAACATCATTGCAGGTCAATTTTTTTTTAATCTCAGCAGTGAGCATCATATACGTATCGCTGTTTAATTACCCATTGCTATTTGCAATGCGCTGGTAAGGAGCGGTGTCAGTGTTTCCATTACACGTGGGTGCGTAACCTGGTGGCACGCAGGTGCAACGCCAGCCGGGACAGGCACTGAGTCACCATTTTGCAAAAGCCAAACCCCCGGAGAGCTTCCCTTTCCCCCCTTCCTTGCCCCAGGCCCCGGCGGAGATTCACCACCTTTTACAAAGCTCTTTTCCGGAGCGGGCTCGTGGCAAGAGGGCCGGGGCAGTGGGTACGTTTAGCAATCGAGGGCCCCTGGAAATTGAGGTTTGTTCTAGGTCTGGGATGGAGTTTGGTGCCACGATGCAACCGGCTGGACTGTCAGCAGCAGCCAGGGCCCCAAGTGCTTGGAGACAGGGCCCTGCCTTGTGCTGACCCCAAAATAACTGGGGATGGATGGGCAGGGCCAGTACCCCCAGGGTCAAGGGCTGTGGGTGCAGAAGCATCGAGCACTGTGCAGTGGGAAAAAGTGGAGCTGCGCCCCATAGCTTGTCCGCCTCCTCCCTTGTGTTTTCCCCCCATCCCTCTGCCAAATGGAAAGGGAAATCCGGGATTTTCAGCTGCTTTTGATTCCCTCTTGCTCCACACACAGCAGGGCAGGAAGGGATTAGTCTCCATTTCCCGGCTCCAGCCAGCTCAAAGCGCTGCCCAGGCGGGACCCCCGGGCAGGGGCTCCCCGACCCACGACTGCGACAATGCTGGACCCCGCTTCGCTGCAACAGCTGTCTCCATCCTGCCTCCCCCTGGCCTCGGCGCATCTCCCCAGAGCCCCCCGACATGCCTCCCAGCTGCTCTGGTCGGTCAGCCCCGAGTCTGGCACCACAAACCACATTTCCCCTCCTTCCTCACTGGGTTGCAGTTTCTAACTTGTACTTAGCTTCCAGCATGGGAAGTAGAAGTGCTGGGGAGGGTACTATGATGAAAGAAAAAAAAAAACACCCCAGACTCAGCAAGGCACATAGGAGCCTTATTTTTAAGGTGGGTTTTTTGGGTGCTGTTTCCTGGCAGGCAGGAGAGCAAGCCCCCTTGTCTCGTGCCACCAGCGCTACTGGGGGTGTTGCTCTGAATTGTTTCCCTGTCGCCAACACCACAGGCAGGCACTACTGAGACTGTCACACTGCTCATCCCGAACAGCTCCTCGACATCTCCGACTCAAGGGTCTGGATCCTGCTGGCTGTCCTCTGGAGCTCACAGCACCCAGCCCCAAATGAAAAAGGCAGACGGCAGCTGTCAGCAGGATGGGATCGGGGATTCCCTGCTCCCGGCAGGAGCAAAGACCCGAGGTGCCCAGCTGCTGAGCGCTGCCACAGCCCCAGCACACCCAGACACAGCCCCAGCACGAGCCCAGAGAAGCCAGGAGAGGAGCGAGGACACAGGGCAGAGGAGATGCCTGCGTGAGTCTGCACATCAGATGGCACAAGAAAAATCAATGGATCAGCCTTTGGATGTAAACAGCCTTTGGGGTTCATAGCATCAAGACTTCAATTTAACATAGAGGAAGTTTCTTACCATAGAGGCACAGAGGACGACAAGCACCTGAGACGCTGCTCACGACCAGCATTTGCATGGAGGTAATGCCTGAAAGCCTCAGCCATGGGCGATACCAGGGTGCACGGTGCCGCGCCAGCAACGCGCTCCCCTCTCCAGACACCGTGCATGATACCACGCACATGACTCTAGGAGCTGGGAGTTAAAAATACCAAATATCACAAGTTCTGCCCAAACCGAACCACCAGCCCGCCTGGCCCATTACATTACAGCACTGTCATATGACAGAGCAAACAGCTCGGCCACCAGGCAGGATCTGGTGAGAGCCATCTCCTTGGAGTGAGACGGAGCCAATCCTTTCAGCAATGTTACTACTAAAACAATGCAATTAAAGCACTCCAGGTTCACAACAGACAGAGCCAACACCAAGCTGCATCTGGCTGTCCTCCCTTACTTGGGCTGTTGTGTTTTACCACCTCACAAGCATGTTGCAGTGAAACCAAAGGTGCAATTTGCCTCAAAATTGCACTCGATAGCCAACACAGTGGCCAAATCAAGCTGTGTCAGGACAGGGCTCCTGGCAGTGTAGTTTCTTAGCATTATTTGAAGCTCACATGGCTAAATTCAGCCCTATCTGAATACAACAGCAGTGCCTACCTGTGCTTAAATACAACAAAACTGCTGTCTTGTGCACAGGGACACGAGGGCGCAGTGGGGATCAGTGGATCCACCGAAGCCATGCATTGGCTTTGCAGAGGTGCTGAGAGTGCCGAGGCACGTCAGTGCTGGCCAAGGAGCAGCCGTGCAGCAACTGTTTGCTGACCTGAGGACGCTTCAGCAACACCACGGACCGCAGGAGCGGAGCTTATGTCAGCAAGGAGCGGTGCCACCCGCGTCTGTGGCAGCAGCCACATCTGAAGGCGGGCAGGGTCCAGCTCAAGGCATTTAATTGCGCGTCAAGCGCACACAGGGCACACCTCTGCTTCAGTAGTGCCACTCTTGGCTGTCTCAGCTGCAGCACAGCCCCAGGGCTCACCGTTTGCTGCTGAAATAGGGCCAGCTCTGATGGAGTCCCTGGATGGGAGATACCCAGGGCTACATCCACGCTCTGCTGCCACATTTGTGGCTGTGAATGGGGCAAAACTTACATTTCCCCTGTGTTTGCAGCTGGCATACTCCAAATCAAATGGATGTATTGATGACAGCCTCATCCCTGGGCCAGCCCTGCTGCAGAATGCTGCATGGAAGCTGGGCAGAGGAGGGATGGAACCGCGCTGGGAGGCAGGAGACACCCACACCCACCAACTCATGATCTCTGCTTAGGGAGGGCAGGATTGCCAGGGCCACAATGCCCCTGTGCTCTTGAAAAGACCCTGAGAGGGCATCGCAACCCACCTTTGATTGCCTGTAATGTGCCAAACCGGTCAGTAAACCGGATTTGCCTTATTTGAGCACATGTGGGCACCGAGCAGCACTGGCAGCCCTCACGGCACGCTCCCGCAACAGCTGCTTCTGCAGGCGCTGCTCTGAGCCCCAACGCAAAGTGACAGATGACAGCAAATTGT
This sequence comes from Dromas ardeola, assembly GCA_013398915.1. NCBI lineage: Eukaryota > Metazoa > Chordata > Aves > Charadriiformes > Dromadidae > Dromas > Dromas ardeola. Next base: position 46,261 of record VYZM01008950.1, read on the forward strand.
ATTGACGGGCCCTTATTGAATCAAACCGTCAGGAGGCAGCTGCTCCGCTGCCCGCTGCCGATCTGCCGTCCATCGGGGTGCCGGGATGGAGCCAACGACAGCCACACGTGGGCACCGGGACCCGACAGTGCATCTGCCTCAGCAACGCCTGGAGCCACGAAAAACGGTCTGCCGAGTTTGAGGGTCCCCATGGTATCATCAGGATGAAAAATGAGAGCAGAGAGTGAGAAAGCCCAAAGCACAGAGAAGAGATCCCATTTCACTTGAGAAAGGGAAAACGCAAGAGGCAGAGCCTGTACCTCTTGGAGATACATGTCTACAGAGGAAAAGCTGCAAGAGGAGCAAGCTCTTACTTGCCCTCAGATTTCAGCTGGTGCTGAAGGATGGGGAGGAAAAGCAAAGCAACAGAGAAACGCTCTAGGATGTCACCTTGAACATCAGCTCACGTCCTTAGCTAGACAGAGGTGGTAATGCCACCAAAATCGGTGGGTTTGCCTTGATTTACACCAGTAGAGGAAATAGCACACAGTATTTTACCTAATTTTCTTTGCAGTTTCTGATACACAGCTAGTGCTAGCAAGCACAGATCCAGCCAGGCCACTTATAAAAATATATTGAAAGCAGATCAATTGAATAATTACTGGAAATGTCAGCTCCTTCTGCACTTGCAATAGATGGAGAATTAGCATTGCTTTAGTTGCACCAATAACTCCATCAGGGTGGTAGCAAGAGTTCATCGGGCAATTCCTGCCCCTGCAGCCATGGCGTGCTGGCGAGCACCCAGCGCTGCGGCACACGCAAGGCAGCTGCCTGGAGATAGAATCACAGAGTCATCTAGGTTGGAAGGGACCTTTAAGATCATCGAGTCCAACCATTAACCTAACACAGCCAAAACCACGACTAAACCATGTCCCTCAGCACGTCTACTGAGCTTTTAAATCCCTTCAGGGATGGTGACTCAACCCCTTCCCTGGGCAGCTTGTTCCAATATTTGATAACCATTTTGGTGAAGAAGTTTTTCCTAATACACATCCTAAACCTCCCCTGGTGCAACTTGAGGCCATTTCCTCTTGTCCTATCCCTTGTTACTTGGGAGAAGAGACCGACCCTCACCTCGCTACAACCTCCTTTCAGGTAGTTGTAGAGAGCGATAAGGTCTCCCCTCAGCCTCCTTTTCTCCAGACTTAACAACCCCAAGGTGCCACTGGCGTGACAAGCCCAACCTCCCAGCTACACACGGGCCAAGCATGGACGCTTGGTGACCACCACACATCTCAAAATCTGCAACTGGGACTTCCCAGGGGCGATCGTGTTTGGGCTGTAATGATAAACCCTTGGGCAGGCTGTACCCCAGGGAGCTGTGGCAGACACTGGTCGAGGCTCCAGAGGTCTGGGTTTTCATTTCGCTTTGGCAACCCTTGTCTGCCTGGCTGCATCAACACAGCCCTGCTAACTGCTTATTTAAAGCGTAACCCTGATATTACTGGCCTGGCACTCCCATGGCTGTATTTCACTTGTTTATTCAGTTGATGAACACAGGCACACGCAGAGGTGAAGACTCTGGACACTTCAGTACCAGGGAACCAAATGTAGCAGCAATTGGTGACCCTTTTCCACATCCTTTTAAGCCAGTGTAAATGCTCAGCTTACCACACCGACCATTCCCCCTCTGCAGCCTCACCAAGGGCTGGAAATGGGGACCGCAACCACCCCAAAAGCTCCTGGGACACCCACTCGCAAAGACACTGCCTCTGCCACCAGCCAGCCAAAGGTGCATCCAAGAGCACTCATCCCCTTGCATGCTCACATTTGCAGCTCTTGGGGGTTTAGCCAGCTCATGGGGCAGTGGTTAGATACCCTCCCCGAGGACTGATAAAACCAACACAGAGGTACGGACATGGCAGAAGGGTTATGCACGCTGCCCTGGGCGGCTGTGGCAGCACCCCACAGCACTAATGAGGGAGCCATGAACAGGCTTGAAGCTGCCCTGTACATGCACACGAGGTGTCGGATGCCCTCAGCCTTGCCGGGGCAGTTCCCAGAAATCCCAAGACTTTACAGCGCACTCCTGAATTTCTGCCCTTACAGATGAGAATTCAACCTGGGAGACTTTTCCCATAGTTTCTAGTTTTCTCCAAAGAAACCAAGTGACCGTTTGCCCAAGGGAAAAGGAGAGCTTGGCTAAGAGCAGGGATGGAAGGATTTGTTGTTTTTGACTGTAATTGTGGTCAGGAAACAGTCCCTGCACTCATTTTCAGCTCCTCCCTCTCGATAACATCTACCATACACAGGCAGTGGAAAAGAAACAGCCTTTGATATAAACACAACAGAGTTTGATTCATTGCAGGGCTGTTTGTAGCCATCGCTTCACCCCAACGCTTGGTGCATGGCTTCAACCTGCGATCGACGCAAGCACCAACTCCCTGGCCCCGCTTGGCTCTCGGTGAAGCCTTTCCACCCCCGCGGCACACAGGCTGGCAGAGTCGCGCCGAGGGAGCGGAGGGATGCTGTCGGGGCGGTAGGAGATGTCGAGCGTCTCAGCCCCGGCAGAGCTCAGCTGCCAGCAAGCGTTCAGCAGCGAGACAAGCAGATTTCACACCGAGCAACCCACCCTGCTCACCAACTCACCCCATCACCCGAAGGCACCCGCTGCATCCGTGCCCCATGTGCATCCCCCAGGAGGGAGCTGAGCCCCACTGACGCAGCATGGGGGAAGTGTCTACCTCCTGATCCTGGGGATTCAGCTTTCCAAGCTTGGCAAGGAAGGGGCATTTCCAGTCTCTTTACAGTGCCATCAACAGGGCAGCCATCATCCCCGCTGTGGGACATGACCATCGAATGCTGGACTGAATCCCAAGGCTGGCTCTGGTGCCCATTGCTTGAGCAGATCCCTTCACCCCTTGGTGTGTAGGAAGTAACACCATTCCCACCCACTCCCATGAGGATTAATTAGTTGCGATTTATGCAGGACTCCAAGGTGATACCGGTGCTGCAGACAGGAACAACAAAGCTGGAAATTAGTAGCTCATTACTGCTGATCTGAAAGTTTTTCTTCTACATGCCAGAGGACAACATTTCACCCAAGATACCCAAGTTGCAGTCAGCTAAAACACTTAAAGCTCAACTGAATGAGATCTTGAATGCGGCAGGGAATAAGCCTGTGCTACAGCAAACCTGGGAAATAATCGTTTGTTCCCATCTCCAGCTCCTCTGAGCCTGGCTCTAAGGTCAAACTAATCTTTTATCTTCTCTCCTGTATTCTAGTACACCGGGAAAAAAAATAATATAAGAGGAATAAATTAGCATGTGAAATGTAATTTAACTAATTAGCCCACTGGAGTGGAAAATATTTGCTAACCACTTTGAAGTCAAACCTGCTGCACTTATTAGGACGTCACAGAGGAGAAAGGAAGGAGGCAAAGAGGGGGAGATCTCCAGGACAGGCTCCAGAGGATGCAAGTGCCTAAGCAGGACACTGAGAATTTCACCTGATCGTTTCTCTTTTCTTCTCACTCTGTAGAGCTGCATTAAGTGACCAGCTCAGACACGGCTGGGCTGGAGGAGACCAAAGGCTGTGCTGCATTCCCCTCTGACTTGCCATCTACTGGACATTGTGACAAGAGGGTATTTCCCAGCGATTTTTGCAATGACACAGGGCTGGGTCAGCTGCATGGCACTAGCCTGGGATGCCCTGGGATGCGTAACCAACCTGTTGGGCAGGAAGGATGCACCAGGACTGTGCGAAATGGGCCCAGTCAGCAGCACCCACCACCACGAGACATCAGCTCACTGGTCCCTCCCAGCCCTACGGCTCCCACTCGCAGGGAGCGGAAATTGCCAATTAAGCTGATAAAACAGTGTGCCATAGAGCTCCATCACATTAGGGAACTGCCTGCGATGCCACAAAAAGCCGTTATATCACTTGCAACAGTCCGTTCATTGATTTCCTCATTTCCCAGATATAGAAATTGTTGCTCTTTTATTAGCAAAGCTTTGGAAATCCCTACCCATAATAGCAAGAAAGGTACCCTGGGAAATTTTGCAACTGCTGTGGCTGAGTTATGAAAGACAGGGACTGACAGCCCCATCGAAAGCTAGCAAGGGAGTCAGAAACAAGAGCCTCCTCTGCCCCACACAAACCACCACGCTGTGGGCAGCCTGGGGGGTTGTTCCCTTTCCAGCTGACCACTCAGTGAACATGGGCACAAGCAGCCCACAACACTCCATCACCTCCAACTGTCTGCTGCCAGCTGGTGAAACACTCCCCAGAGGAGCCCCACTCCATGCTGGGGCAGGGCAGTTTTCCTAAAAAACAGGAGTATGAGATGTTGACCCAACAGAGTTGCTGTCTTGGGAGAACAGGCTTGAGCTGGGGTCTCATGTCTTTGGGGGGCGCCCTGATCTGGGCTTTGCCTGGCTCCCTTGCTCCTTTTCGAGGCCAAAGCCCTGCACCCCCGGGAATGCAGCCTGAAAGGGGTCGGTTATGTGTTCAGTGAACGGATCTGCAGCACGAAGAAAGCCCGTTTTTCAAGCCAGGCCTTCCCACAGCTATGGTCCAACTGGTGATGGAGACTGACAGACAGCATCCCGCAAAAGAGCTCAGCTGAGGTTATTTCCATACCGTGACTTGCACGCATGGGAGATCCAGACCAGAGAGATGGCAGGATTTGTCCCCCAGGGAAGGTAGAGACCTAACAGCAACCCAGGCATGCCAGGTCTCAGCAGGAGCACATGCAACCGTGACCAGAAGCTCCTGTGGCCACATCAAAGCAGGTGCCAATGGGAATCAGAGATGCAGCTCCACTCCCACGGCTTTTGGCTTTGCCCTGCGCCTCCTGTCCCGCTGCGCCCACCTCCTCCCCCTGCAACACCTCCATTCCACCTCTCCTTCTGTCACCCTGTTCCTTTGCTGCCACAGGAGCCTGCAAGGCAACTCCAGCTCACGGAGATGCAAAACACTCATCCAAATCCTCACCCACAAAACCAAGCAGCGTCTTGATTAGAGGACGGTTTCTGAGCGATTGGGAAGCGTGGCTGGCTCTGACGTAGAGCATGGCACACAAGCACATGGCAGCACATGGCACGGCTCCTCTAGCGGTGGTACCAGCCGCTAGGAGGTACCAGCCAGAGGAGGGCAGGGAGGGCTCACCGCAGGGGCTGCAGGGTGTTTTGGAAAGATGGGGCTCCTTTTGCAAAGGGCAGAAAGGGGCTGAGCAGGTTGCAAAGTGCCAACTCAACTGCGGAGGAACGCCCGCCACCCCAGAGTGCCTTTGCAAAGGGCAGCGGGGCCCAGGGCAGGGGTTGATGCAGCCAAGACCCACGGTGCTGGGAAAACCTCCGACTCCCTTCCTATGAAGTTGATTTTTTTTACCCTCTCTCCCTCTTCCCTGCCTCCTGCAGACCTGCTCAAGCACTCCGTACTTGCGACGGGTCAGGAAGGCAGTGCTGGGCCGAGGCCAGCCCAGTGCGGCGCAGGCAGGGTTCCCTGGTTGTTAGCGCATTCCCTAGTTGAATCAATTTCTGGACCCCCATCTCTTACTAGAGCTTCCTTTGGGTGCGAGCATCCAAAGGTCCCCATGTAACACAGCTCCTAAACTTTTCCCAACCTGCTTGTGCCATCTCCGAGAAGAAAGGCAATTCATGAGCCTGAAAGTCCTGAAATAGAGGAGAAATGCGAACACAGCTCCCTCCACCATGCCCACGCAGACTGGCAGAAGTGATGGCAGGGAGATGAGCAGGTACCCGCATGCGTGTGGGCGTGAGACACCAAACCCTGCCTGGCTGGGTGGAACCTTTCATCTGTGAAAGAGGAGTTTCCCCATCGCTCCAGACAGAAATGCTACTTGGGACTTCCCCGCTGGCATTTCCCCGCTGGTCCATGCTTTGCAGTAGAGGGAGGTGCCAGCTCTGCGGGGGTGTGTGAGCTGCTACGCCCCCGCTTTCCAGGAGAGGAAAATGGAGCAAGCATCCTCAGCCTGGAAGCGGCACTACATGAGCATGGAGGGGCAGAGCTGCCCCTTATCCACCTCCTGCTCATGGGTGCTGCCAGTCAGTGTTTGCCCCGGGGGTCTCATCCTGCTCTGCCCAGTACAGAAGAGGGCAGGGGATGAAAGCACCAGCAGAGCCCTGAGCTGAGATAGGTGATCACAACTGGGAAACGCACACGGTGCACATGCAGAGCCTCAATTCAAGTGGGAATGTGGATGCTGGAGACCATACTCCCAGTCTGGCCTCATGGCAGTTCAAGTTTCCACAGGAAAGCTCTAACCCTTTCCGTCCTGCACAATAGAGCTAACGCCCCAGCGACGACCCAAGGGCTGGGAACACCTCAGTGTGCCAGATTACTGACCAGTGCCTCACCGTGACACAGCTCCCGGGACTGGCTGTGACCCAGCAGCTGCCAAGGGGTTAGCGGGACTCATTAAAAACCCATCCAACCAAACGAAAAAAACCCCACCTCTAATGCAGTGCACATCCCCCTTAAAAATTATTTTTCTTTTCTGCAATCAAACCAGGAATAAGATTAGCAAACAGAGGTCATTTCCAAGCAACCCAGGCCAGGGCATCATCCCCTGTGCCCAGTGGCAGGTGCTGCCCAGGTCAACACAGGTCTCCAGCTCCGGCTTCCCCCTCTGCAGGCAGGGAAGCCTCCACCTGTGTCAGGCAAACCCTGAGGATCCCCCGCGCTGCACCACGGGCCGCAGGGAAATCCAGCGCCAGGTTGCACTACTGAGCAGGAACGGGTATCGCGTAGCGTAAGCCTTGAGAAATCTGCTGCTTGAAAATCAAGCTAAATGAGAATAAAGCATCCAGCTGCTGGTTCACCCGCTTCATCCCATGCTCCAGCCACCTCCCAGCACCCGGCTGCCCCCCCTCCTTCCCATGCATGCTGCAGGAGGCTCCCGCGCTTTCGGGGAGCGTCTCCCACCCCCGGCACACCCCACCAGCTCTGCAGTGTCCATCACAGGTATCCTCATTAGTGCAGCAACACAGTAGATCCCGGCAAAGCCCTGAGGTGTTTCTAAATATAGGAGGCTCCCTGCAAGTCCCCTGTCCCTGCAGACACTTAAGGCTGCTGAGCCGGGGCTGGGGCTTCCCGCCCCTGCTGAGATCCAATACCTCACCCTGCAGGAAAGTCCTCCCTCCTTCAAGGGAAGAAAGCTCATTTCTGTACCATTATTTCACCTCTTTAAACACACACATAATGTAGAAGACAAGGTAACGTTAACCATGACATATTAATTGTTTGCCATCAAGAAAATTCAGATTTAAGGCTCCCGCAGTGACAGTATAAATACTGAATACACACACCAAGAACGTGGGCTTTCCCTGCTCCAAAATCAAAGGAAGTTTTGCCTCAAATTTTAACAGCACCTGGATCACACTCAAAACCTTCACACAGGCAGGACACCAACCACTCCCCGGCCCACCACCTCTGGAAAGCATTGCCCCTATTTCGGGTTCTCTAAAAGCTTTATCTCAGGGTCCCTTCTTGCACAGTCAGATTGGTGGTGTGTTTCTGCGAGGGGCAGAGTTAAGGTGACAAAGGGAGCCCTCACCAGGAATCCCCTGACCCGAGCACATCAGGAAACCTCCGTCTCAGTGCTGCAACCAACACCAATTTTTGCATCACAGACCAAACCCTGCACCTTGTTGCAGCTGCAGTGCACCAGCAGAGCGAGAGGGCAGGATCGATGCCCACACAGACGGCAGGACCGGGGCAGGGCAGCCACCAAGGTGTGCGAAGGCAGAGTTGAGCTCCGCAGCTGATCGCTGCCTCCCAGGTTTTCACACCCATCAGCCACCCCAGGGCGGCAGAGCCAGGGCACACACAGCAAACACTCCCTTTTGCACTGAGAGACAACACAAGTCTTTTTCCATATAGGAAGGCTTCCCCTCCCTCCCAAACTCCTCCTTTCATTTTGGTACCCTGGATTTGGCAGGTGCAAGACATGGTCTGCCTCAAAATACACCGCTTCAGAGAGGAAACAGTCACATCTGGAGGCGGTGCCAGCTCTTGGCATCTTTAACTTTGCCAGAAGTTCACCACCCCGCACAGCGCCAGGGTGGGGTCATGGCACCTCGTTGCCCCTTGCACACCCACCCCCGTCCCTGGAGCCGAAAACGGGCTGGCTGGCCGCTCGCTTGCCTTCTACTTACATCATCATCCTGCACGCTCAGGGGGATATCCAACATGCACATCTGCACAGGCTGCACCAGAGCCTTCTGCACGTTGAACAAAGGTTTTGCCTCCATCTTCCCAGGGATGGAGGGACTGCTCATTCTTCTCTCTCTCTCCTCCGCCGCTCCTCTTCCAGGAGTAGGTCCAGCCCAGGCAGTGAAACAGATCGGAGACCTCTCCCTGCTCAATTTTGTCAGCACATCTTGCCGACAGCTGCTGCCTCCGCTGCTCTAAGAGGTCTTATTTCCTTCCTTGCAAATCAAAGAGCTGCGAGGAGCTGCACCAAGAGGCTGTGTGTGCGCGTGTGTGAGCAAGTGCGCCTGTGTGTGTGTGCGCGCGCGTGTGTGTGTAACCGGCGATGTTCCTGAGGTCGGTGAAAGAGCACACCACGGCACGCTGCCTTCCCCCAGCCTCTCCTTTCTTTCAGGAAAATCTCGGTGCTGGCTCCAGCTGCTGCTTTGCACTGGCGTGAGGTTTCCAGCCTCATCTACATGCATGGCACTCGCAAACCCCGTGCATTGTCTCAGCGACACAACAGGTCCTGCCTGCTGTTGATTTCTGATTATGATCAAACTGTGTCTGCAGCAGCTACAGCATTTCCCTCTGGCTGTTGTGGCTGACAAACAAGCAGAGCTGGAAGGATGAGAGGGTGTGAGACAGAGAGCATGAATGATCGGAGCTAGAGCCTCCCCTTTTCTTTCCTTCTCCTCTTCCATCCCCCCTTTCCATTGTCGGAGGCAGTTTCAGCTCAGTGCCTTCCTGTACTCCAAGGACCACAGTAAGGCTTAAATAATTCACATCCAGAGAGTGCTTGGGAACCTTATGGCACTAAAAATGCAGCATGGCACTAAAAGGCAGTGAGTATTGGTGATGATTTTGTTTGCCGGTCAATTCTGTGTGGAAAGTTTTGCCCAGGTGAGCAGGGCACCAGCTGCCTTTTCCACCAGAGACAGCCTGCGACTCTGAAACAGAGTTTTGCTAAAGGGAGTATGGCACAAAATGGAGTGGTTTTGCTACAAACAACATCTTTCTGCAGAATTTGCACCAGCAGTAGGATGAGACTTGACATGGAGCAACGTGTATCGCCTGCACACGCATATTGCACAGACGTTATTGCTCTCACAAACAAGACCAAGCCTGGGGCCAAGTCCATGGGCCATTTTCTCACCCTCATCAACTGCAGAGATCAGGCTTAATAACTGGGGGAAACACCCCAGGTGTCTCTCTCCAGGGAGGGTGGCAGCAGAGGAGAGAAGCAGTTTGGTGGGTTCATCGAGCCGCACCCAGGGAGGGGAGTCACTGAGGCCACCTAAGTACCCAACAGAGGGGCCACACAAAATGCCAAGGCCAAGTCAATAACAAGTCCTCATTGCCCTCAAACAAACAGGAGTTTATGTCCTTACAGCTGCCCTTCTTGCTGGGCCCTGTGGGGATGACATAAACAGGGTGAACAGACCCCACTCAAGGCATTTCCGGGTGGTTTCCCACATCTGCAGGCAGCAGTGGGTCCCAGTTTGGGGCTGCCCCTTGCTGCACGCAGGGCAAAGATCCGGGATGGTGCAGCCCTGTCTCGGCTTTCCCAAACCCAGCTGCTGCCCGAGGCCACAAACCCAGGTCACAGCATGCCTGGGTTTCAGACCAGCGCCGAGGAGCCCTGCTGAGCCGGGCATTCCTGCAGCATTAGGTAAGCTGGGCTTGGCGAGCCCTGCTCAGCACCCAGCCAGCACCGGTCCCGCATCCTCCTGCCCTCCCCCCCGTCTGGGCTGAGTCATTCGCACAGGAGCCAGAGCCGGCTGAGATGCTGGGGTCACAGGGGTCTCGCACACACACGGACCCTTCGTGCCACCCACAGTCAGAGCTGGGCACCTTCCCAGCGTGCCCGGGAGAAACACAAGGGTGAGAAAACCAGTGCTTATATGCTGCAGGAATGGGAACTAATGGACAAGCCCAGAACATGACCACGTAGGGATAAACCCACCATAAATAAGTTTTAACTGGGAATTAGACAGAAGTTTCAAGCACCATATGGCCAAGATGAGCAGCAGCACAGGACGCAGAGGGCAGCACTGCGGCAGCCCTGGGAATGGCCTCGCAGCAGAGGAGAGAAAGGAGGTCACAACTACAGCATGTCCATAGACAAAGCACTATTTCCAGGTCCATCTCCCATCTTCTGGCTGACAGCATTTTGGCAACTGTCTGTCTCTTTTCATGGCAGAGAGGCAGTGCCACAGCCCAGGAAACACCCTGGCATCTCCAGTCACTGCCCCTCCATGTAAATGGTGTCTTAGTGAGTCAATACAATGTGCACTCCCACGGAGGGCAGTCCCACGCTTCAAACTGCCGTCACCAGCAATGAAATTTGTCCCCAGCACGGGCAGCACCCACAGCTCTGGTTCCAAGAAAGGCGATTCAAACCCATGCTTCAGCCCCAGCTCAGGTTACTCACCTCCCCACAACAACAGGTCAGCAGAGCACAGCTTTCCAATAACAACTTTCCAGTAACAAGCTGGGCTTGGCCAGCTGGGATTGCATCAACATCCTGAGAAGGACACGGATTTCACACTCAAGTGCCAGAATCTCCAAGGGCTACCATCCCCAGGAACCCACTTATCATCCTGTTCGGCAGTGAAATCTTTCCCATGGGATCAGAAGAGTCTGCAAAGGTGGTGTGGAGGCGTGGAGGTATAGGAGTCCCATCATCTGCTGCTGCCTGGGTCTGTGGGGCTCCCCCGGACCTCACAGTAACAGCAAGCGATAGACGGCAGAGGTACCCCAAAGTACGCACTTCTGTCAGGGGCTCAGTCTGCTCTGCTGGTCCCCAGAGCCCAGCGATCTCCCACCAGACAGCTGTAAAGACGCCAAAGGGATCACCCTTCTGGAAAAGTCACAAGCCACACAGGCAGACGGTGAAGGAAAGCAAAACTATAAACGCAGAGTTCCAAGAGAGGTGCCAGGCAGAGCAGCAGCAAGAGGCTGGACGAAAGAAAAGCTGCTCCAGAGAACCATCTCAAACCAACAGCAATGGGACACAGTGGATGGGGGCTGACAGGACATGAGAGTTGTTGTGCATGGAAGGCTTCAGCCAAAGGTAACCAGCCAGATGTTGTGGGCATTTGCACAGTCCCAGAGACAGCATGAAACCTTCCCCTCCTCACCAGGGGCCAGCTCATGCACATCCACCCACCAGTCTCCCCAGACACCTGCATAAGTCACTAGGGAATGTAACGGTCCTTCAACAGAAACCGGCAAAGTGGTTTTGAACAATTTCCCATTGGGAGATTTTCAGCAGAAGTACAAGGCAAAGATTCCCCTGGCAAACCAGCCCAGACAGGACGATCCTACACAGATATTTGAACGACAGCCTCATCCTACTCCTCCTCCAGTCTGGCTGGCACGAGTGAAAACCGTGCCACGATCCCAGATCCTCCAGCAACAGCAGCCGAGCACCTTACGCATACCGCCGCATCGGTAACAGAAGAGCCATCCCCACAAGCACAGCACTAACTCACTGCTGGAGCCCAATGGCAGCATGTGCCAGCCCAAGGAGCGGGGAAGCCCTGCGAGGGGTGGAGGAGAAGTCTCCCCCTGGTATCACCTTACCCCAGCGGCCACTTCTGGCAGACAGGGAAGCCCCAGCACAGCCACTCATTCTTCCCCATTTCATTTTGCACTGGAGCTTTATTGTTTCCTGCAGATCCAGCTGAGCAGATAAAGCCCATCATGAGACCTCACTGCTTAGCAACCATTACTGGAAAAACACTATTTTCCAGTAACAGTCTTGGCAGGAACAGAACAACTGCAGGGCAAATAAACTGCAATCCCTATGCTGGATGCATCCTGCTCCAAACTGCTCTACTGCCGCCCAGGGAGAGACCAACTCCTGCACTGGGAAGCGCACCCATTCTTTAAGGTCTGAACAGCCTCCATTACCCTGCAAGCACATTATTTTGGGCACACCGTGATGGACCGCAACTGAATCTCTGCACAGGTGGATGCAGACTTCAGAGACAAACTCATACACAGGAGGATCTTAGTACCCAGACTAGCTGCTCTGGTGTAAACATTCAGAATGCTCCAAGAACTGGTGACCAACCTCTCGCACCACGTTGGTCATTCCTTACACCAAGTGACTCACAAGGACAAAGGCCCACCTAAGGAAGGCTGACTCCAATGCCTGATGCAGTCAAGCATCAAAGACTTTCACAAAATTAAAGAAATTCCACAGAAATAACAATGGCGAGTTTGTTTTTCCAAAGGAAATTGCAACTCCATGTGTTGTCCACAAGCCCAAACATCGCTGCATCCTGTACATGCACAAGAATGCTCTACTTGAAGAGAAACGACACAAAACCGACTGGTTTAGTTTCACTGCGTGAGGCTGATAGAAAGGCAAAGAGGAAACAAAGCACGAGGAGTGAAAGGCAAATGGAAAATCCCAACAGCTCTTCCCCTTTGATAGTTATCAGTAATAGAAAGAGGAAATCTGCTTTTGAAAACACAGAAATCCCAACCTGATAGCATCCCTCTGAAGAAATCTGGCACTTACAAAAAGCCTATGGGTAGATTTAGAGAGGCAGATACAGGCACAGACATGAAGGCAGATGCCTAGTGGGACTTCCAGGAGACCATGAGCAGGTAGGATACCTATTTCTCTGTGAAAATCAAAGACACCTTGGTATCTAAGCTCATGGGTGCTTCTGTATATCCCATTTGAAATCTATCTGTCTTGTCCCAAATGAGCAATGAGAACAAACCCCACTGATTTGTAACTGCACCCTTGTTTTTAGGCATTTATTTGAAGAAGCTGCCCTCGTGCCTTCAAAGTTACTCCCAATAACAGCCACAGCCTGTGCCGCACCTCATGTCTCTGGAAAGCCCAACTGGCATTCAGCATCCTGAGCCGAATAAATTCCCGTGCTCCCCAGAATAGATACGTATGCAAAATTAATTTGCAATCAAGCCCGCGCGAAGCATGAGACGGCCTTTTAATAGGTGCAGAGCAGCAATTACCAATGCAAAGTGAAAGCCAACAAGCATTAAAGGGGGAGTTGGAGGAAAACCAATTAGTTTTCTTGGGATTCCTCCACACATTTGCCACTTGAGGGACTTCAATTTTCACACTCCCTGGGGGCTGAGAGCGCACCCTGGGAGCCATCATGTCCCCATGGGGAGGGGATGGGGACGCTTCCCCATGGCCTCCCCCTCCATGGTCCCATGATGCGGCTGTGCTGGACCGGTCTCCATGGAGACGGTCACTGCAGCAACGGAGACCAGAGGTGCAGCTGATGGGGCTGCGAGAGGATGCAAATGAGACCGAGGACATCCTCTCCCCCATAGGAAAGGGACCGTCAGGTACCCACACGCCTCCTTTCTGCTTCTGTTTCCCTGCATCGGCAGGATAAAAGGGCTCCAACGCTTGTGATCCAGCTGCCTCGTCCCATGCTGAAAGCGCTTTATCCTGTTGAAATCACTCCCATGGGAGCTGGTAACATCGAGCTGTCACGGTGGGTACGGCATCAGGAGGGAGCTGAGCTCAAGGCTGTCATGGCAACAGTTTATTGAGTTTCCATAACCGCCCTCCCACCGGAGGTGGGGACAGAGCCCAGGCCGGGGGCACTAATGCAGCAGCCCCAGGTGGCACAGGGCTGGGGAGCCCAGGATGGGCAGAGCTGCTCAAGGAGGGGTACCCGCCCCTCCAACCACGATGCCACCAGCCATTGCGCTACTGCCCGTGCACCAGGCGGAGGAAGGACCCCATCCCTGGGCAGACATCCCAGAGCAGCTCCCCACTCCCTCCTGCCCCAAGTGGCACCAGCACCCTGTACCACCATGCCGCTGGAGGACACGCAGGACAGTCACCATGTAATTCCCTGCTGTTCATAGCTGACCCCACCATCCACACCACAAAACTAATCTCGGTTTCCTGCTAGACTGAGCTCATTTAACATCCCCTTAGTCTCCCCATCCCATGTGCACCCACTCTGTGCTGCCAGAGGGACCTGGGCACAGCTCTCAAGCAGGGAAATTCCTGGCACATTGCCTGCACCTTTTTTTTTTTCCTTTGTGTATATTTTGTTGGGATGACTGCATTCACGCATGGGTGCCCAGCTCCCCATGCTGGGCATACATGCCAGGCTTAGGAGCTGGGGGTTGCAGAGGTACCGGCATGTGAAGATGCCACAAACTGTCATGTGCCCTTCACAGCTGTTCCCTGCCAGCTCCAAACATGAGGAAAAGCCCCATCATCTCCCAAAATATCTGCCCATCAGGGGAGGCCACAGCACTCCAGCACAGACAGATTTAAGAGAGAACGGGGCCAAGAATAAGCTCCCAAACATCAGCACACCGTGTCTCCTCTAGGGCCAGCTCCAGACCATGCCCTGGCAGTGCCGCCAGCCATCACACTGGGACCTGGGCAGGCACAGTGCAGGGCACAGTAGAGCTCAGCTGTCCCCACACCAGACTGGCAGCATGGCTAGGCGCTTCCCACTGCAAACAAAGTCTTTGCTGGAGAGGAGAAAAGTGCTGGGGGAAACAGAGCTGAGGGGACCGGCAAGCCGCGACAATCCCCGCCGTTACCAATTATAATTTCTCTGCAAGGGTTTATTCCACCTGCCAACCAGGCCAGAGCAGCAGACATCTGCGGTGAGAGACCAGGCTGGCAGCAAGGCCAGGGCACATCTCCGGGCATATGTCTGCGTGCATCCAGCCCTGCATGCAAAGAGAGGGCACACGGATGTGATGTACAGCACAATACACTACGTGGAGCATACACCAGAGACGGAGCATCCACTAATTCACGCACTTGGCTGAGCCTCCTGCACTGGGCAGGGTTGTTCCATTCAGCGTATTTTCCAGAGCGTAGCTGAAGCTTAAACAAACCCAAAGGAGGAGGTTCCTGTGCCCTCACCCCTGGAGCCTGCTCTCATCTACAGGATGCCGTGCTACGGGGTCTAAAACCGTCTCAGCTCCTCATGCATCCTTTAGCCTACATAACACAAGGACAAGAGGTTATCTGCAGATCCACATCACTGCTCTGTGTCACTTGGCAGACAACAAACCGCATGCTGAGAGAGATAACAGACACGGCTATGGCAGCTCGGACGTCTCCAGCCCTATGCATTAAGCCAAAGAGTCTCATGATTCTCCCTCTTCATGCTTGCTTTGCAGGCTAGGGGTTCTAAAGAAGCTTCCCCAATGTGCTGTCCCCTCTCCCCTAGCTTGTGGTAGCCAGGGGGATGGGAAACACTTGATACATGGACAAATTCCTGAAGCAGGTTGACTTTCCTGGAAGTTTCCTTCAGGACTCCCATTCAGCAGCTCCCCATCCTCCTGTTATGACAGTGAAGGGTTCGACATTGCTTCCTTGGCTGCAAGGGGAGCCAATGCCTTTGGCCGACCTCTCCCAAGAGGCATGGCCCCGGATCAGAGCAAGAGAGGCATTTCAGCCTGGACCCCGCCTCGCAGGAGGGTGAGGGGGGCAAGGACGCGGCAGGGCGGGACTGACCAAACCTGAAGGCTGTCAGCTTTGGTGGACACAATCCAGAGAGTGCGGAGGCCCTTCCCTGACCTCCCCGAGGGCCGCAGTCGGACCTCAGCTTTCCCAGGCCTGGCCCCCGCGCAGTGCAGACGTGCAGCCTGCCACAGAGGGGGCTGCACCCGCCAGCCCTATCCCTGCCAGCTCTGCAGCCCCGCGGGGGCTGGGAGCCCGCTGCATTTTGGGGATGGTGAGCTGTGAGCTCACTGTGCATTGCACAGATTAATGAGCCATCCTACCAACCTGCTGTCTCCAGATGCTTTCTTACAGCAGAGAGGAGAGCAAAGCCCCCTCAGGCGTTGCAGAGCAGTGCCTGCTCTCAGCTTTTAGGCCAAGCCACCATTTTTGGCTGGAGCAAGGGAAAACGCCTGGGTTTCCCGCACCAGCCCAGCAGCAGATGTGGGAGCTGGGGATCACCGTCCAGCGCTTTGGGACGTGCAGCCTGCACCGCGGGGCTGCGTTAGCATCCTGACCACCCGTGTGGTCCCAGACCCTCTGCAGCAGGAGAAACACATGGCTGGCACCGGTGGACCGAGAGCATCCTTTGCATTTGCAGAAAGCCCCACCAGAGCAGCACACCACGTGGGAGCTAGTACCAGTCTTGCCGCACACCCAGCACAGCCATCTAGTGACTGCGCTGTAAATTGGATGAAACTCAGCCCTGGAGGCCCACCATTGATTTCTGTTGCCTAACGACAGGAAAGCTTTATAATCCTATTAACTAAACACCCTTTCAAGCAGCACTGGGAACAGCGCAAAGGGGAGTTGTATAAGCCGTTAGAGCCACCCAGTGCAGCGCCTGGTTCCGATAGGTGCTGGGTGAATTCCCCAAAAGCTGGGCTGCGACACCTGCAGCAGTAGGTGCAGTGTCGGTGGTGGCCGCCGCAAAGACCTGTTGGATCCTACCAAGAAACACGTGTTTCGGCTGCAGGTCACTGGCCAGAGCGCGAAGGAGCTAGGAGGCCTTGCACAGGAAAATGGTGCCCACGCATGAAAACTTACAGGACTTGGCCCCTGAAATATTGACAGGTATCATTGCATTTCAATGTCTTCCTAATTATCACCACCCTGGTCATACTTACAGATGTTGCCTAGCAAAAGATATACTGCTTTGGCCAAAATATATAAACATTTTACAGAAGAATGTGAACTTCACTCCGACTTCCTAAGGAGAAAGGATGCATTTCAGAATACTTCTATTTACAAAATGTTTCAAGATTGTATCCCCCTCCCCTAGTTTGAAACAACAGCCAGTGTGAAAAAAAAATAAATCAAGTTGGTAGAGGATGTAAAATCCCAGTTTCCCACTCAGCCCCAGGTACCCCAGAACTACACTGCATTTCCATACAAGGACGAGAAGCCTCCGTGTTCCAGTGAGCCCTAAGAAAACGTCGCTGAGCCACACGCAGGGACGGAGACCAGAGCAGCTGTGGGTACTGCGGCCAGCCCTCCCACCAAGTGCCACAGGAAGGGTTGTGCCACTGTGCAAGATGCAGACCTCTGGCTGATGCCTCGTCTGACTAGAAGCCCTTCGGGTCCAGATCTCCTCCAAACGGCACGGTCAGGATATCTGCAGCGGTTAGCCTGAGGAGGAGGTTCTGTGCTGTGGCAGGAGGGAGATAAATGCCTTTCCACCAGCGGAAATGCACCTTCTGACTGCACCCCAGACTGTGGAAGCATTTATCAGTCATCTTCCCTTCCCATTAATTAGTTATTCACACAGCATTGCAAGTTTCCAGGCCTAATATTTTCCACGATGGGTTATGAATACAGAGGCACAGGATAAGCTCTTTGTCAGGGGACATGATGCTGCAGGCTTCCCTATCAGTGCTACGTGCAGTGACGGAACAGGAGGCTGGGCGCAGCTCTCCTAAACAAAACCCTTCCTCCTTTTAGTGCATCTCCCAAAACAAAACTGCCCTCCATGAGCACTGGGGAAGGACTGTGTCCCAACACTGGGACAAGGCTGTGGGGTCACAGGCTCTGGCTTGCAAACCCACCGCACGGAGGCACAGTGCTTGCACCAGCCTCGTTATTTCGGTGCCACTGAGGACAGCACAACCACCAGAAGTGCCTGCCTATCACCATGGAAATGCTGAACGGGAGGGTTTGAAGCCTGCTGGGACTTTCAACCTCTGCCAAGCAAAACAGGGCCCTTAAACAACCGCAAGCCTTAAGCTTTTGTATGAGGAGGAGACTTGTGCTCCCCTTGGCCTGCTGAGCATGAGGCAGCTAACGTGGGACTTTTCCCAAGAAAAAAGCCACCCAGAGAAAGAACACCCCCTGCTCCTCCAGCCTCTGCACAGGCAGAGCTCAGCCCCATCCCTCAGCTGCTCCTGCCCTGGACCAGCTGCCCTCTCCCAGTGTGCACCCACCAGATCTGCCCCGCAGACACCCCACAGCTCAGGCAGCAGTGGTTTTTCCAGGTCTGCACAGCCAATGCTTTTGCATTTGCCGTGAGAAGACTCCTCCATCCCCTTCCGCTGGGACTGCCCAACCTCTTTGGAGAGGGGCTAGAAAGCACCCAAGGGCATGCTGTATTCCTGTTTCCTGTAACTTGGAGCAGGACACGCAGCAGCACCCACCCTGACCAGGGTGTTTCCGCCTGCCCTGGACCTTGCCACGCCACCCATTGCTGTTTTTCACGCCACTGGCGTCTCCTCCAGGGAAGCGAAGAGCCATGACCACATGGGACACAGCACTGAGCAGGACGGGCAGGAAACACACGGTGGGAAATCCGCTGTGAGAGGGAGGTAGTGGGGCCAAAAAAGCAGGGCAGGGCGGCTGCCAAAGATTTCAAAGGGGCCTAGGGGCTGCCCTGTGAAATGACCCTGACCTCCCCATCCCGTGCCGATGGTCTGCACGGAGCCAGGCGGGCTCCTTCATTGCTGGCCGTGGCCTTTGCAGTGTTTGCTTCCTGCCTGCAGGCCAGGCAGGGCATTTATAGCAAGGGAGTGGGAAACAGATTGGGACAACATGGAGGAGGAAAGATAAAAAGGAACAGCGGATGTCCTGAGAAACCCACAAGGGTGCAAGCCAGACACAGCTTTCAGGGTAGTATCAGCCAGCACGTGCCTTTGGGGAGGCTGCAGACAGGTTCACATGGCCACATCGTGAATCCCAGGCAGCGCATTGCCTTTAGGCTGTGCCAGCAACCTGCGCCCCAGCTGCACATCCCCTGCTCTGATAACGCCAGGAGTGTTTCTCCAGCCACGCAAGTGATCCCTCCCAACAGCGCCGGTCAGCCTACAGCAGTCAATATCTACACCCCACCTCTCCCATTGTCTCTCCCCGCTCCTCCCTTTCTTTTCTAGACCCTACAGGGAGCTGTGGAGCCTTATCTGGGATGCCTTGACATCCCAGAGCTCTGGTGCCACATGTAAAGCCTCGCTGATTTTCTCCAGATCCTACACAGCAGCATGACAGACCAAGGGAAGGCTTCTCCACCCTCTCCGAGCTGCAGCAGGCAAGCAACCCATCAGGGTACCACTGCGCCCCTTCCTTCCCCCCACCCCCCTCGCCTTGCCTCTTTCCTTCCTTCCCCATCTTTGAAATCTCTCTCCAATCAGGATGGTGAATGACATTGTATTGCAGTTACAGCCACTCCAGGGACCATGCAACATTCACTAGCCCCAAGTGCAGGAGGGCAGGAGCCTGCAGGGTCACGCCACAGCACAGCTCAGCGAACCCAGGGGCTGTAAATCTTTGCAGAGGATGAACTCCCGCTGCGCTCCCGGGCCTCGAGGGAGCGGGAACTCTGTCCTGGAAGCCTGTGATCCCCCCGCACACCACCACCAAGCTGCCTTTGACGTCAGCTCATGTCTACAAACATTGTCTTTGACCCACAGCCAAAACTTGCAATGCAGGGGAAAATCAGTGGAGAAACGAATATCCGCAGAGATACCCCGCAGAGAGCCCGCTCCAAGAGCCCTGGGTGGCGAGGGGCAGTGGGCCAAGGGCAAATGCGCAGGCGCAGCCGGGGTGACTTGGGAGCCAAAAGTGCCCCACGAAATCAAGCCATCTGAAATGCAAATCCCCAAGGAAAACAGATGGGTGAACCCTCACTACAGCAAGACCTTGCTGGACTCGGGCAGTCCCAGCAGGGAAACCTGCTAACATCTGGAGGCTCTGCCTCTGCCAGCGGATCCCGCAGCAGCTGGGGGCTGGCCCCAGGCAGAGCAAACTGGATATTCGGGAGACGTGGAGCAGCTCAGCAGCCAAACAGTTGCCTGCCAGCAGCTGCCATGGCCACTCCTGAATGCCCGGTGCTGCTCCAGCCACAGGGCCATCAACAGAGCATGTTCAACCACACTGCCCCATGCACGTATTTAAATACTACTATACCAACACAAAAAGCACAGATGTGTCAGCCTGGAAAGCAGCAAAGGCACTTCTGCCAACCACTACTGATGGAAAGGTCACGGGTTTGCCTGTTGTTTACTGAGCACTAGGGAAAGCTGGGGGATGGGTTGGCTGGTGACAGTGGGAACATGCACAAAAGGGATCAGGGTTTTCTTTTTATAGGAGGGACACAGCAATTGACATAATCTCCCCTGAGGTCGCACAGCAGGCCCATGGTGGCTTTGGGATTGGACCTTGGGTCGCCAAGGATGGAGCCGGCTCATATCAGTCATCACCAAGGAGTCAAACGCAGCTCCTCCTTGGTGAGCAAGACACAAACACCAAGCTCTGCTGAGCAGATCTGCTCCCCGCTGTGGAGCCCAGATTGGCGAGCACTGCTTTCCAAGAGAGCCGGGCGCCTGCCATGACCCAGCTCACATCACCACTGACCCTTCTGAGCACTGATGAAGGCAAAACCCAATAACTCATAGGGAAAACAACAGTGCCATCTGCTGCACAGCCCCGCTCGGTCCCGAGCAGCCGGACCACCAGTGGCCTGCCCACACAAGGCTTACACAACTCACAACAGTATGTGAAATGCATCCCCAACCAGCACCAAGACAGGCACGGAAGCAGCAATAACACTGCAGTGAGAAGGCAACCCTACAGCAGTCCTGATGGGTACCCGCATCTGAATAACTGGGGACAGCCTCTGGTTTGCACAGAAGAGCTAAGGACAGCAGGATGGGGAGGCAGAGCAGAACAAGAGAGTGTCCCAGAGCCCATTTAGTGACCACAATGCATGAAGGAGATGGAAGAGGCGGCAAGCTCACTTGGCAAAAGCAGGCAAACAATGCCTTTCCTCCATCAGCACCCTGCAGGTGAAGCACATCTTCCAGCCTCTCTACAGGCAAAGGGAGGAGGAAAAAGGCAAACATCCCCTAACACCCACCGAGCCTTGGCGAGAGAGCTGACACCATCCCAAGCTTCTCCTTTGGAGAGAAATGCCAGATTCTGGCATTAGATACCACATACTCCCACATGTACGTTGTCACCCTGATATCCCAGGGAAACTCCAGGTAGTGGGGACACCTGGGAGAGCAGGGTCAGCCTGAGGGAGCTAATAGCACTTTCTCCCCACCTCCAGCCCCAGCAGCTGTGAGTAGTTGCCAATTAGCCATCCCTGCTCTACAAGTGATTGCAGTTTGGTGGCAGGTGAAGCAGTTTCTCTGCATACACCGCCTGGAAAGCATGCTGGCATCCTCTGTGAGACATGTGTTGCTATAGCAATGGGAAAGGTATCAGAAGCAAAACAAGTGCTGATGGATAGTGCAGATTGCTTTTAAGATTGCCACGCAAGATCAGGACCCCTGCTTCTCAAAGTCCAGTAGCCAGGCGCCGTGTAGGGAATGGCACAGTGAAAACACTGTAAGGAACTGAAAAACATAACTCCAAAGATGCCTGGAATAAACAAACTTCAGAAAAGCCCCTCCTTTCTTCACATAAAGAGTCATCTCAAAGCAAACTGACCCCAAAGATAAATGGCACTGAGCTACAGGATGTCAAATCAATCATTAGAGTATCCCAGAGATTTATTCTGGAGCCTGCAGCATCCTCTGTTCACGTCTGATCAGCCCTATTTGGGGGCACATACACACATGCATGAGTGGGAGCTCCAGATGGAGCAGCTGAACCACACTGAGGAGGGACTTTGCATCTCTCCACCTGCTTCCTCCCAGACCCCGCTGCCAGCTGGACTCTCCCTTGCTGTCACTTGTTGCCAACTTGCCCTCCTACCTGCGGCAGAGCACCACCGAGAGTTAACTCCTGGCCACTGGAGTCACTTCAGACACAGCTCCCTTCTCTGCCTCAGAGCAGATGACAGAGAGACAGAAACAAGTTCAGCTCCAGCCTTGCTTGCCTCAGGCTTTCAGCATCCTGCCCTCAGCCAGCCCCAAGACTGCTTGTCCACCATCTGCTCACTTCTCCAGCCCAAACGGCCAGCAAGGGGGAGAGGGGACAGTCTGGGAGCTTGGTTCAGGATGGAAGCCACCTTTTGACTCAGCTCACATGCAGGTTTTGGTTTTAAAGGCTGAAATTCAGCCTTGCACGTGAACCTTTGCTTTCACATGTCATGACACCCTGAACAACACACCTGCAGCAATTAGATCAGAGATGAAAAAAAAAAATCTCCTTGTTTGCTCAGCTTATTTACTTTGCAGCAACTCAGTTTTCCCAGTTGTTTGTGTGGGTCTTTCCCTTAGCAACCAGGGAGAGACACATTTATGAGGCATGAAAAATGTAGCTGTACAGCCATAAGAACTGGCAGGGTGCGGCTGCGGGTGCAGCTGGAAATTCCTCTTAACTGGTAGTCACAAATGACGGAACTTCGATGAATTGCACCCCTTAAACAGCAAAGTGGCTTCTCCTCTTCAAGCAGGACGTATAGGCAGAATCAGGACTTCTAACCTATGCTCTCCACCATACCACCCACCACGCAAGATCCTAGCCTTGTAACAAATACCTCTACATGCCTCAGTTTACCCATATATAAAATGAGGGTAAGTATAAAAAGTGACAGGAAGGGTAAAGTTGAGACCTTAATACAAAGCACTCCATAGGAATGCAACGGGCATTCCCAACACGGAAGGGAAACTGAGCTCTGGACATTTTTTCTAGACAGCTTTACACCTATAATTTTCTGGATCTCTCAGCAAAATTACTCTCCCCAGTCCACAGCCATGGTGACAGAGTACTCTTGTTCTTGACCCTTGGCAGGGTCAGGATCCAAACCCCGGTGTTTTGGTTGCCAACCCCCTTTCCCAAAGAGACATGCTACAATCCAGCATGCATGCACCCTGGCAGTAGCTCCTGCCACACACACTTACCCCCAACAGAGCTAATTTAGCTTTTTTTTATAGGGCTGGATCAAGGCAAATGAGACTCAGACCAAATGGACCCACTGGGTGCAGGAGGCGGCTCTGGCATGCATTTTCCAATCCAAAAATGGATCCCAGCCTACTTTTCCATCACAGCATCAGCCCTTCCCTTTATTCACTCTTGGGCTCCCAGGAGCCATTGCTGCCCACTTACCTTCCCACCACCCCCACAAGGGCAGCAGTACAGACCCCCCCCTCCCCTTCCCGTCCCAGGGTTGGGGTCAGGAGGGGAACACAAGAAAGGGAACAGAAAGTATAAAGCCAGAGGAGCATCAGGACCAAACGGAGAGTCACGTTCTGATAAGACCCCCAAATTTCACGCCTTTGCTTCATTCTCCTCTGCCTCAAAAGCACCATTTGGTTTGTGGGTAGAGTTTTTGTCCACCTCTGCTCAATTTAGCTTCATTTAGCCTCATAAACACACCAGGCAGAGACAAGGGACCTCCTGGTGCCACTTGGCCTAAGCGCTGCATGGAGAGCTGCAGCCCTGGCTCGCTGGCACAGCACGCAGCAGCTTCGCAGCCTGCCAGCA
Source organism: Dromas ardeola (assembly GCA_013398915.1). Lineage (NCBI taxonomy): Eukaryota > Metazoa > Chordata > Aves > Charadriiformes > Dromadidae > Dromas > Dromas ardeola. Next base: position 69,792 of record VYZM01008950.1, read on the forward strand.
GCCACACAGCTCAGTAACGGCTGCAGCATCGCCGTGGCAGCTAGACCCTGTCCCAAACTGTCTTGCTTTCGTTCTCAATCCTTCAGCCCGACTTCTACTGGCCACACTTACCCATTACACAGATAGAAAGCAAAAACAAAAATTTAAAAATTCCCCCCCACACCCCCCCCC
>VYZM01008950.1:70588-83012 GCA_013398915.1 Dromas ardeola
CTGCAGCCGTGGGCGCACACAGAGGCACCGGCACCCGCCCGCCCCCGGGCACCTCTCCAGATGTGCGCCCCACCTCTGGTTGGGTGCCCCCCCTCTTCCCCCAGGAGGAGGTGGGTGCTAGGGTGCCACCGGGGGAGCAGGGCCCGTGGGAAAGCACCTTGCAGGCCTCGCCAGGGAGCGGGGAGCGGTTCGGAGGGTTTTTATAGCTGTGCAAGCTATAAATAGAAGAGCTTCAGGGCAGAGAAAGGGGTCATTTGCTGGGCGATATCCCCCTGCGTGCACCGCTGCCGAGCTCTCCCCAGCAAGACACCTCTAGCCAGGCGAGCCCGGCACCCGGCCACATGGGGACTGGCACATCAGTGCACACACATCCACCCCCCGCTGCCCCTTGTCTGCTCAACCCAACAACTGAAACAGGGGCACGCAGGGAGCCGGGGAAAAAGCTGCTGGAGATTTTGGTGCACTGTCGGTGTGCTGGAGCGTGAGCTGGTGAGACAGCGGAGGCTGAGTGAGCGGGGTTGCCCTGGCAACAGAGAGGCTGTATGTGAACGGCTCCGGTACCCACAGTTTATATTTATGAGGCCGATGACATGTGCCATTGCAGAGTGATGTCAGGAGAAGCAGGAGCTGAGAGAAGGCTGCGTCACTCTCCACGGCCGAGTGCACCCAACCACTGCAATGCTCCCGGCTCGGGGGTGCAGAGCCGGCCACCGCAGTCCTGGGGACCAATACACACACCTGGCACCCACACCAGTGCCACCGTGTCTAACAGCCCCCTGCCCCAGCAGCCACCGAGTGGGAAGAACCAACTCTGCTAGGGTCACAGTGGGAATTAGTGACAAGACACAGTCCATCACATCTGGCCGTCCCACTCCTCCGTGGCTCCAGGCCAGCACAACCAGCAGCTCTGGATGGGGATCGTAGCCAGGAAAGGAAAAGGTGCTGTCAGGCCTCTCGCTCTGGCACTAGCTGCTGCTACAGAGCAACATCATTCTAATTATAGTAACGGTGTCAGTGCTGAACAGCGGGAAAAATACATACTTCAAAAGGTCTATAACTATGTAATTTGCTGCTGGCAAAACTCACTAAAAAAATAAAACCCAACCCAGAATGAAGCACTTTTAATAAATAATTTGTACTCATCTGACTTGCTTTAAATTAGCTGAAGGTTCAGCAGCAGGAGCAGGGGTGATGAGGTGGGCATACAAGCAGCAGAGATTTCTGGTTAAAACTGCCTTTCTATTCATATGGCTTTATACTAGTTTTACATGAAACAGCGACATTTGGTGGATGTATGTTTAATCTAAATATAGCCCAAGAAAAGTCAAGTCAGTACGGCATTACTCTTAGAGAAAGGAGGGAGTCAGATGAGTAGGCAGACATTTAAAAGTCACTTCTTCGATGCGTTTTGCTAGCAATGCTTTCCTAAATTATTTGATTGTGTGGAACCTACATGTGGAGCAGAACTGCAGGATTGGGGATTTAGCGTGAGTAAAGCGCAACCCACTCCTGTAAATTCCTTCTGCAGTTCCTGCTGTTCCTGAAAGCACCCGTCACTGTCACTCCACCTGGAGAGTTGCTCTCTGCATGTTTTCACCCCTGGGGATCTCACGGGGACTCACCATGGTGGCGAGGTGAAGCAGAGCAGCGGGGGGAGAAAATAGTAACCCTGATGCTTAGAGTTGCCCTTTGAGATTAGAGCAAACCCCTGCTGAGAAAGAAACCCATTCGGTGTATCTCACATTCAGTAGCGAGTGACCACGACTAGTCCCTGTGCGGACAGAGAACAAGAGACAGTCCCTTCCTTGAAATGCCACAGGCTAAACAGGTAACACAAGGGTGGGAGACTAAAACCAGCCATTCTGGCAGGGAGCTCACAGACTTCCAGCTCCTTCCCACCACCGTGCTGCTTTTGCTGCGTTAAACCAGCCAGATGCACACAGCTATTCCCCAAGCTGGTTTCATGCAGGGAACGTATAGCTGATGTTCTTATCCTTCCTCATCCGTGTTTGCTCAAGGACCATCTCATTTCCATGCCCCCCAGCCACAGATCTCACCCAGAGAAGGTTGGACTAGGCCAGTCCTTTCGTAACTATTGCTGCGCATCAAAGTGGTTCAAAATGACATTTCTGGTCAATAACGTCAGGCAGCAGCACCTGTGGAAGGGTTAAGGGAAATCCAAACAGGAGTGGAAAAGGGTGCAAGTCTGGCTTAGTGGAAATGATCCTTGTTCTATCAGCAGGGAAATGAGAGGATCATGGCCTGGCCGCAGCTAGGATCGTATCCAGTGCTGCAAGTTTCTGTATCTTGCCCCCCAGAGAAGTTTTCCCTTTGGGGATGAATGCACCATGCAAGTCACCATCTGGGACAAGGAAAGAAAAAGCCTGTCAGATGGGTTCTTAAATTAGATGGACAATGAATGATGAGTCTGTTCCAGCCGAGCAGAAAGGGATGAATGGAACAAGGGGCCCTTGGGAAGGCAACAAGCTACTGATCTGAGGCTTGGTTAAGGACCAACAGGGCTTGAGTCAGAAATACCTTGAAAGCATGATCAGATCCTCAGGCAGTGTAAATCGGCCGATAATTTATTTACATGTGGTGATTCCCTTTTCATGCAGTACTGTGTGCGTGTTTCCAAGTACAAATTCCCTTTGCACGGGGACACATGTGATGGCATTGACCCCCCATAGCAAATGGAGGAAGACCCCAGATGCAACAGTGCCAATTTGCTCCCTTGCTAATGTCTGCCTCAGTTTCCCCACTGAGCAATGGATATTGGTGGGGAATTCGGATCAGAAAGTAGGTCCTTGTGAAGCTCCCACACTGCCCACTCCAAATGAGAGAAGGAAAGCTTGCTGCTGGTGTTGGGGGAAGGGGATTAATCAGCAGGGGATGACAACAGCAGTCCAGGCTTTCGTTAATTAGAGGAGGGCATGAGCTGATTCAGGGAGCATCTCCCACACTGCACTGGGGAGTGTGTTTCTGCAGTCACATTCTTCTGCTCCCTGGAGACATAGGGAGTTTCTCGGTACTGCCTCAAATCACAGCCCTGTCGAGCAGAACTGTGTCAGGTAACATGTGACACAAGACCTTCCCCTGGGGAGAAGCTGCGGGCCTGCCAGGAGGATAAACATGTTTGGCACTGCACAAATCAGGCCATTATTGTGTCAATCACACGGTCTTGGATTCAGCCAAAAGGTGTCTAGGAAGCAGAGCCGGAGACCATGCCTCTCTCAAAAGTTTTTCAGAACAGGTACCCCAGAAATATAGATCACCCTCTATCATACATCATTTGTGCTGGAGAACTTCCTCTCGTGGTAGATTTAGTATAGGCTATGAATATCTGCACAGGAATTCAAGTCATTTAGTATGGCAGAATGAAGTCCAATGGCTGCAAATATAGGCTGCAAACACAGACCAGTTTAGAGCAGAATTAAGGTATAAGGGGAATTAGCCATTGGGACAGCTGATCTATGGATTTGTGTCTGCCCTATCACTTCATGTGTTTAACGGGTCTGAAGGCTTTTCTAAGAGATCTAGCACAGCCCAGCTATATATTGTGAGCTTGATACTGACATTGGGAGATAAAATTATCTGGCTTGTCCTGTGCAGGAGATCAGACTAGACAGTTCCTTCTGGCTTGTAAAAGAATCCATATACATATATATAGCAACTGGCATAATGAGACCCTAGTTTCAGTCATGGCCTTCAGACACAACTGTTTTACGAATAAGAAATATACAGTATTAATCCTGGCTTCAGTGAGAATATACCTTTTTGGAAATATTTGGGTAAAGATCTTTCTTCACCCTTTGGGCTTAGCTGAGTTGCCTAGTTACCAAATGCAGACATCTTCTTAGGAGATTCAGTTCTGGTTTAGTTATGTAGAGGGGTATCTTCCTCCAGCACCACAGCACTAAGAACAGTCTGGAGAAAATATAATAGGGCAGACCATTTGCTAGATAAAGCAGACCCAGCTGCCACGAGGGGTTTTGGGCTGGAGGTATTTTGTGTACCTTATCTATATTATGGGTACCGTGAAAGCTTTTCTAATTAGTCTTCTGGAAGATGAAATGCCTACAATGACACTGGCAAGTGCCGTTTCCAGCCTGCTCACACAGGAATGAAATGGCTCGTTAAGTCATCTGCAATCAGTGGTGAGGCCCTAAAGCTTTGAATACTTGATACACTGCCATACAGCAATTTTCTCATGTGAGGAGAAGCAAGAACAGTCAGGCACCTCTTCCCCATTTTCTCTCTCTCTGCCAAATGAGCCTTTTTTTTTTTTTTTTAAACTGTTCCCTTAGAAACAGTCAGCTTAGCCCTTTCACCCCTGCTTCTCCTATCCGTGCCGTACAGCATGGCAGCAGCGCTCAGCATGGCCAGTCTCTGCTGCTCCCTGTGGTCTCTCTCCCTGCTGACATTGTAAGAGCATGGCACAGACTTGCACAGCCCATTGGTAGCATGCCTCGGGAGATAACAGAGGAGATGTTTATGGCAGACGTGGTGCGGCGAGGGAGGCGGCACATGAACCTCCATGCTGTGACCTCAGTTGACAATTATACAGTCGTAGTTGGCAAGCCGTGGCTGTTCCCCCGTGTTTGGACGCCCCTCGCCTGTTCACCCGAGTGAGCTGTCAGGCTTTAAAGGCTGCAAAATGCCCGGTTCAGCTTCTCATCGCATTCACGCAAAGAAAATGTTAACCCCAGCCTACTTCCAGCTCTAGACTGAACTCACAATTTCACTAGAACATTTCATTATAAAATGAAATCACCCTGTTTGCTGGAAACACATCAGCTCTTACTGTCAGTTCCAGCAGCTTCTAGCCAATTTATTTCACAGAGCTTAGAAAAGTTGGAAAGGACTGAAGCAACAGATAGGAACATGAACCTCGCAATCCCAGATTTTCTGTGTTGGAAAAGATTACATGATCTACAGAGACATGTGAACCAGGGAAAAGGTTCAGGGCACACCTGTGATTGAAATAAACCCAAAGAATTTCAGTCTGGGTCTGAGCTGTGCCAGTTCTGTCTAAATGCAGGTTTCCATAACACAGATTGGAATTTGGAAGATAACTGCAATAAGAATTCGCACTATTTGTCCTGTCAGACCAGGGTCCTTACTCGTAACGGCTGGCACCAGCTCTCTTCTGAGAAGGTCTCTGAGCGCAAGTTTCCTCATGAGCCTGATAAAGGGCATGATTTTAAATCACAATGCATGAAAATTCATTGCCCTGCTAAATATTTTTTTTTAAGTGAAAAGGTCTTTACTAAAACTCTAGGTCTTCTCCACAGGAATGTCAAATACCATTTTGATCTTCCTAAGTTTCTGCTAGGCCTCAAGAAAACACTTAAAGGCAGCTGCAGCCTTGCTATAAGGACAGCCTTGTATTTGATAATGGGCCTTTTGGATGCCTTTTCGTGTGCTGCAACCTCAAGCGGGATGCTTATATTTCCAAAGATTAGGAACCTAGAAACTTTTTCATTCTCACCTCCACTTTGGCTGCTGCTTCTGAAATGCATTAAGACTCCTGTTCTCCAGAGAAACTATCCACGTGTTCCTTTCTCAGTCTGTTCACACTGGGAACAAAAATTCATGGTGGGGCATGTTCTGTGGGAGCTAATATTCGGTGGGTTTGATTGTGTGGAGAACTTCTCTTCAGGGATCAGGTGGTCAATCTCTTATCTCTTTGTAGTTCTTATCCACTGTGGAGAAACGTATGAGGTGAACTTCAGGGGGCTTTGGCTTCCTGTCATCCCATAAATACTCCGGAGAAAGAACCTTGGAGGGTTTGTGGGAGAGGAAGTGCCTGTTAAGATGGCTTTCTTCCTGCCAGGCTGCCATGATCTCATTGGCTTTGTCTGTCAGGATGGTCATGTGGCAAGTCCTGGTGAACTCATAGACTTTCTTGACCAGTCCTCCAAACACGGCTCCTCCATAGTAGAAGTCCCCTTCTCCATCAGGGATGTAGGCTGCTGAAGAGCTCCTCCTCTCATAAGGGAACTGGCTTCGAGGGACATTAAAATAGCCAGGGTGTATGGCTGCTACTATATCACCCAGGGTCTCAGGCCCCCAGGAATTGTAGAACACCATGTCAATGTCCAGGCAGAAGAGGTAGTCCACCTCCTGATGGCTCGTCTCTGCTATGTGCTTGTTTATGGCCTCCATCCTGCGCATTGAGATCTCTTGCCAGCTAGGGTATTTCCTGATGGGGACAATGACAAACCTTCGTCCGGGTTGCAACTGGACATTGGGAATTGTCTCAGGGTTGTCAGTGAAGATATAATAGTTCACTTGATAGCCTTTCATGAAATGTTTCTCTGCTGACTCCAAGAAGCGGCCCACAAACCTTGTGTATCTGTGCAGACACAATATGTGAATAGCCCAGCAGAGACAAAGGGATGCATGGTGGATTATGAAGGGTGCTTTAATGAATGGAAGATGACAAGGGGTGAAGAGTATTGACTAGCTATTGCTGCAAGGATGCATACGCTATACATGCAATAGGTAAAGTATAGTGGAAGACAAGGAACAAGTGGATTACCTCTGCTTTGAGCAACCAACTACCTATCTACAGCTCTAATTCCCAAGACACATGCTAGTTCCTCAAAAATACTGACCATGCTTCAGGTACCTTGGGTGCCAAGTCTATTATCTGATAGGCTTGTACGATTATGGACACGACACATGAGCATAAAAGTTTACTACAGATAGGGACAGACTTCAGCTCTGCTGAAGACAAGAAAAGCCAAAATGGTCTTTCCACAGAGGAAGTACATCAACCCAAGAACTGGGCCCACTGAGTAGTTCACTTACTTTCCAATGGCAAAGGCTGTCACCCCTATGGTGAGATTCAGCGGCCTGTAGGCACTGTCTAGGATCGCAGAATTGAAGGTTCCTTCCCAGATGATGGGGGCCAGCCATGGCGTGATTGTCAGCACATCCTGACGCCTGAAGGAAAACAAAGGGAATGTTAATGAAATGTAACTGTTCCTTTTGGTTTCAAGGCCAGTAAATGGGAAAGAAACACTAAAAAGGCAGCTAGGAGAGTGTGAGTATGAGCATTAACTCATTATGGATGGTATTATCTTCAGATCTTCTTCCCTGCCATCTTATTTAAGGTTACCAAGCATGGACATTTCAGTTCCTGGGATGAAATTAATCACTGTTTAATGAATTGGTAAAAACCCGAGGATCTACTAAAATCTCATTTAAGCTCATGGGACTTTTCTGCTGAGGAGAGTTTAATGACCACTGAACTCAAAGAATGAGAAGCTATGCATATTTGCTATCAGTCTGATGCATATTGCTACATACAGATTAAAACACAAGTAATAATATGAAAATTACTATAAAAATATACCCCATTACTGTGTTATTAAAATACAGCTTGTGGCATGACAGTTTATTTTTCCAGTATTTATATATCGCTTTAACACATTCAGATATAATTTAAAATTCATTATGCGAGGCAGCATTCAAATGTGTAACAAAGCTATAGAAAATCCTTAATCTGCTGTGTGGGTAGTGGAAATACTGAATATACATGCAGCAGAGCTACAGCTATGCAATGCTATTTCAACTTTCTTCTTTGTTTTCAGGTTTTCTTTTTTACCCTTTTGATTTTAAAACAAGATGTCATTTATGATGTGTAATTTACCCTAGCCTGCTCACATTCGCCCCAGACCATGATCTGTAGCTCTCTGCTAATGAAATTTGTCATGCACGGCACAGGGGCACACTTGGAGACTGAAGCAGTCTCCCATCTGACATGCTCCCAAGGCAATAATAGCACAAAAACCAAACCCAGGGACCTGTGGGGAGCAGTTTGATAGCTGAGGCAGCAGTACACTTTCCACCCAGATTTAATACTTTCAGTCTGAGTGCATACGAGAATAAAAATTTCACTCCCTCCTATAGTAATGCATATGATTAAAAGATTAAATTATACAGGAAAAAGAATTTGGTTTGTAGAAAATGTACTAACTGAACTGTTCTCTTTCTGGGTTAATTATCTGGTTTTCGAGGAGGGGGGGGAGAGAGAGAGAGAGAGAAGGAAATCTGCAAGTTTGTTTCTTTAAGCAGGGCTTTTTTTAATTTCATTTTAAAGGGCTGCACTGGGTTTTCCAATGACTCATTTCCATGGTATGCATCCTCTCAGTGCGTGCTAGTGAACTCACTTCAGAAGACATAGAGCACTAAAAGCTACATGATTCTCTCCTCATTTAGTCCAGCATATACGAGCTGATTTCTCACCTTAATTCATTCCAATACGGAAGAGAGAAATATTCAGCATGTCCTGTTGAAATAGCGGGATATGTACTAACGGGGTGTGTTTATTAACATGCAAAAGAATGGTGGCTGTAGAAGGTGAACTGCTAGAAATAAGAATCAGGTCACAGAAGCTGGACCAACGGAGACTGCTAACAAACTTGACCTGCCAAGGAGTGTTGGCCTAAGCCACTTAGCTGCCTGAAACCTTCCATGTCTGTTTAAACTCACTCGTTTGACTGCTTCTCATAGAGACTTGTCTGTGTGAGTGCCTGCAACTTGTTCCAGCGTAAGATCCAGCAGGTTAGCTGAAACCATTGCTGAAGGTCATACAAGGCACCTGCTTGATTTTGCCATGAAATGTATTCAAAGATCTCCCACAGCTGGTTACAATTACGGCACAGTTCCAGAAGGTATTTTTCACTGTCTTCCAGCTATTATACCTCTCCCATCCCAAGAAGAGGCCCTAGCAGCAACCATGTAGACAGGGCTCTGTGTGTGCGCTAATGTTTTAATTGGTAATTTACAGTAGGTATGTTAGCAATATACAGTGACTAAACTCAATCTTATAGCAGCACAGACAGCTGTAGACATACCCATACGGTTACGCTTCTCTTGGAACAAGGTACTGTTCAGTGTGTACCAGGACTTTGAAACTGTGAGTGCCACAGCACCCAAATCAAAAAGTCAGCAGAAACAAACGACAAAGTTCAAACAAAGAAACTTACTCTGGGGCCAGCACTCTTGGCTGCTGATAAAATAATCTGTAAAAAGGAAGAAATATCCACTGAATAATACATGAATATGCCCGCAAGAGAGGAACAACAGTCTAAAGGTCAGGAAATAAAAAGCCAGTACTTACTGGGGAAAAAGCTGGACTGGCTTCTCTTCTGTATATTGGAGTTTCATGGAGCTGCATGATGAGGTAGGAAAATAAAGGGATTGTAATACTTTTCCAAAAACAAGAACCTGGTTCAGCTTCAGGACCTGCTGGTGTACTGACAAGCTGTCCAAGTTCTTGCTCCAGTTGCTGCGGACGCTACTCTGCCTAGTACAGAGAGTTAAACGTTGCCTGTACGCACCTTCAAGGGCTGTCAAACAAGTAACAGTTTGGAAACAGAGCACACAACAGAACCGGGACAGAGAGAAGCTGGCAGCTTTCCAAGTCTAGGCAAGTCAAGTCAGAGTTTAGGGGTGAAAATCAAGGGAAGCACGTGCTTGTTGGGGACTGCCACTTCTGGTCACATATGTGCTCCATTCCCCGCATAACTGTTCCTGTTCACCTGAAGGGCTGAACTACCTGAAATATATCACACTTTCAACAGCATTCACAGAAATAAGCATCTTACTAGACACAATGTTTTTTAATGACTTAAAATAATCAAAATGCTTCTATAAGAGATCATCTTTTCTATTTGCATCCTTTTGTTTTTACGAGATCAGTAGGCCGTGACAAAGGATGGGAAAAGCTGTGGCTTGACATGTTACAGTTATAGTCAGGTATGGCAGTGAAGTCACTTAGGCCATATACCCTGCTCCTCCACAGTGTAAATTCTCTCTTATGCAGCTTTGAGACAGATTTTAGGACCAATGCTAAGTCAGCTATTTGTTCATTAGTTTGCATCATGCGATGAATCTGACCCCTTAAACCGTAAGATTTCTGGAGAAGCATCTTCCCTTTCATTTTGGTTCAAAATAGGCTTCCGGTCTATGACTCAAGTGCTGCCATAACACAAATACATTCATAAAGCAAGTGAAAAGCACAGATCATAGAGTGGAGTAGATGAACACAATTAGGAGACTGGGGGATTATTTCTAACTCTGCCAGAACTCTTTATAGGATCGTTCATGTCACCTCTCTGACCTACGTTTCTCCCTCTTGTGAGCTGGGATACTTAATCCACGTCTCAAAGCACAGTGAGATCCTGTGTGTACATGTACATGTGTGTAATTACACCCTGATAATAAAGCCAATGTTAACCTGTTAGTCATGGTCTCTGTGATCCACAACAGACAAGGCCTCACTCATGCTGTACAAATACAGAGCTGTCCTGAAGGGTAAGCAGACTAAAGCAGAAAAGGTTGCATTATAGCCATTTTGTTTCAAGAGAGTGACTAATTATAGATTCATCATTGCATAAAATAAAGAACAAGTGACTACCTGTTAATAACTACTTATACTGTCAGTGAAGTACAGCTCCTGTAACAATGATCTGTGTTATTAATTACATACAAAATGGAATACTTACAAGATTTCCGGGCAAGGAAGGTAATATGGGAGGTAGTGTACTTTTCCATTCCCAACTGTAATCCTGGGATAGCAAAGAAACATTTTAAGATTGGTAATGTTGAAAGATATCTTCCTAGGATTTTCCAAGATCTTCTCAGAATCCGGCACAGATTTTGAGAAGTAACTCTAGCTAACTGATTATCTACTTTACTAATTAGCGTAGGAGCTAGTGTATTCACATTTGGATGTAATATATTGCTGCTAAGGCATAACTGGGAAGCTCAGGACAAAACGAGTAGAATTAAGAATATTCTAACAATTAATAATTAATAATTTAATAGTTAATAGAAATGTTTGATCTCAGATTCCTTTCAAACAATGTTTGAATTTGCTCAAGAGAATCTGTAAGGCATACCCAGTATTTAGCACACTCAAAGCTACAAACGTTCTCAATGTTTGAAAGCAAAGCGTTTGATAGCTACAAAGCTATCCCTAGTTATATTGGAGTAAGTTTGGACTGTTTGAAGAGACAGATAATCATCTCTTAAGGCCTGAACCGAAACGTAACTGGAATATTCTGTACCTGAACATTTGTTTGTGAGTCAGATATGGTGTTAGCAGCCTAACTTAGACAGAACTGGTCTTTTTTTCTCTCTGCCTTCAGAGGCTTCTCCCTCTACTAGTGTTACTTTGTCTATTGCATGAATTTGTGTTCTTTCTTACAGCTCTAACAGGGACTTTCCATAAAATGGACTGCCTATATTTTTCTGCTACTATGCTTTTTACCACAGTATAGACATAGACAGGATGTTTTAAATATGACCAAACTTGCCAGCAAATGCTTACCAGATAAACACAGTAACAACAAACAGACAGAGAAGAGATGCTAACACTTTCCGGGAAATCATGTCTTCTAGAGCAGAAGGAAGAGCAACCACTTACTCCCAGCAGCTTTCAATCTGCAAAGAACAAAAATGCAAGGGAAATTGGCTATAAATATCTCACTATAAGAGAAATGGATTATTTATTTATAGAAGCATGAGGTTCTCCAAGCAGTTTTATTTTAATTCAGTCTTTCTGAAATCAGGAATGCAGAAGGAACCAGACTGTAAAAGCCAGGCCAGTTATCGCTGAGACAGCTCCTGTAAACCATTTGAGAAACCTCTCCATTTCCGTGAGATCTAATCACAGTTATAAGTGCGTGGGGAGCCTTTTTGATTTGATTCTAGTTTCTGTAAGTTCCATTTATTCATCTAAAGCACACACCCTTTGCAATTTAATAAACTCCCCAAAACAAATCATATCAGGTGATATGTAGAGCTAATACAATTACCATTTTAGCTGATAAACCCTACCTTTCACAAAAGTAACTGCCAGAGACAGCTCCCTCCAAAGGTGCATGTAGGAGAAAGGTAAACTGAGGTCCGATACAAGCAAAGAAACATTACATGACAATAATAACGCATATTGGGTAACAGTATTTCTCTGTAAGTCAAATAAATTACTCCCTTTTCAACAGCCATAAAAATCAACTTCCTCTAGCTCAGCTGTCTTACCTTAAAGCTCAAATTAATCCCTTTTCTGTTCACAGGGAAGTAAAGGTTCCAGAGTACGAACCACGGGCCCTGCGACAAACACAGAAAGCCGTTGAATGTGGCCTCCAAAGGGGCATGTTACAAGCACATTAATTGTTATAGGCTACATTCGTTATTACCTTTAGTGAATACAGAACTATGGTACCGCAGATAAGTCTCTTGTGTGCAAGCTCACTTCCGCCTCCGCGGCATCCTCTGTGTGCACATAAAGGGCTCTTCTGCCAAGCAGGCATTCCAGGCTGCTGCTGTGCGGACTGTAATGCAGTCTCAAGTTAGAGGAAAGCACTTTCTAGCATGTGACTGGAGCCTGGGTAAAAAAAAAAAAAAA
>VYZM01008950.1:87509-122438 GCA_013398915.1 Dromas ardeola
AAAAACCCACAAAAAAACACATGAGAAAGTTAGATAAGAGAGCAGACTATACTAATTCATGTTACTTGTACTTGAAGTGCAAAAGATTAAATGTGTTTCTTTTTTAATCTCCACAAAAGGATTACCCAGCTAGTAGTACAACAAACTATTTAGTACAACAGACTGTTCTTTTAAAACTTCAGGATCTTTGCACAGTAAATAGAATTCATATCTTCTGAGTGAAAATAAACAGTATATTCATAGATTTGCAAGTGTTGAAATGAAAAATAGCGGCTAGCAAAGTAGCATAACAATAATATTGAAATTGTGTTGCTTTACAATATAATACATAATTCACTTTTATTTATTTGGATACATTGCTATTCTTTCTTTAAGATCATTACCCACCCAAACTGCCCCATAACTAGTTAAAGGACATCCCTAATGACAAACATAGTATTCAGCAGTTTCAACAAGGCAGCAAGAAACTATGAGGACAGTTTCTGATACCAGTTTGAAGAAGAGAAATTATATAGAACAGTGTTCAGTATCTTCACATATTACCTGCTCCCATGGTCAATTAACTGCTTAACTTCACGGATTTCTAGAGGAAGTCCTGCTTGTTTACGACGGATTAAAGTGGATGTCTTCTCTCTTGGTATTTCAATTTCTGAGAGATAATAGAAGATAGACTCAGCAGCAACAAAACAATGGCAGTAATACCATTGCTTTGAAGTAACTATAAGCAGCTAGATGCTCTTCACTTTCAAGAAATAGCTTTGCATGCTTGATCATGCAAATCTTTCAATTTAAATTACCATAGCACATAAAAGCCTCCTCTTCCTAGGGAAAGTCTGCTGCAATCTTTGAGAAGGAACTGGAGGCCTGAACAAGCAATCTCTTCTTTACTTACTTGCTACTTGTACATCATTAACTGTGATACTTTCATCTAATTCCAGAAGCAGTTTTTCAGTGAAGGCAACCAGTGCAGAAACAAAGTTCTGAGCACACTCAGCAACACAGTCCTGTTGGGATATTGGAGACAAGTGAGAGAAATTCCTTTGATAATTCGATCTCCTCTCCTTTTAGTTTAGCTCCAAAAGATCTGCACAAGTATCCAACCTTGACATTTTGCAACAGCTGCAGATAACAGACATAAGGTCTAAGTTGCACATAAAAATGCCTCTCTGCAGTATTCTCAACACTACCTGATTACCTAAGGTAAAGTACAAAAAACTTTAGAGTTCTATGCATAGTTCCCCAGTAGTTGTATATTTGGGTTAAGCATCTAAACCTGATAAAAACACCTATAAATGCATCCTTTTGCCCAAAGCAAAGGCCATTTTGGAATAAGGGTACTTTGGGTGGAAGTGCTTTGACCAGGTATTATTCTAAAACAAGGTGTGTGTGCTGCTGTGTGTGTATGCATAGCTAAGAGGAGAAGGGAATATTACTTCAGAATTAAAAATATATATGCTCTGCAGACAGTATAGAATTTTGATTAAGTGGCATGAGAGAAGTAAACAAAGAGCTTTAATGCTGGGGAACTGACCTGCAATAACCCTAGAGGGTGGAGAGGAAAAAGTGTTTTGATTCCTGAATCTCTCCTGTAAAATTCTGTTTTTTCCAGTTTTTAATCTTGTGTAGAAAATCGTCAATTATTTGCACCAATGAAACGCACACAGAAGGAACCTTTCCAGGCATCTGTTGTTTGCAAGTAATATAACTAACCAGAGGATGTCACTGTTGCTCGCAATTTAGACTTATATCCAATAATTCTACCATTAAGATATGTCATCTCTTCCTCAGTATGTTCTATGAATGATACAAACGATTAGTTAGTTCCACAATAAATCTATGCACGTGTACATGTGCGTATGCATTTATGTATATATTGGTCTAATGCTGGTAATACATAACTTAAAGTTAAAAGATATATGAACAGGATTGCTTGAAACTGAAAACATTTTCCATTTTACTTTTGACGGGGAGGAAAAATGTATCCAAGATCTACTCTCCTTTCCAAATGCAACATCCAAGTTCATATTGTGGAATGGCTTTACAGTTACCTGCAGCATCTGTGTGTTGAGACGAATACCATCAGCTTGCTCTTTTTGTCTTTTTATTTCCGCTTGGCACAAAGCGTCCAGGTGAGGTAAGTTGTCTGGATGTCCCAGAGAGGGATGCAATTGTTTCTTGTGCACAGCCTTTAAGTAAATACATAACAAAGAAATGCCTTCCGTAAAGAATGTGCAATTGAATCGCAATAAGAAAGAAGTATAAAAGTATTCAGAAAGACAACTTAGTGTATTCCGTGGCTGCCTACAGATAAACCTTGCAGTGCCGTAAATACCAAATTGCCTTTCTGCTGGAGAACAGGGCCTCTATCTCATCTTGGGTTTTGTTTACAACAAATAATAATCTCTCCTACCAACTGGTATACAAGATATTTTTTATATCTTTATATGCATATTTTGTCCTGATTTTAACTTAATACTCAGATCTCAAGATACTACTCTGTAACACTTTCTCCATAATCTCCCTTATGATTCTATTATTAGTTCTGATATTAATGGACAAAATACACCTCTTTTTTGAAAGACAGTAAATAATGATATTTCATTATCCGTATGTCATAGTACCTACAAATGAGTGCACTCATACAGTATGAGCTGTGTAGCCATACCACAATGTCACAGCCCTTGAAGTGTTTACAATCTAGGTGTAAGATGACAGGCAGAGCTGTACAAGACTATAAAGAGGCAGCCCAATGCTGGAAGCAGTGAGAGAAGGGACTGAGTTTCTAGAAATACAAAGCCTCCAGCAAGAACTACACAGACACTAAATTGTGGCTAGCTCAGCAGTGAGTGATTAAGCAAATAGATTAATAAAAAGAAAATTTTATAATTCTGATGCATTTAGCATTGCTTACACTGGAAGCATTCCAATATGTCCATGATACATACCTTTACATTCTCCCAGTCTTCCAGCTGTTTATTGAAGAGGTGCTGAATCTGACCAGTGGAATAGCTGAGCTTCTGCTCATGTTCTTTTAAAAGACTATCAATTGCCAACTGGGAGACATAAGGGAGCTCCTTCTCAAATATCTTCAACTGATCCTGAAATTCTTTTGGAAAAGACAGGGTGTTTATGTGAGACAGAAGCACTCATTGCAAGGAAAAAAACCAAACACTCAGCCGAGTTGAATGTACACTGCAAGGGTGAAACAACCTGGAATTTTCTCTTACAGAGATTCTGTGCCTGCCATTCCTTTTTCTAGGTCCAATGCTTTGAGAAACATACACTTGCTAAAAGATGTGACCCTGTGCAGGTCTTTCAATTTACTCAAGGGCCCTTCTGCCACGCTTTTTGTAGCTGGTAATATATAAAAACGAATATTGGTCCAATTTCCAGTAAAATCAACAGGTTTTCCACTGAATGTGATGGATTAAGAAAGCTACGTAATTCTCAGTCACTTCAATTTTCAGTTCACATAACTGAAAAATTACATACACAAGAAATTAAAAGTCTTAACTGAATGAATTTACCTATAAGACAGGAATTGTAGTAATCATCTGTCTGACTTTGGTATGACAATAGATTCTGTTTGAGCACTTCTGCACAATGGTCAAATGTCTCTGGGAGATCTTCAAGCATTGTGATTTGAGGATTCTCTTTTTGGTAGAACTCCTTCGGGAGGTACAGATAAAACAGAAAAGTTGTTGATAACATAGTCAAACAAATCACATCTAGGCATATAACAGTAGCAGGGATACATAAGGCTATCAACCACCCTCTTATTTGAGACCAGTTTTCTTCCTCTGATTCTGAAATGCCTAGTTAATATTTATAAAGAAATCTGTGATTAAAAATATGCTGTGCCAAATACTACTTAAAAGTTAGATACATTGGTGAAGACAGGAAAATTTTTGGATGATCATCCAAACATTGCAAAGAACGAAATTATTTAGCTGACACAGGAGTAGATCTATGAAAGCAAAAGTGACTGAAGAATACTGGGTTTTCTTACCTCAGCAAGACAGAGCAAGCTGTCATTACCCGTCCAGAGAATATTCATAATAATCCCCTTAAAAGTACTGAAAACAAACAAAATAATAATAATAAAAAAAGACAACCACGTTGTTAAATGATCACATTGGCAATATCTACTCTTTTTCAAATATTTTGTTCAGGCTTATTTTAATACATTTTTACTCAAACAAATATTCAGAATGTCTAAGAACCTCCACTCCCATTAGAACAGTTTCTCTTCAGAAGAAGCAAGGACTCTGAGATATTGTAATTGCCTACAGGAGAATACCTTCATGTCACTGGAAAAAAAAAAAGCAATCTTAGCCAACTTTCTGTGCTGACAACTTACTTTAAGAGCTTACTATGCATTTTAGATAAACCAAAAATATTTGAAGGTAGGTCAAGCTGTTTACTGGCATTATTTTTAAATGCAATTGCGGAACAAAATTCCCAAACATTTAAACATCATATGCATTAGTTTTAATAGTTTTGCTATCATAATTTTCATATTCAATGTAATATTGAGCACAAGAATGTAAGTATAAAATTTATTGATCTTCTTAGAGGTGAAAATAACTGAAAAGCAGGCTATTTTATATTTTCCAACCCATTTTTTGTAAATGTACAAAACGGACTCCGATGAGGCCACCCATTCCATTTCAGACATTAAACAGAATCAAATGCATGACTTTTCCATTCACTATTATTATGCTGCAAAAAGGAACTTTCTGTAACCACTTTGACCCATAAATATCAAGGTCAAATACCTCAAAATTTAATGGTGAACCCCTATACTTCACAATTATAAATAAATAGATATACAGGTAGGGTTTTTTTTTTTCAGATAAACTTGTATTTATGCAAATACACATGACTTACTCAGATTCTGGAGGCTTCTCTCCAAATATCTGGAATCTCTTGTCACTGAGAACTGGTCTGGTGTTTTTCTGTATCCTAGGGAGGCAAAACACTAATTTGAAACTATCCACAATATTTTCCTTCTCTGACTATTTGAGCTAGTCAGTCATATGATGGTGTTGTGGTTTCAGTTGGGATAGAGTTAATTTTCTTCCTAGCAGCCACTGTGTTTTGGATTTAGTATGAGTATAATGTTGATAATAAATATTGTTTTAGTTGTTGCTAAATAACGTTCATATTAAGTCAAGGACTTTTTCAGCTTCCCACAGAAGCTGGGAGAGAGCATAGGCAGGACAAGGTGGCCAAAGGAATATTCCATACCATAGACATCATGCTCAGTATATAAATGGGGGTTGGCTGCGGGGTGGGAATCCACAATCACTGCTCGGGACAGGCTGGGCAATCCGTTATCAGGTGGTGACTGCAATCATACAGAATCCCTTTATTCCGTATTTTTTAATCATTATTATTACTCTCTTCCATTACTGTTCTATTAAACTGTCTTTATCTCAACCCACGAGGCTTTTTTCTCCTTTTTCTCCCTCTGCTCCCTACCCTACTGAGGAAGAGGGGTGTGAGGAGGAACGAGCGAATGGCTGCGTGGTCCTGGTTGCCGGCTGGGATTAAACCATGACAGATGAACATGACACTGAAGAAAAACTGGGAAAAATGTAGCTCTAAAACTAGTATTACATGAAAATACTTTTTTGATGGAAAAAATTCTCAGGATTCTCTCCTCAAAAGCTCTCCAGATCTTTTCTGTTGTTTTCACTATTACAGTAGCTCATTTCATTTATCTATGGCCTAAGCTGAAGACATACTATTTAGACACCAGACCTGAAAATTAAGCCATATTGATTTGAGTGTGGGTTTAGTCTATATTTCAACAAGTTCACCGTACAAAACAACAGCAGATGAAAGAAAAAAAGAAGAATGTTTGTCCAGCCAAAATCTGGAAAAAAAAATGCAGTGCTGATCATGAGGACATAAACAGGGAAGGGATCCCAAAGGTAGACACAGATGGAAAGAAGGCTAATACAAATAAGCATTAAGAATTTTTCAAGGAACAGGCAGTGGACAAAGTTTAGGTAAATTTCTGCACAGGAATATTGTAAGTGGAATTTCTCCTTTCAGAGGTCTTACCTTCCTCTTGGCATCTTTTTCGTAAAGGATGACTTCTTGGTGATCTGAGGTGCAGAGTTCCGAGGACCTTAATCAGATACATTTAAGTGAGAATTCTTCTTTGATGTGAGAAGAATTGCTTTATATTTAACAAAGAAAGGTGAAGAATACTGTAAAAATGACACCTGAAGTCCTTTTTATATAGTTATATACTTTGTGTTCTCATTTCCATAATGTTTCCTAACAACATTAAGGGGACAACTGCAGGAACAATCATTTCTGGCAGACAGAACCGAAGTAACTCAGCAGTGGCAACAGCAATAAAGGTTGTGCACTGGGGCATGAGTAATGGGAATGTCATAGAAAATCCATGGTAGATGGGAGGAGATTTAAAACAACATCAAGGCAGGGAATAAGAAGGAGAATGAACGGGCTACATTCATAGTCTTGGTTGTGATGGGGACTAATGAATGTGGAAGAGAGAGGGGATATCTTTGGAAGTGACTGGAGGAGTCAAGCTCTGGAGAAGAGAGATGAGGAACTGGGAACACTAGGGAGAAGTTGGGGCCACCTCTGCACTCACCTTTGGGTGAATGATAATACACTGAGAAGGATCCCCAATCCCCTACATATTTTCATTACTTCACTTCTAATTCCTTTCTCCACCCCTTTTCTCTTTTGCTATCACAAATATGGGTATTCTTTACAAAATTATTATCTCCTTCTGCAGCTTTTATTGGTTAAGAGCCAAAAATCATCTTACTGCAAAGTAAAGACATCCAAGAAAAAAAGTTGGGATTCACAACTCTCTCAAGAGCTAGCATGTAAGCCACTGGCCTGGAGCATGCTAGACCTGCTCAGCGAAATGCTAGGAACCACAGTTTAGATTAATGTAATATATTAAAAGAAATGCTGGCACACCTGGTGCTAATGAATGTGAATCATCTTTTGTCTCCTGATTTAGGCCTGAAGATTTTCTGGATGGCTGAATTCTGAAACAAAGAAAGTGGCTACTGAATACCCTGCCATTTCATATTATACATTATATTATATGGAGAATTATGTAAGTTCTCTATCCCTACCATGTGCTAAGTGAAATTAAATTTCTGAGATAATACTTAACGGATAGGATTACTTTTACAACTGACAGTGTAAATATGAGTACTTTCATGGGAGTAACTAATTGTTTAACTGGAATTTCAGAATTTCTACAAGGAAAACTGTATTAAAATATTTATTTGCAAATCACACGCTTGTCATACTGTTCATTTCACACTTTGTATGTTCATTCAACTATGTAGCATGTAATCACCTTTTAACTAAAATAATACTATAGAAGACATAAATTTAATACCTCAAATCTATCATAATGCTATTAACTAGATGTCACGTTACTCACAATGAGGTATTTTTGACTATTAGAAATCGTGCTTTTGAAAAGAAAGTCTCACCTAGACTGATTTTAAACCTAGACTGATCAGAAAGCATTTAGTAGTATTACCTATGAGCAATACATTCAATTGTTCTGTATATGCAAAGGTAAACCACAAAATATGAATTCAGGAAAACCTTGATATGCTTCTGGAATATAAATTTTAAAAAATACGGTAGTGAAGCCCCTTGTAGTGTTATCATGAGGCTCATGAAGACAAGAGGTGTATATATAGCAAAGAAAATATAAATAAAGACAATGACAGAAAAATACCTTTAGACAAACAAGTACTTACTCAAGTAAATTTTTGATGATGCTTATTGATAAATCATCAACTGCAGACTTTCCCATTCTGCTTGGATTTAACAAAGGAAATTTGACAGGATCCAGCCCCATCACCATCACTTTTTTCTCATCTCTGACACGCTCTGTTCGAATGGCAACAGCAATTGGACCTTGTAATGTAACATCCGTTGCAAGGGGGGTGAAGTCCTCCTGAAATGGGAAGAAAAATGAAACCCTGTTGACTGTATCAGGAAATTAGTGAAAGCATTATATGTAGTTACTGATTACAAAAGCAGATCTACCAAACATACATTATTTTTCTTCACAGGCTGAAAGAAATTTTTTTTATAATTCTAATAGTAATGTTGTTACAGCTATACAACTCTGAAACACTTAAAAGTAATTATGAGTGGATTCTCATAGTTATTATAAGTGGTATTTAAGTATATACCCTTAAAACAATGATCCCCAAAATAAAGACAGACTTTCCAGACAAGGAAGGAAAAAAACCCAAAACAACAAAACTTGGGGGGAAAAAGTCTCCTCAGGACACATTTAGTGTTTTTTTTTTTTAATTATTTAAAGAAATCCATGAAATATGTACCTATGAGTAGTGCTGCACCTTGAAAATCAACTCTTGCAAAGGACTGAGCATCACAACTCATTGTGATGCTGCACATCTTTACCATTTAGTAAACTCAGTGCTGACTGATCTACTCAACCTCTTAAAAAGCTGACCTAATGTTTCTATGTCTTGGACAGCTTGGCGTAATGCAGCATCTTCATTCAAAAATTCAAAGCATGGATTCTGAAAAAAAACTTTAAAACATATACACATAAAAATTCACTCAATATTAAATAAAATACAGAGAATTTAAGTGCTATCTTACATTATCATGCGGCCTCATTTCTTTTACTAGCAAGCAGTCAAGATACTGGCTCCTTTTTTTCAGTTCTTTCAACACTTCTTTGGCAAAATCATACCACTCTTCAGATGTCAAAGCCTGAAACATATGATAATGTAGATGGTATTTACTAAGCTAGCTATTTCAGACTTTTCAAATATGCTGACTATTGCATACAACATCACTTGATTCTGTCCTGTCACCATTTTATTTACACATACATGGAAACAATGAGATTGTATGGAGGCTGAGGCTTTTGTTTGGCAAAACAGGAAAACAGGTACAGGACCTTCCTGAGCAAAAATTCTGTGGTAAAGTACTCTTTCCGCCCACTCCCCAAATGTGTATAAACATGTCTGCCTGAAAAATACTAGTTTCTACATTATACAAATATGCACAGTTAGTCAAATAAATACCAAGTCAAATTAAATACCATTTTGTGCTGATTAGAACTTACTTCTTCAACTGCAGTAGGATGAGCACAAGCATCGATCTTCTGATGGAGCTTCTCCAGATAAGAGTTTAATGTCACTGCCTGCAAATTGGATTTTGCTACCTAAAGCAAAAGCAGATATTGGGGACATGAAATTTCATTCAAGGGATTTGCAGAGGTTCCACTTTGAAACTGCTAGACTCACTGGTAAAAAGCACTCAATCACTGGTACTCAGAGGAGAAGCTGAAAACAATAATTCACAAAAGCAACACCTTTATGTCCTTTACTGCACCACACAAAAATGCTGGTCTATTCAGGCGTACATACTCAACATGCTGCCGGACCATCGTGTTCCAGCATAGCTGCAGCAGTAGTAGAAACATAGTTTTAAGCTGATAATGACAGAAAACAGGTTTTGAATTAATATGAAAAGTCACTTAATGTTTATCCACTTTGAATTCAGCCAAAAATCTCTTCAATTGAATAGAACAGAAATTATTATAATTCATTTAAACAAAGTTCTGATGTTTCTGTTTGTACCTCTGATTTGATTTGCACTCGCAGGTTTGTCAAAAATCGTCGGATCTTCTCCATAAAGACTCGATTCATAAAGAGATAACCGAACTTTGCTTTAGACTGGTTGATAAGTTCAGTAGCCTTTAAGAATGCCAGAAACAAGAGACAGTACTAATTAATTTTCACTTTTAAAAACTTAAATAATAGAACTCACCATTTCTACTTATTTTTTCCATCATGTAATTGCCATACAGAACAGTCTTACAGTCCCAATCTGGGAGCAGGTTGATTATAAATGACATCAAGTATGCCAATATAATACATAATTTGAAAGAATAAAACTCTGCACACCTGCTCCAAGCAGCTTGATTCCATTTTCTCCAAATCTGTCTTGATTAAACTCTCAAAAGAGTCAATACGCTTACTTTCCTCCTGAAGACACTTGCTGAAAGACTTTACCTCCTCAGGAGAAAAGTTACCTCCCTCCAAAAATAATCTGAAATCAACCAGCAAAGTAAAAGCAATTGCCTATGAGTCTTCCTTTTCTCAAAGACTGTTTTAACTAAGCAGCTCTCAAAACATAGATATCAACAAAAATGTGATGAAAACAGTTTAATAATTGTAGCTTAACAAAATAATTTTTTTTTAAATAGCAAATTAGATGAACAACAAAATAAACTTTAATTTTACTGTCCTGCCTATGCAACAAACACTGATGCCCAGAAATAGGTAACTATTTATAAACAGCCCTCCAATGAAATCTTTATACCTGCAAGCTCTGAGAAAATCCACATTTGAATCTCTTAATTTTCCTAAAGCTTCCTCCAAATAGTTCCGGTAACTCCTCAGGGAAACATGGATCATTTCCAGATGATTATGTAGCTCTGAGTGCAGATTGTTGCTGAAAGAAACTAACCTAACAGCAAATAATAAAAAGACAGGGAAAACATATAGGAAGAAGCGCACACATTATGATTCAGAGACTGACGGCTGTAAAGACATGAACAAAATCTGAGAACTCAAGAGTATTTTAGTATTCTGAAAGCAACTGACTGAACTGTGACTGTTTGGATGAACACTCAGAAGGTATCAGCAATCAGCTGATGCTATTGAAGAATATCTTTCAAAACCAGTTAGTCAATTGTTGTTACTGTGCAGGTTCAGTAAACTGGATAAAATCTAAACAGATGAAACATCTTTTCTACTTTAAGACTGCCAGCACTTTGAAAATATATGAAAATTGTCATCCATTCAGTCCTGATTTTAATTTCTTCAGGGAGAGATAAAAGAAACAAAAATTCTTTACATTTTTTTCAAGTTTCATGAAGCAGTCTTCATTGAATAGTAATGACATAAAATAGATTCAGAATCCAAACTACAGACAGAGAGCAATCAGGAGTACTTAACTATGGAAATTCACAGCCAGCAACACCTGCAGCACACTTACTTCTCAGTCATAGGAGCACTGAGGAAGACAGATTCCATGTCACATATTCGTGAATGTAAGTTTTTGCTGATGTTATTCTGCCCATCACAAAATTTGAGAAATTCAGCTCTCTCCTTTTTCAGAGCTTCCACCACTCCAGCACAGTGGCACTCTAGACGCTCTTTGTGAAGCAACAGTTCCGCTGATAAGAAAAGAAATTTTACCATATGGTCATTATTCCCTGTTTACTGTAGACTATCACAACCACCAGCCAACCTATTATCAGAAGCAGCAGTAAAATAAACCAAGCCAGATCTCAGAGTGGCTAAAACATTAAAAAAAAAAAAATCTGATTCTGTTTCTTTGACTTTTCTCCTGTATTTGACATATATTCCTGGTAGCTCCTAATCCACTGAAATAACAAATGTCTGTTGTTTGCTCTAAGCCCTCTTTTTCCTTTATTTTTGATCCCTGGTGACATCTCCATTATCTCTCTGTTCTTAGTCTTGTAAGACAAGTAAAGGTAAAGGAGTTTTTTTTAAATGGAAAATACATTTCTCCCTATTTTTGTGGAAAAAAATGACATAATTTTTGGTCTCCCTTCTGGAATGATAGCTGGATAAATCAAGAGCCAGCCAATCAACCTCAAGAAAACTGCCAGCAAAGGCACTTGTCCTCTGCAGGAAAAAGTGGCATTGAAAAATTATTTTCTTCTTCTCCCAAAAGAGAATTTTTTAGTTTGTACGTTAAAGAGCAACAAACCTGTCTCAAGTAATTTTTTTTCCACCAGAAAAACCTGTCATTTCTCATACAAAAAAAGACTTCTGATTAGTGGCCAATCTGTATCTGCTCCGTAATATTTCATACAGCTAAATCCTTCCTCTCCTGTATTCAGAAGCCAAGCCCTGGCATTTTGCCTCTTCCAACACTTGCTAATTCTTTTTCTGCAACACTTTAAAAATTATTTTTTGTACATTGCAAACTCTTGTTAAATAATTTCAAGCTGAATGAGCATTCACAAATATTTGCAGTGGAAAGTGAATGTTCTATATCTTTTACAGTCAAGTCATAGATCAAGGCACTGATGGATATTTTCCTAACATAACATAGCAGAAACCAGTATGAGCTATAGAAAATAAACATTTTTTTTAAATATATGTGTAACGTATTATACTAGGAATTAGTAGAATATCAACTGCTTCCTATTGTCCTCTACTATTGAGTCAACTAATGCTGAAACAGATTTTGGTCCACTTATGATCATCTCTAAATGAAGACACGTAATGCTCAGATTAAATAAAAAAAGTCAGTACCAGCTCTAACATTGTAGATATTTGTCTCTATATTCTTCTGCCTTTGTTGATGCAAGTGAAGACGCAGCTGAAGTTCTGAATTCAGCTCCTCTTTCTTGGCGGCTACAATGGCACAGGAGTTGGATAAGGACTCTGGAAACCATTTCTCCAAGTGCTCAAAAAAGCAGAGGCGAATCCTATGATTAAAAAAATTAATATTACAGTGAGGAACAGTGAGTAATAAATTAGAATTTATTAAATATATTAATTCTAAGAATTTAACATAGTACCATAGGAAGACACAGTTTCATTACCATTTGCACAATACTCGTAGAGTTTTTGAGCTGACTGCGTACTATTGAGTACCAGGCATTTTACCTTCATGGTTCTGCAGAGAATTTGGGCACATTACTTGCCTTTCTGTAACATGTTTTCTCACTAAATAATTTTCTGTAAAATATGAATGTTCTGTAAGAGATAAATGCTTGTGTGGTACTTTGAGAGCCATGGATGAAAAGCAATATAAAAATATTCTCTTATTTTTATCACTTTAAAAGAAGGAATAACATCAAAATAATTAGATAATTTTTGCATCTTTAGTCTAATATTTCTTCCGAACAGCTGAAATTTGACTATTACCTAAAGGGAAATGAAGAACATAAACTGTTTTCTACTAACCGTTTCTTCAGCTCTACAAACACGTTTTCTTTGATAAGTACATACTTCAGGTACATAGGAAGCAATTCCTTTTTTTCATATTTTGTAAAGTAAGTCTCCTGGACGTTAGTCTTTCCTGTCTCTCTAACTCCAAGAACTGAGTAAGTGTTTCCACTAGAAGTGGAGAAGGTCTCAACATCAATTTCAGAGCTTTCTGCCTTGCTGCTGTCGAACGCAGCCTAGGAAACAACTGGAAATCATCATCTGTTATGTTTAAAGATATAAGCATAGAATCAACAGTGCACAAGCTAATATAGGAATCCCAAGGATATTAAGAATAACGTTCTGGTTCTCTCATACGGAGAACATGCTTGCAAGTCTCAATAGGCAGAGTCATTAAAGTTTTAAGAATTTTTTTGTATGGTAATAAATTCACTTAACTAAAGACCTGAAAAACTAATACTTAGATAAAAATACAGCTTAAATCATTCACCATGGGTTAAGAACACTATGACGAATGGAAGGAAAGAAAGGAAAGAAAGGAAAGAAAGGAAAGAAAGGAAAGAAAGGAAAGAAAGGAAAGAAAGGAAAGAAAGGAAAGAAAGGAAAGAAAGGAAAGAAAGGAAGGTATTTAAAAAAAAATTTATGGAAAAGGTTTTTACAAGGGTAAAATCAGTGCATAAGGAATGGTTCTAAACTGTTTTATACACTCCATTTCCCCATAAAAAGGATCTAAAGCTCTAATAGTCCAGAAATAAATGAAAACAATAGACTCCTGCATGCTTTGTATACAAACTAAATCTAATGTACTTTAAGGAATTTAGACTTACCTCAGCAAAAAGAAGATTTCTTATGCATCATTATTTTGTGCAAGAATTCCTTCACCTTCCAATTTATTGTCTTGTTCACTTACCTGTGTAAAGCTTACCCCCTGTCCTGGTTGCTCAGTTTCTTCACTTTCATGAGGAATGCTCTCCCCATATTTTTTTTCCTCTGTTTCTTCAGCTTCCTGAGCAAAGATCTCCTCATTCTCAGCCATGTTTGTTTCTCCATTTTCTCGTTGATGACTATCCATCTTTTGCTTTCCTTCATTTTCTAGCACAATGCTCTCAGCTTCCTGCTCCAACAGATGTTCAGCTTCTGAAGCCTTAACTAGTTCTTTCCAGTTAAAGCAGAGTTTTACTGGTCACAATCCAAAGAAATACAGATTGAAAAACAAGCTAGCAAAAATACCTGTTTGTACCGTTGAGGTATTACCTTGATCTTGAAATGTGAATTCTGTCTCTCCTTGCAAGTTCTAGAAGCAAAACAACAACAATGTAATTTTGTTACTTTGCATTTTTCTGTTTAAAAGGCATGTGAATTTGCTGAAATGCTGTTTGTAACAAGGACAGAGTTAAAAGTGTGGGACAGAGAAAGGTTTTGTGTTTCCCCCCTCTATTTCTACCAAAAGTACTTCTGTCCTATGGCCAAAATAATGCTTTAGTTTATATAATCTAAATTCTAAAGCTAATGTAAATTTTCCCCAAAATGAAAAATTAATACACCATTTTAAACCAGAAGTAGTTTGTTTTCTTTATACCTGTTTGAAGATTTCCTTTACGTTAAAATATTGGCTGATGGATATACTATAGGAAATCAATTCCTGCAAAATAGCTTCTGGGTAAGCCATAACTTTATCCATTAGAGCTTGGTTGAATGTCTCATACCTGTCAAATTTAAGGTCACTGTTTAAAAGACTCAAGTATAGATAGAAATAAAATTAACTATGACTACAATGTCTTTAAATCCAAATTTAACTTTTGACCAATCTCATAAAACCTTTAGGCTATAACATTGCACTATAACTGCTTAGCCTGAATACAATCACACCCTGGCTTGTTAGTAGAGATTAGATCATTACAAATACATAAATGCACAGAAGTTAAGAATTATTCACAATTAAGTATTTCAGATCTTTCATGCTTTCAGTACTTTCACTCACATAAAAGGTACATTACCTTTGTGTTTTCTTTTAAAACTGTCTTAATGACTATAAAGGGTACTGAATCAATAGCTCTAAACACAGTTACAGTGTGAGGTGTGTGCATCTGACTCTCAGGTCAACACCACTCTTCTACTATCC
The DNA here is from genome assembly GCA_013398915.1 of Dromas ardeola. NCBI lineage: Eukaryota > Metazoa > Chordata > Aves > Charadriiformes > Dromadidae > Dromas > Dromas ardeola. The sequence continues at coordinate 102,633 of VYZM01008950.1, forward strand.
CTCCCATCTGACAGACAGAAATATTTTCAGACTCCTGGGTGTGAAAATATAACTGCTTCCTCTTTGGCTATTTAATCCTCAGACTTTCCACTGCAATCTTCAGCAGAGCGCGGTATGTGCCAATTTTGATGTGATTTTTAAAGATGCAAATGCTTGACCATGGGAAATGGAATAGAAAGATTACCAAAATATAAACTTTTCCTATCTCAAAGTTATTAGTAACTTCTAGTCCTTGCAACTTTGAAAGGGCTTTACTTGTTAATTTTGCACTACAAAACTCATACCTAGCTCTAATGCCATCTAAAGAACAAAGTGCATTCTCCAAATACTTATTCAGCTTTTCTTCAGAGCTCGCTGTTCTCATTTCATCCAAAATTTTAGCCAGATTATCTTCCATCACCTAAGGCCATATAAAAAGAAACCAGTAAAAATGATTTATTAATTAATAAAATGCTTCATAACTATCTAGAATTCAAATGATTTAACTATGTACACATATTCTACATCAAGAAGGGAAGCTACCTTACCAAAACTTGTCTATTATGATCTTTCATAGATAATTAACATCTTTGATATTGCCACCCCGAGTTGCATGATATATCCATAATATGAGAACTTGACATACAAACAAGATTCTATATCTGCACGATGTCTTATGAGTAATAGAAACTTGCAGACACTTAATACAGAAAATATAATCTTTATCACCATTGCCATATCAAGAATAAGGTACGAATGCTCATTAAGTGTGAAGCAAGCAGTTAGCAAAAAATGCACCTGACAGGATGAAACTACCCTGTAGAAATTCCAGTATAAATGTCAAAGAATACATTTAAATTTTATACCAGGTATTTTGAATTCCAGAAGGTTCTCTGCATTAAGAGGCCCTTTTTTTACACCATACCATATCCTTATTTTTATGTTTATACCTGTATTAAATTATGCTGTTTCCATCTGCATTCATCTAATTTCTTCTGAAGTTCATCTTCCCGCTGGGACAGTTTGAGTTGATGGACATCCCAGAGACCCATGGCCTCCTGAAAATAGCTGCACAAGTCTTCACAATTCTGCTCATTGTGTTTAGCCAGCTCCTCAAAGTCTCTCTAAAGAAATACATTTAAGTGAAACAGTTATTACTAAACCATTTCCCGGAAGGTGAAATAAACGAGTAAGGGGACATATGACATGATAAAAGACTGTCTGGAAGTATAATATCAGTATTCAACACAGTCTTTTACATTTAAAGAGGAAAAAATAGTCCAAGTAAATTGGGTAAGAATGCGGATTTTTATTCTAGAAGCTGAGATATCAAAACTTCCATTTATTCTTCTGGTACTGCGAAGCACAGAATTACTAAGTTCCACATCTGCCCTGAATTATGGCCATCCATCATTTTAGGAGCAACTGACCAGTCATTTTCATGTATGGAATCATAAAAGATAGGATTGAAAGAAATTTGGGAGGTCACTTAAATCTATCCCTCTGCCTCCAGACAGGATGAGCTATACCTGATTCATCCCTGACAACCTATTATAAATATAAACCAAACAATTATGAACTGTTCTGCTTGAATCACACCAAACTTCTTTTATTTGTGGGGCCTTTGTCCAGTCACACTATGGACCTCTTTCTAACATGACACCAGTAGCCTAAGATGCATATGGCATTTCAGGCAGTATGCAGGAACAACACACTACTCCCATTGAGTAATAAAAATAGATGTAATAAACCTACATCCATATGCTCCAGTTCTTCTTCAAACTGACTTTTTAGTTTCTCAGTCAAATGAAGTAACTCAGAATTCACAATTTCTTCAGCCTCTTTTTTTGTGCAAACATTCAACAGGTTATTCTAAATGAGAAGAATGCTAAATTATTGACATGAACATAATATAACATAAATTACTGTGTGGCCTTCAGAGAGTATAGCTAAGCTTAGTGTTTCTTCTTTTCTTGTGAATGGATAGAGAAAGATACAACCTCCTAGATCTCGCATTCTGGTAGTAAGCAGTACAATTCTATTTGGACACAAAGGGAGCAACTGAAGCAGGGAGGTGGGATTTCTTTCCCAAAATAAGACAGATTCCTCACAAAGGCTGAGGATTCTGACGCCGAGTCCTCTACCTAAATGTGAGACAGTACTCCTTTCATTACTGATATTTGTTACTGCATTTACACATTTCAAGTACAAATACCACATGCTACTAGGAAGCAAAATGGACAATAAGTTCTCTAACAGAATAAGACAAAGGTTAAAAAGTAATTTCACTCCTTATCTCAATGTTTGGTGAATCCTCAAACCCGTGTTACTGTAACAACACATTGTATACAGTTACCAACAATCCTTCCAAGATTTGACGAAGCTATGATCCTAACCTTGCATAACTGCATTTCTGCCAAACATTTTTCCAAGACTGTCTCATAGTGGGTGTGTATTTTCATCATGCACTGCACATTGTGGGTATCTGAAGGATATGGAAGAACAGGCCATTGTAAGTGCAGTGTGAAATGGAAACACGACAGACGACCTCTGTCTCAGCACATGGATGAGTCTCAGCACAGATCATACATCCCAGTAGTGTCTTCACACTTGTACAACACTACCAACCAATAAAATAAGATGTTTTAATACAAATCCTTTTATCATCATGCTTAAAACTAGGGAGTTATTTACAATTGCTAGCAACTTCTTTGCTACTATACAGGCCGCAAACATTAGGAGAGGATGTGCTCTGGAGAAACAGAAGGTAGACACACAGAGGGAAGGCACACTGCAGGACTCAAGAGAAAGGAAGCATCTGAAATACTTCTCCTCTCATTCTCCCAAGAGATAAAAAGGAGTATTTTTGTATGATTGAGAACTGATCTGCATCCAAATTAACCTTCTACTTTCCCCAGATGAATTCTAACCAAGTCAGCTCCTGCTAGATCTCACCATGCAAAAGTGCTAGTGTTCGCAAAAGAGAGGTGATGCAACAGATGGCTTATTTTGGTCATATCGGTGCTCAAACGACTTAGAAGGCACATGGAAACACACGGAACAAAGAATACAGCGCACACATACTTTCAAAGCAACCCTCTGACTCATTACTGCGTGGAAAAAAACAAAGAAAGAATTGCTTGAATTCCAGATTGTTTTTATGATTTCCCATCTTACCTATACTTTTGTTTAAATTCACCAGAGATCTGTACCATTCATTTATATCAGCTTTCGCATATATTGGAGGCAACAAATCACTATCAAAATAGGAAATAAGAGTCAGGTATCTTCAAATATAATGCAGTCACTTCTTAAAGGATAAAATTATGAATGAAAATAACCATACTACTGTGCTTTATTTTATTTACAGTCATGTCAGCAATGAAAATAAAACAAGATGACTGCTGTTTCTCAAGGCCACTGTTTACTGACAAGAAACTAGCCATAATTTGTCTTGTTGATACATACATTGTAAAAGAAAAACTGTAAATATTGTTATGCTTTGCACCCAAACCATCGTCTTGTTGTCAGGATGGAGAATCAAACATAGCAGTGTTATATTTCTATCAAGACTCCTTTCTTAATTTATTATACAAATTAAACTCCCACACAGAAATGATGCCTTGACCAGATCACCAATTTTTACCTACCTACCCGTCCTTGTCTGCCCCTTCCTACCATGTTTCACATGTTAGTATGATTTACTCTTCTGTTCCTGCATTTCTAGCCCTTGATCACCCCCTATTTAGTGTAATTGGTGCGTTGAAAACCAAGAATGCATTTTTTTTCCATTAAAAGAAGGTTTACAGAAGAAATTTAGGCCTTGCCCTATTGCTACATTGTACTGTCGCACACTGAAAGGGAGCAAAGTGTATTTTGTAGTGAAGTCCCTTTTAATCCTAGAAATAATTCTATTTTCCTTTGTTTCTGTTCTGTCTTTTGTCATACCCAAGGTGTTGCAGAAACTCCAGTTTCCTTTCACTAAGTAAAATTTGTTCTGTTATCATATTTTCCATTTCTGTTTTCACAGTTGGGGGATTCTGTATTTCTTCATTTGCCATAAATTCTCTGTAGGGTGGAAGAACACATTGAAGTAAATATATGTTTGGGAAAATTTCATGTTTGAAATACCAACTGTATTTTATACATACCAGGTAAAAAAAGAATGCTAAACTCTTTTAGTTTTTTAGTTTTATAATAGAAAAATTATAAAGTATTACTGCTTATAGAAAACACAAGTGAACACTAGTCACTTTGTGTTATTCATACTCCAAATTATAATTGTAAAATTTCTGACCTGAATGCATGAACTAAAGAGTTCTTATGTATGAGCTTCCAGTCCTTGACTCTATCTTGCCATCTCAATCGATGTGATAATTCCCTCTTCATCTCTGATTTCATTAGATTAAAGAACAGCTTGGCAATTGCCCTCTGATTAGCCAACAGTGCTCTGTTAATCATCTGCGTGTTAAAAAAATAAAAACAGGAATAAAAGCAGCATATAACATGCAAAAAAAAAAAAATTGCCTGTTCTATGTAAAACAAGAGAAAAAGAATACAAATGATAAAGAACACCCTGCAAAATAGAAAACTCTCCTATATCGCAGTGATTAATAGGTAGAAATAATTAATTACATTTGGAAAAAAAGACATTCCGGGAATATTCAGATTGCTATCCTCTCACAGGTAAAACAGACTCTCAAAATGAAAGATTTACCATGGCCTCATCATTCATGAACCTGTAAATGTCAGCTGACAAGACGAAGGAAATGTCCTCCAGTGTCACAGTATACTTCCTCAGTACATCTGTTATCTGTGCAATAAAAGAATACAGAAAAAAAAATAAATCTGTATAACTCAAACGCCAGTTTCCCAAGTTAAGCAACAATATGAACAAGACAATTTTTTTCCATTAAAATAAATTCAACTGGCTGATAGACAGATTGAGAAATTAATTTTAAAATAACTATCTTAAATATCTTAAATACTGATTTTTTTAATCATTCATAAAAATAGTAACTAAGACATTCCGTTTGGTTACTACTCAACTGATTTCTCTTTAATGATAATGGAGGGCTTCGCAGACAGGCTGCAATCTGAATTTAAAAATCAAACCAACTTCCTTTCAGATATCTGCAGTGAATCCACCAGTGGTTGTTTTAAGTGGACACGAAATTTAAGCAAATGTGTTCATCTCTGGTATTTTTCCTAACTAATCAAATGGAAAAGTTACTGGTGATACTGTTGGACGTTACAAAGAGAGGACAAACTGACACAGGTATAACAGACAGCTTTTGTTTGCCTACAAGGACAAAGCAGTAAGGACTTCCTTATGGACTACCCATTTATTCACCCAAACGTTTACTGTGATGTCCAATGACTTTTACAGGTCAGGCTGAACCCTACATAACTGTAGCATCTCTGCTATGGATATGCAGCCTAGCCAAAATAAAATCAGCTAGGGCACATCCGTGCACGTTCTCAGCTGCAGAACAGGTATGTCCCAACAAAATAACATTAGATCTGTTGACAGTTTGACCTAAATAACCCTGCAGGGTTATTATAGGTATTAGGTATATAGGTATTATTATAGGTATATATTATTATAGGTAATTGTGGAAGAAACACACACCTTGTAACTGGAAAAGGCAGTAATCGCCTACACAGCAGAACTACTGGCAGACCTCTTTGACTCCTATGGAAACTAGCCTCTTTGCTCTGCATCCAGCATTACGAGCAAATAATAATCTTATGCTTAATTAACAGCTATTAAAACTACAGCTCACTTTATCAGCTCGACTCCATTCAACCTTTTTTAAGGATTCATCCATTTCCCTAATCCAATTCCTTCTGGTCAAGGATTCCTGATGGATGACGTTCCACAGTTCTTCCAAATCCTGCAACAAGGATTTACGCTCAATCTCACTGAAAAGTAATGTCAAAAAAACACACACACAAAAAAAAAAAAAGAAACAAACACCCCAAAACCAAATAAGCATTTATATCTTAAAACTACAGCTAGACATCAGAAGCTATGTTATGCAGGCCAGGTACAAATAACTGAAGATGAGACAATGGCATGAGCTGCCTTACTTCAATTGAGAAACCTTCCAGGGTAGCGTCGAACTCAATCTTTTTAAACAGAAGTTCAATTTTTCTATCAGATTCCATCAGTTTTGTCAGGAGGAATTTTCCAGGCTCCAGAACAAAGGGCTCCAGCTCCTAAAAAGGTAAAGAGGTCAGTCTGATCTTTTGAATATTAGGCCCTGACCTTAGTATAGCACTCTAGGCTATCTGGGTTACAAAATCCAGTCCTACCCTGGCAATGCAGGCAAGCTCATGATACATTGAGGTTAGTGCTTCATCATGACGGCCTCGCCGGTGTTCTGACAGGCGTTCCAAGATATTACTCCTTGTTTCCTCAGGAACTGCCAAGAAAGAAATAAGGATGATGTAGCTTGGAACTGCTGCTGCAGAATACATAATGCATACACAATGAATCACTAAATCCACACTCTGACCTCTGTAGTTTGTGTGGCTATTACAGTGCATGACAGCTTTCCTGGGAAAGGGAAATCTATGCAAATGTAGGTTAAAAATAGTAAAGCATATTTTAAAATTCCCTTTGATTTTAGTAATTTGTGATTTTCAGAAGGATAAAAGCTTGGAAGCTATGAACTAAGTTCAGGTATGATGCAAAAAATTGTAACTTCCAAGACTGAGATCTGCTTACATCATAACTGGAATTTACCATCTAAACACAAACTGTGATTGATCAACAATTTTACAACCATTTTTTCTATGAGTAGACTCTTCATCTTCAAAATTACCTATAAATCATCAAAAATGTGTCAGGTCATTTCTGAGCTTGATCTTATACCTCGTTCAGCTAAAACCATTATAAGTATGGTGGCTCCTAAGAATGCAAATTAAAATATCTGACATTAAAGGAAATAAATTTTACCAACAAAATCAGGTAGGGCTCTGACTTCCTCAGCTGCATTTACATCTACACTTTTCCAAACCTTTTGAAATGTTGTGGCTTCTCTGAAACATAAAGAGAATAAAGCTTTGATTTGTACTAAATATGTAAGAGGAGAGACTTGCAATGGATATAATATTCAATTTAATTAACAAAATGTAACATCTAAGCGAACATAAGGATCATTCTAACTTCAAAGAATATGATTCAAAGAATCAATGTTGCTACTTCGGAAATGAATCGAACTGAGCAATTATCTAGCCTGGGTTGATCACAACCTCAAATCTGTTATGATGGCATAAAAGAAATAAGTGCTAGATTTAATACACGTAAACTACAAAGACACACACACTATCTCTAAAAGGTATAAAACTCTATGAACTGTTAAGTCAGAACTAGCAAGAAATGCGGCGTTAGTCTTTATCTGCCCACTGCTCTTCCCATCAGCTGGGCACTGTGTTTCTGCTTAGGGGAAGTGAGAATAATGGTGTCATCATTCAGCAGAAGGGTTAGGGTGAAAAGGATGGACACACTAATTTCTTTTCTTGTTCATTACATAATCATTACTGCATCATCATGTAAACCATTAACATAGTTTAAAATATAGTTCAAAAACATGTCAGAATGGGCTTATATCTAGCTTGCTTTGGATAAAAAAAGACATAAGATTTCTTTTTAAAAGAAAAGCCATACGATATGCATGCCATTGCAAATATTAGCTTGTTAATCTGCACTTTAACAGGCTGCACCTCATTATGCTCAGTTTACAACCGGCAAGGAGACAGTCTATTACAAATCATTAGTGCTGTGACCAAGAACTCAGGAGTGTCTAGATCCCGGTGCAAATCTTACAACTTCATACCTATGTCATGAACATGTAATTGGGGGTTTATGCTTCTGTTTATACCTGTACAGTGGTGGCTTTTCTGTGGAGTCGCTGTAGGGCGTTCTTTCAACACACTTTTGCTGGTAACATGGTAGTAGCCTGGCATCAGTAGAAATTTCTGAATCCCTAACCGAAGTGAGCCTTTCACTCCTTATAGAAAACCTGGTCTTGTTCCTTACTTCATCCAAAGAGCGCACTAAGCGAACCTTCAAAGAACCGTAATCAAAATGGTTAGAATTCTTTCCAACATACTGAACAGAGGATAATAACAAAATAACTGATAGAAACAGTGGGGGAAAGGTAGCAGAAGAGAAAGATAAAATAATGAACACTACTCGGCAAGTGCGTAACAATTTTCATCCAAGGCTGTTTTCAAAATGAGAAAAAAGAGATATCCCTTTCCTCCGAGAGGAAAACTGAAGCAAACAGGACTTAGTGCATTGCTTACGGTTACAAGGAAAGTCAACAGCAGGGGAAGAAATGCCTGAATCTGGCTTATTATGCCTCTTAAGTTATTTTCTACTACTGGGTTATAATTGTAATTGTTCTGCTTTCAGTTAATATGTTCTGATACACAATGAAAACACAGCAACACCCACAGATGTATTAGAAAGCATATGCTGAAGGTAACACAATTATTTTCTACTAAAAAAACCAAAAAACAGAAAGGCTGAAACTGACCTCTGGTTTGAGGTCACCACTTTAACAGCCAGCAAACAACTGACCAACAAAATCAACTCATTTAGCTTTTACCCGTTTGTTTTTCTTCTTTTACCTCATCCTCAAAGATCTGTTTGTAGACTTTCCCTCTGGGAAGGAGGCGCACAGCCCCCGCCCGCTGCATGCCGCCCAGGCCTGCTTCCAGCAGAACTGCAGTTTACGTGCTAGGGGCCAAGGGGAGATAAAACATTTCAGTTTGGCAAAGTTCTCCTCACGGACGGTGAAACTGCACGCCTACCGCGTGGTTCCCACTCTCCGCTAACGCTCCCGCAGGTGAAGCGTTCGGATGATTTAAAAAATAGGTACGTGATGATTTACCGGCGCCCCCTCGTCCCCTCAGGGCAGCCAAGGCGGGCCCAGGCCGCGCTCCCCTCAGCCGCGCGCCCGCCGCGCGGCAACCGACGAGGGGGTGTGGCGGGCAGCGCGACGCGTTGCCATGGCAGCGCGGGGAGGCGGGGCCTAGGCACGCCACACCCCCTCGTGACTCCGCCCCCCGCCCCCCTCGATGGCCACCGCCGCATCGGGAGGGCTTCGGGGGAAAACAGCGGCCACCGACATGAAGCCCAACGTGAGCCGTCAATGTCCCTCGCACCACAGGCTGCATCCCCAGCAGCGCGAGGGAGGGGATTCTGCCCCTCCGGGGTGACCCCCCTGCGGTGCTGCCTCCAGCGCTGGGGCACCAACAGCAGAAGGACACGGAGCTGTTGGAGCGGGGCCAGAGGAGGCCCCGGAGATGCTGGGGGGGCTGGAGCCCCTCTGCTGGGAGGACAGGCTGAGAGAGCTGGGGGGGTACAGCCTGGAGAAGAGAAGGCTCCGGGGAGACCTTGGAGCCCCTTCCAGTCCCTAAAGGGGCTCCAGGAAAGCTGGGGAGGGACTCTGGATCAGGGAGGGGAGCCATGGGACAAGGGGGAATGGTTTTAAACTGGAAGAGGGGAGATTTAGATGAGATATCAGGAAGAAATTCTTTGCTGTGAGGGTGGTGAGCCCCTGGCCCAGGTTGCCCAGAGAAGCTGTGGCTGCCCCATCCCTGGAGGGGTTCAAGGCCAGGTTGGACGGGGCTTGGAGCAACCTGGGCTGGTGGGAGGTGTCCCTGCCCAGGGCAGGTGGTGGCACTGGATCGTCTTCAAGGTCCCTTCCAACCCAAACCATTCTGTGATTCTATAAAATAATAATTATTACAATAAATCAACCAGAAGGTTTTTCTTTGGGATAAGAAATTTAATTGACAGACATACAGCAGGCTTTTTGTTGTTATAAGTTGGGAAGCTGTGGCAGTGACTGCCCTGCAGGCAGGTTTCCTCAGACCCTGCCTCGTCCCGGGCAGCACTAACCCAGCCGCTCCCACAGCTCTCCACGGACTTCCCAGGCAGAACCCGCAGGGACCAGCTGTCTCACTCTCATTTTAAACCAGCTTTTTTCAAGTCCTCTGGCAGAATGCGGCCTTTCTTCCGGGCCCTGGCTTTCTTCTTCTCTATCCTATCCTTCTTCTTCTTCTGAATGTTCTTGCGACGCTTTTCCTGCCGCTGTTGCATCTTTTCCACCACTCTTTCCGTACGTTTCTCCCACTGCCTTTGGCGTTGAGCTTTACGCTTCTCCTTACGCTTCAGAGCTTCTTTCAGACGCTCCTCATCGTCACGAATCTTCACACCTTCCGCCTTATAGAGAACATTTGTCCATTTCATCTTGTTCTCCAGCTCCTCGGCTTTCTTCTGGTCCTTATCCTTGAGCTCCTCCAGCTTATTCTTCCTGGTCTCCAGCCTGCTCAGCAGCTGCTTGTAGTTTTTGCCCGTCAGAGGAGTGATATTGCCTTTCACCGCTTTCCTCTTCTCTTTCTTCTTCTGGATCTTGTTCAACTCATTCTCTTCATGGACTTCAACCCTGTTGAAGACAACCTCAGCTGCACTCTGCTCCTTTTTGCTTTCTGGCTCTACCGGTACCTCCTCAGTTTCTTTTTTCTCCGTTTTTGCCTTCATCTTCAACTCCTTCCTTCGGCGCTTCTTCCTTTCTCTCTCATATTTCCTTCGCTGCCTCTTCTCCAGGACTGCAGGGGGCAATTCTTTGGCATCATCCTAAGAAGGAGGAGGAACATGAGTCAGGACCCTTAAAGGGATAAAGCAGAATTAGAAGTGGGATGTCCTCAAGTTCCCGATTTCAAACTTCTCCTAAGAAACGCACTACTTGAGAAGCTGCGGGCTCAGTTTTTAGAGATATTAAACACAGCAAAGGCATTTCAAACCCTTTCTTCTCTCTCAACACCCCGTACCTATGTTCTCTTTCAGGCTCTTAGTGCATTCCTCTTTCCTACGCCCCCCAGAGCCATGCTCTCCTCCAGGCCAAGCCCTACCTTTTCTCACATGTTTTTCCAGACCACAGAACACACACAGGTCTCCCAGCAATACCTACAGACACTTCCTCAGGAGGTGGAATTAGCTCAGACCCTGAGCCTTGTAAGATCATAGTCTTGTCCCCACATCCCCTGGGAGGCTAGGGAGAATTTATACTGCATAAACACACACAGATACATATTAGAAGTTCTCATACTTGTCCAGATGCTTTTTTAATCTTCTCATGTAGTCTCTGACGCAAGAGATTAATTGCAGAAAAAGAAGGGGAACCCAGCTCAGTTTTGCTCCCTGAAAACGAGAAGAAGAAAATAAAAACACTGAAAAGACAGCACTAGGTAAACAAAAGAACTTTCTATGGCTACAGAAAAAACTCTGAGAACGCTTTAGATGCTTTGAATAGAAGAAGAGCAATTCTAAAGAAACCAAGAGTTTCTATTTCATTAGTTTCTTTAGAATTCTCCCTTTTCTATCCATATTATCATTCAACACTGACAGCCAGAGTGGCCTGGCATGCCCTGTGGCTGCCTAAAAAGCCTGAAGACAGGTACCAAGCTACTGCAAACAATACCACCTTTTCTTTGTGATCAGGCTTTTCAGATTCATCATAGAAAGCTGGCCTCGCATGACAGAGATTGCATCCACACAACAATTCCCAGAAGTTACCCAGATACATAAAAAGTCTCCGATTCAGGCTAAATGCTATTTCCAGAGAGCCACCCGGTGGTGGCATTACAAATGTGTGTACATACGCAAAAGCTTTTAGGGCACACAGAATAAGCAAAGATGTTTTCAATGCCGCTGGACTTCTTAAAGGTTTTCCAAACCGTACACACATGAAGCAACTGAAAAGCAGCCACCTCAGCTCAGGGAACTTTAACCAGACCTTGACAATGCTGGTATTCTCACCTGTAACCAAACCCTCATTTCTGCTCTGTGTAACACCCTGTGAAGAGGATTTGTTGGCTTGAGGGATTCCTTTCTGTCCTGGAGTAGGTTTATTGGTGTTAGAGACCACCTGTTTGACTGAAGGGGCATTCATCTTCTCAGCTTGCTTCCTGGGTTTCTTCCTCTTCTTTTTCTTGGGCGGCCCACCAGCATCCTCAGACTGGCCCGGCTTAGACACTAGAAGACAAAAGACAAATCATACAAACAACTCTCTCTACAACTCCCTGAAAGGATGTTGTAGTGAAGTGGGGGGTCAGTCTCTTCTCCCAAGCAACAAGCGATAGGACAAGATGAAATGGCCTCAAGTTGCACCAAGGGAGGCTTAGATTGGATATGAGGAAAAATTTCTTTGCCGAAAGGGTTATTAGACGTTGGAACAGGCTGCCCAAGGAAGTGGTTGAATCACCATCCCTGGAGGTATTTAAAAGCCGGGCAGACGTGGTGCTGAGGGACGTGATTTAGTGGCAGTTTTGTCAGTGTTAGGTTGATAGTTGAACTCGATGATCTTAAAGGTCCCTTTCAACCTAGGTGATTCTATTCTATGATAAAACAGGACAACACTACATCCCTACTTCATAACATTCAGTTACCACCGCAGACTTAAGTTCCAGCATTGCAATGCCATATCTCAATCTTCAAAAATTCCACAGTTTAGGATTTATTTACATAGAGCCAAACACACTTGTATACTTCACCAAAACCGCAGTTCTCCCACATCCAATCACCACGAGTACAGAAGTCCTCAAAAGCCCCGTATTTCAGCAGAGATTGTTTTTTCTTAAAAAACACCTCGCATTGCTCCAGGCCAAGCACTCCGCGGTGAGCCTGTCTCCCGCCCAGACCCCGCGACTGCGGGAGGAACAGCAGCCGAACCTTCGCAGCTCCATTACCAAATTTCCTCTTTCGCGACTCCGGGGAGTGCTGCACGCCGACCTTCCTCGCCAAAGCCTGCAGGTAGGAGTCCTGGGCGGCCAGGCTGGCCATCCTCGGCGGGCCCGGCTCCCTCAGCGCCGGCAGGCCGCGGAGCCCCAACCCGTCCCCGGCCTCCCCAGCGCCGGCAGGCCGCGGAGCCCCGGCTCGGTACCCGGCGCGCCGTTCACCCCTCACTGCATGAAGTGCCGGCAGGAAGTGACCTCAGCGCGCCAAGCAGGAAGTGACGGCATTTCCCCCCGCCGTGCCCCGGCAGGCAGCCCTCCGGTGGTCCCCCGCCCCGCGAGGCTCCGGTCTGGAGGCCCGAAGCCCTTATGGGCGATGAGGGGGCCGGAGGAGAGAGACTCGCCCCGGTTCTGCCTGCCGGCCCGGGTCCCGAAGCACGGCCGGTGAACTACCGGTAACGGCGGTGTCCGGGGCACCGGGAGGGCAGCAGCCAAGGCGCGGGGGTGTTTTTAAACCCGTGGGGGGACACTCGGCCTAGCACACGCTCAATATTGTATTTTTACAAAGCCTCGCGGCTGAAAACACACGCTTTAAAAATTATACAAACGAGTTAGTTTTATTAAACCACCCAATTACAAAAAAATAAATGGAATGGAAGAAAAATAAAACAAAAAATTACACCGAAATTCACATCTGAAGAAGCAAGACATTACAGCAGAAGGCTGTGGGAGCTCGGCTCGCCCGCGGTGCCGACACTGAGCTGCCCAGACCCTGTTCCCTGCTTGGGCCGGGACGAGGCAGAACCACCGGAGCCACCACACAGACCCACTGCGCAGGGGAAGGGCCGGAGCCGCGCCAAGCTGCCAACAGCTGCAGACAAAGCACCAAACACATTTATCAGGAAGGAAACCAAGAATAACCGAGTGTCCTTCACTGCTCGGTACACCCCAGTCACCTCGAGATTGTTAGACAAAACTATTAGCCAATGTCAATGCTGGCTTCATGTTAGCACAGGCTGTGTTAACACTGGAAAAGGAACCAGACTAACTAAAAAGTGTTGCTGCTTTTGTCTGCAGCCTTCAGCAAGCGGCACCGATACCTCAGTCCGATTCCTCAGTTTGCCCTTTCCTCCTCAAACAGGAAAAGACTGCTCATCCGTAAGGGTCTCCTTAGAGCTTCCTCCCAAACGACTGCAAGTAAAAGTTCAAGTTTGTGAAGCACTCTGACAGTGAAGACTGCTGTGTAAAAAATACTACAAGAGTCTTACTCTAGTTAAGTAGAACAGAGGTTGTCAGATGCCATCCTGAGAGAGCTTTAAAGCAGCCAGAATGTCAATAACCTTGGGAAGCAGGGTAAAAACCCCCAAACACTCACTGCCCCCACATTTGGCTCAAGTTTATCCCAAAGGAATTCAACTCCCAACACTCCAGCATGTACTTACTGAGAAACACATGGAAACAAACTGGATTTCTAATGAACTCTACGTGTAACAATCATGTAAAAGCAAACCTAACTCTAACTTGTTAGAACAATCAACTTTGTATTTACTTATCATGTTCTCTTAAGGGAGAGTAACACTCATGGCAACGTCCCGGGGGTGGAGAAAGCACTGTGGCCATCCAGTGGGCAGAGACCTGCAAATACAGCTCCAGTGCTTTCTCCTGACAGTGGGAGACGCTTGCTCAGTACAGCAGGTGGAAGACTTCCAGCAGCGCAGTGCTGCCGGGAGGAAGAGGTTCGCAGGAGAGGATCCTCTTCAGGAGTGCTCCGTGGGGCCTGCCCCGTGCCCGTTCACGTGAGGGTGCGATGGGGTCGAGCTCTGGGAGGTAGCAACGCTCTGCTCTGCTGTGGCAGCTGTCAGAGGCATGGAGAGGCTTTCAGGGGAGAGCGTGGCAAAGTCTTGTCTCCAGTAGGCTTCGCACAGTGGAAGATCATTGCTGTCACACAGACTGTAGCTTTCCAGAACAAACAACCCCAGTGAGGAGAGACAGCAGGTGCAATAAGAGAGGAGGGGAGGGAGGGGAAGGGTGGGGGGAGCAAGACAGAAGCAAAGCATTAAGAAAATGGCAAAAAAATGTTCATGGATGTAAGGTCTGTGTTCAGAAATTCATCACAAGTCTTGTGACACTGGCCTTCCCTAAGACACCCCTTAAGGGCTGGTCTTGAACCTCATGGGCCTGGTGAGGATCACAGGAACAGGAATTTCAGAGTCAAAACTGTTGCTACAAACTCAAACAGAGGCTCAGTTCTAATCCAGACGCTCCAAGTCCCTGGAAAGATCTGGGCTGAAGTCCTGGCACCCCAAAGATGGGAGTTCTACTGAGTGAGGCAAGGACCTCGTCCGTAATTATTTTACTTGGAATTAGATCACATCCTATGTGAGGGAAAAAAAAAATGTAAATCCTGCTCTAAATTTAAGTTCAGCAAAGAAGCTAGCACAATTGTTTTATGGCCTGTCCCTGTCATGATAAAGAAGAAGCCTATTTGCACCTTTGCCCTTTCAAAAAAGCGCTCCACAGAAGGTCTGAGTCTTCTATTGAAGCTCCCCAGCCTGACTACAAGGTACTGACAGCTCCTACTGGTTTCAGCAGAAGCTAACAGTTCTTCTAAAAGCAGCTTGCTGGATTTGACCACCGTAGACTACAGAGCTGGATGAACCAGTGGGAAAGTAATGTTTTTAAACAACTGGCTAATTCTCGCCTGTGCTCTGAGAAAAACACAACATGGAAGGGCCAAAACTGAAAAGAAAAATGATGGAAGAAACTGGAACAAAACCAAAACAAATTCCAAAGAGAAGAAGGAGCTGCACACACAAGAGACACCCAAGACAAAGTGAGCACTGAAGCAGAAAGCAGCTTGCATTCAGATAAAAACAAACCCAATGGGTCAAGTGATTTTGTTGTTGCAGCTTTATTTACATTTTTAATGTATGGACTTGAATAGATGCTTTGGGAAATATTTTAAGTGTAGAAATATGAGACACTTCAAATTGCACAAACATGAAACATGTTGAGATCTAATCCCACACTCAAGACAGCTCCTGTGATCTCAGAGGAGGGAGCAATGGAACATAAATGCAAGATTGGGGTTTAGGATGAGAGAAGGCAAGCTGGACTTGGAGTTACCACTTTGGGGAGTAAGCGCACAAAGCACTAGTTGCAAGCATCTACGTTTGAGCTCTTTTCTGGCAGCATCATCCATCTGGTTTTGCAGTAGAAGTGAGAAGGTAGTGGATACAGATTTTATGTCTGGGGCCTTTGTAAAATCCCTTGGAACATCACCCTTCCCTACAGTCCCCCAACACACAGTGAAGCTGGGTTCAATGAGCAAAGACCTTGAGGATGGAACCAGAACTACAACTCCTTTTCTGTCAGTCTTAGACCTCAGGCCATGGTTTCCAAGGAGAACCTGGCCACAGCATCCACCACATCTTGGCAGGTGAGTTACTAAGAAAATTTCAGCTGCGTCAGAAGCATAACTGCTTCTTTTGCTGCCCCAGTTAGAACAGTCCCAAAAGCCTAAGCTTTGCCTCTCACGTACCACTCCTCAAAAGTCAGGGTGAATGAGCAGCTACTGCACAGCCCACAAAAAGTACTGGCTAGCCTGCTACTCTATCATTTGACTGAAGGTTCCTTCACTGCCGCCCTCAGGGCATACAGTTCAGTCCACGTGCAGAGCAACAGCTCTAGAAAACTACCTGAACACAGGGACTGAAAGCAAAGATTCCTTCAGAACAATCTACTCAGCTTTAGTTTCACAGACCTGCTTTCAGGTCTCCTCAGAACTCCCATGTACCCACAAAAATCCTAGCAATGAAACCCAACCCTACACGAGGCACATCCTACAAGTTACTCACTATGGGCAAGGGGCTGTCTAAGCCCCTTCAACACAATGGCAGTGACAAACATTGGGCAGGAGACAGTCCCTGCCACTGGCTTTTCACAGCAGCTGGGAGCAGTGCACAGCGCCTGACCAAGCTACACAGCACAGTCCCTGGAGGGACAACCTAAAATAATCTAACCAGTGACTTTCAGGGAAACTGGAGCGTGGGAGAGCCGTTTGGAATACATGTCCTGGCCTCACAGGACTGCACGCACCTCTTCAGAAATCCTGCGGGATCAATCCCCACGAGAAAGTAACAGATGGTGCAGAGAGGCAACCCCAGCTGGGCTCCCAGGAAAGCACAGAATGCCCGTTTGTGGGCAAACCAGCTATTGCATTTACAGCCATTTAAACATGATTATCACTCAAGACTCAAGACATAACAAAAACCCTTTTCCCCACATTAGACAATAAGGTTTTGTTAAAAATATTTTAGTGCTCTAATTATAAAAGGATTTTGAAGAAATCACTGTTTCTATATTTACACACACACAATTTCTTTGGTGTAGAAAAAGACAGGAAAGAGCACAGGAAGGCAGTAAGTGCTAAAAGCAAACGACTAAGTGCTACATGATAACAGGTTTCAGTGGAGGGATCATAGCTCTGTAGAGCTGCCAAGCTTCCTACCTTGTGACCACTCGTAAGAAAGAGCATGAAGGCAAATCTGTTTGGTGTATGCCAACATTTGTGCTTAGATGTTCTGTTACAAAGGGTCGCTTTACAAGGCATCTGGTGCCAGGCAGGTGAACAGACCACGGTCAGAACCCCTTAGCCCAAAAGTTAAAGCTACTGACACACAGTGGTGGCAGCCTGGTGACAGTGTGATGGAACACCCCGGGCACACATGAGGCACTGTCATCCCACACAGCATCGTTTTGGATACAGCTCACTGCTACGCTGTATGCAGCCTAGGTAGTGGATGCACCTTGACCTATCAGGGCCCGGACTGGTGCTTGGGTTTGCGACCATCCCTTTTCCAATTCTGAGATACTTCTAGGATCCCTTACCACCCCCCAAAAAACTCTTAAAGTTTGAAAAGCAACTGTAAACTTCTACCTCGAGTTTTCTTCCAATGTCATAGCAGTTCCTAAACTACGTCATATCAATATCTTTTTACTCTTAAAATACATATATTATCCATAAATAATGGCCTAACTTCCAAAGATATTAAGCAATTAAGGTTTTAGTTGACTTAGCTGGGGTTATAGACATTCAGCATTTTTAGAAAGAAGGGAAAGGCAAACATAGAAAACCTGGTCACTGAAATTTTAAATAATTTTTTTAAAGTTAAGTTTCTGTTAAGAAGTCATAGCATTATTGCACTGACTTCACTTAGCTTGTATACTGCAGCCAAAATAATCATAGAATGGTTTGGGTTGGAAGGGACCTTAAAGATAATCTAGTTCCAGCCCCCAATCAGGTTCTCATTTGTTTTCTCCTGCTTTCATTTACTGCATCATCAACTAGAAGTGCTGGAGTGCATGACACAAAATAAAATTAAAAAAATAAAGTGTCTGAATTCTCAAAAGCCTGTTTTCTAAGAGCCTTTTAAAAATATTAAAAATCCCACAAATCACTATTAGGTCTTCTTTAGAAAATCCTATCACAATAGTTCATAATTCAATGAAACGGAGCATGTCTTTTTTGCTCATTTCAAATGTTCACCCCAACAGGACTCCAGGCAGCTGGGGCAGTGGACTACAAGGGAAAAGGCACACTGTGTAACCAAGTCACTTGTGAAAGAACTCACCACGAAGACATGGTGATCTCATCTAAGATCAGGACCCAGCCCAGCAAGCTAGTCTCTCTAGGGAGAGAGAGAGGCTCCTCCAGAGGGATATTCACACAGAAGCCTATACCCACAAGGAAATTCATCTCCTTTTACAATGATAACAAAGGAAGCCTGAGTAAATTATCTGTCAAAACTACACAACTAAAGCAAGCACCTAGAGTTGGATGCTGTGAATATCTCCTCACCATGACATTTATACCCTATAGGATATCTACAAGGAAAAGGCAGTTGCTTTAGTTGCAGAAAAAGGTTTTGACCTAATTAAAAACAGGAGTGAAACTCTGTTGGGATCATTCTGAAGACCTGTACTCTATGAACTACTTGTTTGTCTAGATTAACTACCCCAAAAGGGCTGGAGTCATAAGGCAGAAGTCCACTGCCCTATTTGTACCTGGAAGAGTAATATTCTTCTTCTAGCTCGTACAGGTCAATGGAGATCTCATCCCGTAGTGCAATCAACTTCTTGTCACATTCCTCCTGCAAGCTTCTCAGCTGCTGGTTGCGCTGGTTGATAGCTTCATTCACAGAGGGGAAATCATTGAGGATCAAGAACTGCTTCAGGTCAGACACAAGTTTCATCAGGGACTCACCAGCTCGGACCTTGCAGCAAGGAGAAAAATCACATAACACATAGTATATCAAAACAGCGCTTTGCTCCAATCCTATAACAAGATCTCCCAAGCTGCTCCTTCAGCCCAAGCCTTGAATAAAGTAGAAACTCCCACATTAGGTGTGGATTCTGACAGAAGCCTGTAGCTGACACGCCAGGCTACCCAGCTTTCCCCCTACAGAAGGAAATCGCCCAACAGCCACTCCAGTTATCAGGTTACTTTTCCAGCAGCAGCCCTAGTGAGTGTTATAAAGGCTGCCCTAGATGCAATAATGAACCCAACGGTACCTGAAGGATGTGCTGCACCAATTTGAACAGCAGGGTGCTACTCACAATGTTTGCAGCTCTGACATGCATCTCATAGTTATCTTGTTCACCCTGGGTTGCTCGAGAGACTTGAGTTTCATCCTCAATCTAAAGAAAAAAGTACACATAACCACCTTCACATACTAAAATCATGGTATGTGATTACTACATTATAAGGCTTCTCATTTCAGTTCAATCCACACCTGGATTCCCCGGAGTGGCCTCTGCACTTTAAAGGCACCCGTGGATTGCCTTTGCTACCCTCTCTGCTTGGTTCCGCAGTTCTCCTGCGTTCAGCAGCACCGCTTGGCTGCCCGAAGGGCAGAGGCAGGGAGGCCAAGACAGCAGCAGCTGAGAACTGACAGCCGCCCGCCCTGGGGAAGGAAGGACCCCTCCTCCCTCACGGCCGCCCTCAGGGGAACCGGGAGAAAGGTCCCCCCGCCGCCTCCCACCCTCCCCTCAGTGGATCGACCTCCCCCCGGG
>VYZM01008950.1:122519-168955 GCA_013398915.1 Dromas ardeola
GCCCCCTCTCCACCCCAGCGCCCCTGTTTCCCCCTCAGGGCCTTTGCTCTCTCCTCTCCCCTCAGGGGCCTCTCTCTCCCCTCACAGCCGCCCCCTCTCCCCTCAGGAACCCCCATCTCNCCTCGGGGCTAGGCTACGGCCCAGGCCCACCTTGGCCGTCTTGATGATATCGGTGAAGTTGTCCATGATGGACTTGATGTCATCCTTGAGGCGCTTGTTGTAGGACTGCAGCAGGGTCTCCTTGCTCTGCGGCAGCACCCGCTGCTGCGCCATGGCGGCCCGCGCCCTCCCGCCCCTCTCAATCCTCCCCGCCACCGGGCCCCGCCCCGCCGCGCGCGACGCCGCCGTCCTCTCGCGAGACCTCGCGCCGCATAGATATTTCCCAGCATGCAGCGCTCCGCCTTTCTCTTCCTCAGTCCAAGATGGTGAGTAGCGGTGGACGCGGGGCGGGGGCCGGGCTTATCCGCCGCCATCCGCCCCCGTCGGTGGGCCGCGGCCCGGCGGGAAGCGCCGCGCGGGTGCTCGGTAGCCCCGGGGGGGCGGTGGAGGGTTGTTTCGTGCCCGGTTTGCCGGGTTCGGGGCCGGTCCGGGGGAGGCCGCGTCTGGGCCTACCTGGCTGCGCGGCGCCGCCCGGCACCCCAGTGCGGGGAGCGGGGCGGCCCGGGCAGGCCGCAGCGTTTTTCCCCGTGGGTGGCGGATCCCGGGCCGGGCTCGGTAACCCGCGGTGGGGGTGTCGGGGGCTGCGGGGCGCCAGCCGCTCCTCGGACGATTGCTGCCCGGCTGAGGCGAGAACATGCAGTTTTAAATGTCCTCGCTCTCCGGGAGGCTCATAAGCATCATAAAGTCAAAGCAAAGGATTTGTTTTCCGTGGCAAAGAGAGGGAAGGCTGGGAGGCTGCTAGGCGGGGGAGATGCGTTTCCAAGCTGGACTGAAATCTTTGTTAAGTACACGAGTATCGGAGGCAAAGAAGGAAGAGTGTGTTTCTTATTTGTAGCCGAAAGGAAAGAAGGCCAAGGGCAAGAAGGTGGCACCGGCCCCTGCTGTAGTGAAGAAGCAGGAGGCCAAGAAGGTTGTCAACCCTCTCTTTGAGAAGAGGCCCAAGAACTTTGGCATTGGTGAGTAATTGGATATTGGGCTGCTTGCTCAACACTTTTTTGTTTTATAGGCAGATGTCTAAATTGTAAACAGAAGGGTATTTTAATAAAGTTATGGAGTGGAGAGAGCGATGGAGACAGTTGTGATTAATCTTGACATTTCGTGTGTGGTAAATCAATTCTGATTTCTGTAGTGCCATTTTTATACGGTGTGCAAATGATGTGAAAGAATATTTGCTATCTGAGTGATAGTGCTGACATACAACCACCAAGATCACTGATGCACCTGTGCTTGTTCCATGCTGTTGCTCTGTGGGTTTGGAACAGCTTTGAGTTAAAGTCTGTATTTTTAGGACAGGATATCCAGCCGAAGCGTGATCTCACCCGCTTTGTGAAATGGCCACGCTACATCAGGCTGCAGCGCCAGAGGTCCATTCTTTACAAACGCTTGAAGGTGCCTCCTGCCATTAACCAGTTCACGCAGGCTTTGGACCGCCAGACAGGTAAGGATGTGCCCCGCAAAGTTCTCAGGACTTGGGTCCTTAATGGAGTATGCCTCAGAAGGAGAAAGAAACCAAAATAAAGACTCAATGGAAAGTGTCTTTGGAAGCATTTTAGGGAGGCTTTAATAGTCTCAGTTTGCTGGCTTATGTCTTGATAGTTGTTACGTACTTTGAAAAGGGGTTTAGAAAATACCAGAGCTCCCACTTAATGACCCAAACCCAGAGTTATCTTAACTGTATGTTTCCATTTTTCCAGCTTGATGTAGAACACAAAGGGTTCTTTTAGCTGTGTAAACAGATAGTTTGAGAAATCCGTGTGAGTGCAGGCTTTGTGGGGAAAGCCAGCATCCTGCAGGCTGATAATGAAATGGGAGAAGAAGGAACTTCAGGGTCTTCTGTGAACAACTAAATAGTCTTTTTCAGGTGATAGTGTCTGTGCAAGAAACTTTCAACCTATGTAGAATAACTCCCTCGTAGATGTTGCCAAACAAGTTGCTTGCTTTAAAGGAGAAGGTGCATCACCTTTAACCATAATTGCTGTGGGGGTCCACAGGCATTTCCTCATCCAAACAGTGAAGGAGGAAACATTGCCAGCAGAGGTAAATGTGGGCTCTGGAGGTGCTCTGCTGGCTCTGCTCTTACATTGTGCAAATGATGCAGACATTTTGCCACCTAAATACATTTGATGACAACCACCAAGATCGCTGATGCACTTCAGTATTTTAAAAAGTAATGTTCAGATTTTCAGGTCATGCAACTAACTAACAAGTAGGTGTTCTCTTCCAGCTACACAGCTTCTGAAGCTGGCGCACAAATATAGGCCAGAAAATAAGCAAGAGAAGAAGCAGAGGCTACTGGCTCGTGCTGAGCAGAAAGCTGCAGGAAAGGGAGATACTCCGACTAAGCGGCCACCAGTCCTCCGAGCAGGTAATTTCGTACATGGACTTGTCTGCTTGCATATGTGGGGAGCGTGGTGCTTTGTTAGAGAGAAAACTGACGAGAAGAGTTGGTGCTCTGCTCCAGCCAAACAGGATTGGACAAGCTATTGCAATGATGTATGAATTTCTTCACCTGAGCTCAAAGTGAAGAGCAAAATAGACGAGCTTTTTAACCCTGAGCTTTAGCAAATTGTCCATGTAGTATCTTTGTGCTACAGAATGGATGTGAAAAGCTTTCATAATGAAGCTGCCGCTATGGAATCTGGGCTGGTTGTATGAGGCTTATATGAAAGCTCTGGAAATAGACTGACTGGAATCAAAGCTTTTCTGATACGTGTTTTTTAGGTATTAACACTGTCACAACTCTGGTAGAGAACAAGAAAGCTCAGCTTGTGGTGATTGCCCATGATGTCGACCCCATTGAGGTAAGTGTTCTTGCTGGTACATGGTACAGGCTTCCTGTGTGACCTAAGCTGAGGTCAGAACTGGGCTTGGGGTGAAAATGCATTTTAGGACAAATTTATTGCATGAAAAGAGAATGCATGAAAAGACCTATTTACCTATGCATGTTCATAGTTGTCCTGACATTACAATGAGGCTTGGCCCTTGCAATGATGTATGAATTTCTTCACCTGAATCAACAATGAAGAGCAAAATGAGCTTTTTAACACTGAGCAATCGCCACAGCCCAGGCTGATTCAAAGAATAAAAAGGTGTTCTCCCTCAGTTACACAGCATGCTCCCTTTCTTTTCAGCTGGTGGTCTTCTTGCCAGCTCTGTGCCGCAAGATGGGAGTGCCATACTGCGTCATCAAGAGCAAAGCCAGACTGGGGCGACTGGTCCACAGGAAAACTTGTACCTGTGTTGCTTTCACCCAAGTTAACCCGTAAGTGTTCTGTGTGCTGACTGGATTTGCTGTAGTGGAGAAAGCAAACTGCCTGTAAGCACAGACTGTAGGGCAGATGGATAGCAAACTTGGGAGTCTGTAGTTTCAAGTAGTAAAACTAAAATACTATCTCTATAATGTTCTTTTGTATTAAGAGCTCTATTGGATCCTGAAAATACAGATTACTTTGGCTTACCAAAAAGGATAGTTACTCTAAAATACATAGATGAAACTATTAACCTTGATCTGAGCAATGGCAGTGCAAGTTCCTAAAGCATTGGTGGTTGGAACGATTAACGCTTTGCAAGCAATGCTTTATGCTTAACCAGAAAAATCACATTCTCTTGTGTTGGGTGGGAAGGGACCTTTAAAGGTCATCTAGTCCAACCCCCGTGTTAAATGTTAAATTGAGGTTCTAAAGGAATTAAAACTGTCACCAACAGGGAGGATAAGGGAGCCCTTGCAAAGCTGGTGGAGGCTGTCAAGACCAACTACAATGACAGATACGATGAGGTAAGATTCTCTGCTGCTAGCCTTGTCTTTTAGTTTGTACTGTAAACATCCCCAAAAGCTTGCCAGTGAAATGCAACTTCAGACATAGTGACATCGTGACATCACCTTTAAGCCAGTTGGTTGTGTTGTACCTAGATTTGCTTAGTTTATCCAGATTATTTACCTGAGGATGGGGTAAAATGTGAATGCTGTCACCAAGTTACAAGTAAACGGAGCTATTGCAGGGCTAAGATTGTGGAGAGGGCAACAGCTTCTGTGAGGCTCCACTGTTTCCCCCATGTGTCATGGCTGAATCCAGCACTAATGGTGGGAAGAGATTTTAAACTCCTGTATCTCTCCGCTGCCTTGAACACTGCTTGAAATATGTAGGACTTCACATTCAGGGAGCTCTTTCCCTTGTGCAGAAAGGAATGTCATGAGGCAAGTTGTATGAATGATGTATTAAGAGATTGTATAAGGCATCTAACCTGTTCTTACTTCTTCGCAGATCCGTCGTCACTGGGGTGGTAACGTCTTGGGTCCAAAATCGGTGGCTCGCATCGCTAAGCTTGAAAAAGCAAAGGCTAAAGAACTGGCTACTAAGCTGGGCTAAAGATGTACTGGATTGCTACCGTGTTTTCTGTACATAAAAAGAATAAACCCCCAGATTAAGTTTCAGTGGTCTCTATTAATGGGAGTGTTCCAGGCAGTGGTTAGCAGATTAGCATGGCTTTCCATCAAATGATTGCATGCAGGTTGTTACTTGGAACAACTGCCCTTGATTAGTCCTGTGTAGTAATTCTTCTTTGAACACATAGCCCATCAACAGCAGCTCAGCAGCATGTGCTGTGTGATCATAAAGTTGCATGGGCTAGGCCAGTTCTGCCTTTAAGCCCAACTTGTTTATGCAAGTAATCTTATCATCCATGGGTTTTATAGGGTATTACAGCATTTACCAGGCTAACCAGATGGGGACCTCCTGTGAGGAGGTCTCTAATGCCTCTTCTCTGGGCTGAAGTGGTAGGGGAAGAATCTAGATCTTCTTGTCCTTCTGTTTTTTCCTGATTTGTGACTTGGTCTTGTGGTGGTGTGGGGGGCTACAAAGGTTGATAAGGCTCTATCCGAGGTAGCTGCTGCTTGGGTTTGGTAGCCCTCATCCTCTCATGAAGCCACAGGCTACCTTACCCAGCTAGACTTGAGTATCCACAGTACACTTTAATTCAGGTCCGTGGCTGTTAAGATGCGTAATACAAGTCACAAGGCAAGCACCTATAGGCCCTCTTTATTTATTCTGATGCAACTGCTGCGAACCACTCCTGACTTCAGGAATGACTATGCAGTGCAAAGAAATCTGGATTCACAAAATCCCTCACCATCTTTTGGAAAATACAGCACTGGAGAAGTTAAAATGTTGTAGCGTAAAACCAACCACAATAGAAAAATATATCAAGATTACTGCATAAATCTGCTTCACTAGAAGTCTCAACAGCCATGTACAATTCTGAAGTTTAATACTTCCAAGCTGCAGTCAGAATCGCACGGGTAGGAGCTCAGAGTCTGCAGAGTCTCTTTGCAGCTTGAGAGCTGCACGCGTTTGCTGAACATGTTGTGTTGCCCTGAAACTCTGGGTGCTTCAGATAGATAGTTCAGGACTGATCAGACTGTTGGCTTCTGTAAAAGTCTGCTCTTGGCTGCAGCACAGAAGAGAAATCAGCCCTTCCCTTCAGAGAGGTATTTTTTGTATAAATTTTCTGTACCACAAGAATGAAGTTGCAGCACATAAGCCATACCTATGAAAGAAAACAAAACTACGTGTTTACACCTTTTCAAGATGGACTGAACCTCCCTAAGTCAGCTGTGGTGCAATAAAACACAATTACTTCAAATCGCTGTGTCAGTGTTACTTAAGTTAAAACTAGGCTTTTGTATCTTAAGAGCTCATCCAGCCTCGCTGATGCAGGAGCAAGAATGCCAGGCAAAGCTTTACCTTCAAAAGAAACGCATGGAAGGTCAGTCACACGCTGGGTAACTCACCAGGTGATGATGTACTGCATGTGCTCGTTCCTCAGGCTCACTCTTGTCTGGCCTCCAATGGGCCCCCCCGGGACTGTGCTTCCTATAGGCACAACACAGCACACAAGTTAGATCTCCAGTCTGCACCGCAAAGAGCTGCCCTTGCTGTGAGAAACGGGATGAAGGTTGTCAGTCATATGGATGCCCTGCTCCTCTTCCTCAGAAAACCTGCCCCAGATCCGCGGGGCAGGTGGCCCTGCGGCAAGTGGCTGGTTGTGCTCGAGGCAGCGCCTGCGCCTCCGAGCATCTTATCATTCCCCAGGGCTGGCTGCCCACCACCTCCAAAATAGTAAACCTAGCAGAGTACACGAAAAGAAGAGAAAGATGCAATACCTTGTTGGACTCTATGATCTTAAAGGTCTTTTCCAACCTAAATGATTCTATGATTCTACATTTACAAATGCCCAGGGGAAATAACTAACTGAATGGAAAGAGGTGGGGAGAGCGATATAAATTGGAGGTGGGGTTGGGTTCCTCTGCGACTTACTGAAATCTGCATCGATAAAGATAGGCTCGGCGCCGGTCACCTTTGCCATAGCCTCCAGGTCACGGTAGTGCCAGCGGTTTTTCTCAATGTTATTTTCAGGCACAAAAGGTTTCCGGGTTTCTGTTAACCTCACCACCCCGGTGAGATCAATTTCATCTTCAATCTGAAAAGAAGTGCAGAGGAGAAAAAAGGAATTTTTCAAGACTCATTACACATTCTGGCATACCACATCCTGGTAGAAAAATACAGTACTTTGTGGGGTCTGATTATAAATCTACTGGTCATGCCCTGCAGTGGGGCAGTGCTGTAACACAGCAGGGAAAAAGGCAAATCAAGAACAGCTCCTTGTTCATAAAGAACATCATTTACTTAACAAAAAGGTGGGAAGAAAAGGTTTGCCACCTTTGACAAGTAACCTCCCATGATGCCGAACATGCCTACCACCTTTCTCAGTTTGTCAGCAGTGCCTCTGGGTAATCACAGGGCAGAAAGTAATACACAGTATTTCCTGTATCCCCCTTACCTGTCCCTTCAGCCTCGTCTCCGGTTTCAATTTCTTTTTGGGCACAAATCCTCGGTTGACTAAAATCGTCACCCTGGAGTTACATAAAGAAGCATGGCTCATGAGTGAAAGGAAATTTACTCTTGCTGCTGCCTAGATCTAGGTACCAAAGAAAGAAGCAATCCATATGTTTGGTGGCATGTTTTTTTGTCGTCTGAGTGCATGTTGTAAGGGAATTTAAATACAATTTCAAATCAAGCCTCAGTAACATAAGAGACTGTGAGAGATGCCTTTTAAGGGAGAGGGAATGATTTATATAAACCCAACCACCATGATTCAGCTTTTCAAAACAGAAGTGAGCTGCATGAACCACGACTTTCATTACCTTACCCTAGTTCTGTGCAGTAGAAAGGAGTAATGACATTTGCTCCATTTTCCGGGTGGGATGTCAGCCGCCCGGCTTCTCTGGCTTCTCGCTCAGGGTCCACAAGTGACCGTGGCAAAATATAGAGCTCCTTGGAGTGGTCAAAATGCCCTCGGACCTTTACAGGCCTGTACTCCATTTCCTTCAATTCCATGGGGCTGCATGGAACAAGATGAAAACAAAATCATGTCTGCGACAGGCAAATCAAATTAGGAGATTTTATCGTAGAATTCTCCTTTTCCCTAATGCTTTACTCTAGAGCCAGTCGGCAAACAGAAATAGAACACAAACACCTCACGGAATAAGCAGCTGGCTTAATATTTTGTTACTACCACAATGACAGTATCACAGTCTCAGTTTCCTTACTCTAATGTCAGAGGGATGGGCTCTGATGTAATTCTTGATGCCAGTTGTGCAATCAAATCTAATTTCCACTTTCGTCGCTGAACCTGAAAGTACACAAACACAAAAGCAATTCCTTACGGTAGAACAGCGCAAGCTTTAAAACCCAGCAAGCCTTAAAATCGTCCTAAGTTTCTCCTCAGACTTGGCCTAATTGGGCCAGGGTAACTGGAGATACGGAAATGGCTACTGACTTTAATTTGAAGAAATACTTAAACTGAAATAAAAGCGTAAAAAATAAGACTCTCTCCTTTAAAGACTTACAAACACTTGGAAAATAGAAAGGTAAAATAAGAGCAAATCTTTACCCTGTATGTGATTTGAACTAGATTAAACAGCCAGAGATGGAAAAACCTGACAGCCCTCAAGTGCTCATCTCTTCAAAAAATGAAATATTTGTTTGTACCTGCCAAGTGCCGAGACAGAATGTGGTCAGAGGGACCAGGAAAAGGCCCCATTTGAGTACGATGTCCTCTCCAGATGTGCCAGCAGCTGTTGTAGAACTTTGTGGCCTGCAGAACCTCAAACAAACACCTAGAGAAAAACAGAATGAGGAACAGGATTTGTACAGGAGAGGAGATGCCAAATTCCTGCAGAGAATGTCAACTCTTGATATAAGGCTGAAACAGGGGAGAAATCCAATCAAGTATTTTCTTACCTTTAGTCTTCTGGAGCAGTCCAGAACCTGGTTTAGTTAAGGGATACCCAAAAAACGTTCTTCTGATCAAGCAATGTGATACCTACATGAAATAAGAAACATCCTTTGTAGTGTCTCTGCTTTGTAAAATTTGTATCTAGATGATATGAGTTGTCTCGATGAGACATATCAATGGGTAAACAACATTTCACGCAATCATCTTCATCTGAGCAACCGCTGGTGAAACACTACAGATTAGGTTATAATTAAAAAAAATAAAATCAAATTCCAGTTACAGAGCTGACTATAGCCCAGCAAATGATCTTTCCCTTTCCATCCATGCTATCAGCCAACGTACACACCATATTAATTTGGTCTTGAAATAAATGCCAGCCAAGCACCTGCCTTCCTGCTTCCTCCCCTTCCCGCCACGCTGGAGCCGCACAAGGACAGATTTACAGCCTTTTTGCCACCGACTCTGCTCGCATTTAGCTCCGCTTGGCCCCACGCAGTGAACCCGGTCCCCAGACCGCGACGGGGGGCACCAACCCAGCGCAGCCAAAGCCGGGGCCCGGTAGAGGAATGGGGGAGCCCAGCCGGCGCAGGTACAGTGCCGAGCACCGCGGAAGGACGGGCCCCGGACAGGATCGGGACCTCGACCGGCCCGGCCCCGCATCCTCAGCCCAGCCCGGCCGGGCCCCGCTCCCCTCGACCTTTACCCGGTCCCGCTCCCCTCAGCCCTCACCCGGCCCCGGCCCTGACCCCGCTCCCCTCGGCCCTCACCCGGCCTCGGCCCTGGCCCTGACCCCGCTCCCCTCGGCCCTCACCCGGCCCCGGCCCTGGCCCCGCTCCCCTCGGCCCTCACCCGGCCCCGGCCCTGACCCCGCTCCCCTCGGCCCTCACCCGGCCTCGGCCCTGGCCCTGACCCCGCTCCCCTCGGCCCTCACCCGGCCCCGGCCCTGGCCCCGCTCCCCTCGGCCCTCACCCGGCCCCGGCCCTGACCCCGCTCCCCTCGGCCCTCACCCGGCCTCGGCCCTGGCCCTGACCCCGCTCCCCTCGGCCCTCACCCGGCCCCGGCCCTGGCCCCGCTCCCCTCGGCCCTCACCCGGCCCCGGCCCTGACCCCGCTCCCCTCGNGAAGTGGAGGCGAGCTCCTCTCTGGCCGCGCCTCTCTATGGCGGGGTCGGAGCCGGCCGGCGGCGTGGCCGTGGCTGAGGTGCCCGAGGAGGAGCGGCTCTTCCTGCGGCAGCACCCGCTCCTCAGCCTCGCGGAGCCGGGCAAGGTGCGGCTGGGGCGGGGCCATGAGGGGCTGAGGGGTTCGTGAGGGGATGCCGGGGCCGTGTCCGTGTCCTCTGAGGGAGCCATGAGGGCGCAGGGGCCGCCTCCCGGAGGGGTTCGTGAGGGGATGCCGGGGCCGTGTCCTCTGAGGGGGCCGTCAGGGGGGACGAGGTGGTTGGTAGCAGGCGGGGAGGGTACTCTGGCAGATGGGCTTGGCCCCGGGGAGCTCCCTGGCCCGGAGGCTTTTCTTCCGCCGTGGCAGTCAGAGGAGGGCCGGGGAGGGGGACGCTGGAGGGAGCCTGAGGTCCCTCCTGCCCTCCCTTGTGCAGGGGAGGTAACCCCTGGGCTTCTCTGACCGGGGGTTGTTTTTCTTCAGGTGAGATGCAGGCTGACAGGCCACGAGATGCCGTGTCGGCTGTCGGAGCTGCAGGCTTATACTAATGGCAAGAGGTATCAGCGGCTGATAAAGACAGCCAGAGGGTTTGACTATGGCAAGTTTGAGCCCCATATAGTGCCCAGCACAAAGAATCTGTACGTATTCTTCCTCTTGTGTGTTATGCTTCACACTTGTTCAATCTCAGACATAGAGTGGTTGAGCTTTCTTGAGTGTTTATGGGTTCTGGGAGACTGTGAAAGCCTTTATAAAGTATTTATCAACTTTGAGCACAGTGCTTTTAAGTGAAAGGTTATTAAGTAATAGAACACTTAACCTTTGTCGCTGGTTCTTTCTTTCTTTCTTTCTTTCCGCATCTGTCAGACACCAGCTGTTTTGCAAGCTGACTCTCAGACACATCAACAAGTTTCCAGAGCACGTGCTGCGTCATGTCCAAGGGAAGCGCTATCAGAAAGCTCTGAAAACATGTAAGTGGCTTTTCTGAAGATACAACCAGCGGACTTTTTTCCCTGAGCTGTTGAGATTCCAGTAGCTCTACATGAAGGAAGGGGATCCATTTTCTTTAAAACGACAGTAATGTACTGTTGTGCTGTGTGTGGTAGGAAGGAGGGTCCCATCCCAGGTATAGGAAGACATCGGCCTCTAGTAAATACTTTGGAACATCCTTACCTGAGAGGAGCGGTTTTAAAACTTCCCCAGAGAGGGTGGTTCACACAACCAGCACAGTCTCTGTGTTAACATCTTTCCCGTCTTTCATGGCCCATAGTATTGCGACAGATTACGTGAAAGTATGTTAGAGTTGGAGCTCGACGTACTTTTGAGTTGTATTTAATATAAGCCAAAGCTGGAAATTAAAAGGAGTAAGGTGACTGGGTGGCCTTGCTAAGTGCTGCCCGATCACACTATTAGATGAGGAGTGCCAGAAGGCAGGAGTGGAGTACGTCCCTGCCTGCCTGCGACAGAAGAAGCAGCGGACGCAGCACCCTGATGACCAAATGAACGGGAGCAGGCAGCCTTACAGAAAAGAGGAATTCTGGGAGCCAAAGTCCAGCGATGAGGATGGTGAGGAGACAGACGACAGCATGAGTGACCTGTACCCACGTGAGTAAGAACGTTGGTATTACCTACATCCTGAAGGGAGTTTGTTGGCACATGTTCTCCTGGCTTCTTTATACTGCTCCCTGCTGGTCATGTGCTGGAGGCGTGTGACTTCCATCCAGTTGGGGGTTCTTGGGTTCGGAAAACCTTACCACCAAATAAGAAATAGCAGTTATCTTTAAGAAATAACCAGAATTGCATCACGTAAGGTGTAAGGGGAGGGATACCAGATCCACGGGGATTTGCTGCTTTAGGTATCTCTACTTTCCTTGTTTCCTCAGCAAGTCCTTGAGTCTGACAGAAGTGGGTCAGGCCGTTGTGCTGACTTACATCTGGAGGCGCTGCCTTGCTGCAGGAGAGCAGAGGTGTAACACCACAGCACTGCCTGTGCTGAACGGTTCCCAGAACGGGGCTAGTGACAGCACCAGGCACGTTTCTAATAAAACACCAGTGTGTTTATTTCCCAAGTATTTCAGCAGTGACATGTATATGCTCAGAGGCTGGAAATAGCTTGGCAAATCACCTTTAAGATGCCTTCAAAGTATAGTTAGGGGGAGGCAGAGCCTGTCTGCACAGGGAACTGATCCCGAGCTAAATCTTTGTATTTTAGCTGCACTCTTCCCAGAAAAAAGCCCAGCAGCTCCACAAATGACAAAGGGCAGCGATGACTTTGCAACGGACAGCGAGGACGATGGGACCAAGCAGAATGGTGACACGAATGGGGAGGCCGGTGGAAGAACGGATGTCAGCAGAGCAGTTGGCAACAAAAGGGGAAAGGTGGGAGTCACACTGCTGTGTGCAGCAGCAGGGGAGCGTGGGACCGGGATCCCATCCTGTAGGTGTTTCTCTGATCTGTTCCCGTCTGAGAACCAGCAGAAGGTGCGAAGCTGTTCAGGAGAATAGACTTTCCCCGTGTGCCAGCCACTGACTCGCACCCTGTGAGGTGCGAATTACTACCAGTAAATGTTTATCTTGCCTGTGGTAACCAGGGATGTTCCTGCCTGTATAAACAGCTCATCTTTGGTGTGATCCTCTTCAACAGAGAAACTGGAGCATGTCTTGTGGGTTTTGTAATCTTCCTCCCCATGCACACACAAGTTAAACCCTTTTGAAGTCACAGGGTCCTTCTAGACCTTTTTTCTATGTCTTTTGAGGAGCTGGCCAGGTCCTGCCTTACAGGACATACCCTGATCCTTCTCGGTTTGGGAAGCAGACAGATGTTACGGACATAAAGATGGATAAACCATTAACTCTCTAAGGCAGCCCCCGAGGGAGGGGCCAGATCATTTATAACTGGATCAAACTGGAAATTGAAGACTGGCTGAAGTTTAGGTTCGTTTCTATGAGGAGGCCGTCACTGTATCTAATGAAACCGCCTGCCTGTCAGAGAAAGGGCTGCTCACTTGCAGGACAGGGCAAGGAGAGGTCCTGGCTGGCTCTGGGACCAGGGCTGTGCTCCTTCTGTCTCTGTTGGTAAAGGAGACCACACTCAGTTTCTCTTTAAGCTACCTTGGGCAAGGCTGGATTTGGGGTTTGGAAAAAGCTGATTAACTTTTTTTCTCTCTACAGAAACAGTCAGGCCCTTTAAAGAAGAAATTCAAGAGTCATCATCGAAAACCCAAGAAATTCAAGAAAGCAACCAATGGCAAATAAATTTTATGATAAATACATGGCCTGAAGCCTGTTGTGTAACAGTTCTAGAGGGTGCACAAGGCTGGCTGAAGTGTTTACCCATTCTATTAACAGTTACAGCTGAGAAGGGGAATAGGGGGGTGGAATTAAGTTGTATTCTAACAGCCTTGAGCTACCCCCCACCACCCCAGGAAGGATGATGGCTGCAGTCAAGTACAGACAGCCCAGGGCTCAGACCTTTATGGAAAGATGAGAGAATGCACAAGACCACTAACCAGCATTTCCAGGTAGCCCATCTGGAGTGTCACCAGTCACACACGCCAAGTGGATACAAAGATGCCATTGTTTTATTTTGATTGTTTCCAAAAAATCAAAACATTTTTCAAACACAACTAAGGTACAAAATACAGCATAAAATGAGAATTTATACTTATTTCTTTTTCCACATAGAAAGCAAAAATATATTCAGAATGACTTCCAGAACACTTTGCAGAGCCAATTGACAGCTGACATCCTGCTTGTGGGAGCTTCTCAGCCACAGGGAGAGGTCACTGTAGTTTTCGGAGATGCATGAATACAGCAGTGTATGTAGGAAACCAAAATCTTCTGCATCAGGACTCACAGTTAGTAAGTCTGCATATTGCGCTGCCTAGAAATATCTTATAATGCCCTCCACCTAACTGGGCCCCTTTAGTACCAAAATATTTCTGCTGCAAGGGACAGTATCAGTTTCTTTTCTGGGGTCTTTTGTTGGAAAGGGGACTTGATTTTCACAGAGGAAACCAGTCAATATTTCAGACTAGTCCATCACCCAGCTCCATAGTTAGACAGAACACAAAGAAATTGAGAAAAATCAACTTAAAGGCTACTTACAGGAGTTGTTTCTGTCATTCCACTTATAAATACTATGAACATCAACAACAGTTAAGATATCTGAGAGTGGCTGCCTTGATGTAGCCTAAAACCGTTCTAGGACCTGCAGTGAAATTGAGCAAAAGCATCCTGTGCTGCGCACCCATAACAGAAAGGACCAGTTTGTTTCGCTATGAAGAGACAGGCACAGTGAACACTTGAAGTGAAAACTTCTCTTGCAAAACCTATTTAAACAGAAAGCCTTCTACGTGACCTGAACTGAAATGCCGGCTTCCCCTCCCATCTACCCCCACATAGAAATTTATTTCCTTCAGCAGCAGCACATCTTGCTATGACATAGGCTATTTTCCCCTCAAGATGATGAAATCACTGGTTTAACATTCAACAGTGCTCTTCTATTTGTCATTAGTTCTTTCAGCCTAGTTTTCTCTCCTAAAATGCAACCTGTTAGGCTGAACTGTCCAGGTTAGTGCCCTTACCAGGAGACCCTGGTAAATAGCTCCTGCTGGAGGTGTTCAGCTGAAAAACTCCTTGAACAAACAGTTGAGCAGCTTTCTCAAGGGAGACAACAGTGCAAGGAATCAATGTAATGTTAGCAAGTTGGTAGGGCTCACGCTTTCTAGAATTCTTTCATTATCTAGTGAAACAGGTTCACCTAGATGACTAGCAGAGGAGAAAATGCCTCCTCTGAGCAGCACTAAGCATGTTCATGGCACAGAGGTCGTGGCACTGAGAGGCAAGAACAGGGCCTTCCTCTCTCCTCACCGCTACGCTGAGGAGTTCCTCCCTCTGATCACGCAAGTTACATCCCTGGCTGCATATTCACTGCACAGGCTTTGCACTTGCATTCTTCGGCTGTAACTGTTTGCGTACAGAGTTGAGAACCGGGGCTGTGGCAGCACAGAGCTGACTTCCAGGTCTCCTCCCTGCACATCTCAGGTGTAGTCTGGGACGGCAGAGAAGGGGCTGTACTGGAGAGCGCAGCACCCCAGCTCTTCCGCTGTTCAGTCACCTGGGACTTTTACAGCTGAGAGACCGACAGAAGTGAACCTAAGAAGCAAAGACTACAGATTAGAAGATTGACTGCTCTCATCTTGCATCTGAGTGCAGGGAAAAAGGGGAATTTCTGCAATTCTGAAGACACTTTCACCAATAACCTGCAATTCAGATATGCACTTGGGGCATACATGGATGGAAGCTGGTTACTAGCAGAAAGGAGCTTTTATTATGGAACCTGCAGCACAACTTGGCTCCCTTCTTGGGAATTCAGGAGGGGCAATGTTGGGGAAAGAATGCTGAAATAAAGAGTTCTTTTGGCACAGAATTTTAACAGAATTTAACATTCTGTCTCTTCAGGAGTTATCTCCCCCGCTTCCTTCTTGACATCTGATTAGCCATACAGGATTCCCAATTAGCAATACAGGATTCTTCCTTGTTCCCCTCAAGAGCAGAACTGGGACATGTTACAAAGCCCTCTCCCTTTTCTTACCTCGAGGGGGGGTTCAATTGCTTTCAGGGTTTTCTTTTTGCCTTTTATTTGGGGGAAGGAAAGACCTCGCCTCTTGTTAAACAAAATGGAATTACAGGCCTCTGAGCAGCAAAATAACAAGTGATATTTTTTTTTTATGCTGCTTTCCATCTTGATAAGCCATGCTATAACCAGCAATGGAACTCCTTATGCACAAGACAGTTTTGATGAGGGTGAGAAAGGGGATCCACTTCTTTTAGTTATAGCTAGAACCCAACAGCACACTGAATGATACAGCTGTTATCTGCTCACAGTACTTCAAATTTTAAAACATTGCTGACATTAAAGACAGCAACTGTTCTACTGCAACTCACTGAAGCATCAGCAAAATGCAGGTTCCTTGGGTTAGTTCCAAATCTAGGAAGTTAGAATAAGCCTAGGCAACATTCCTTGAAGAAACAGGATTTTATCTATTATATTACTGGTGCCACTGTAAATCAAATTCAAAACATCTGTGCCTTTAACAGGAAGGGGGCATGTACGTGTAAAATGCTGGCAGTTTTTGTTGAATCCATAGAGAATCAGTTCTGGACTTAATACATTATGTCCCAAGAAGTGTTGCTATTCCTGTTACCACTCTTTTTTCTTCTCATCCATGGAGACTCCACCAGGGCCCAGTGCAACCACGAGGAGGAGCCCTCCAATTACAGACATGGTCTGGAAGAAATCGTATTTGAGGAAGTCATGCATGGGCTTGTAGGCTGGGACGGTCCAGAAGGCATTGAAGTAGATGTTGATGCCAAACAGCCAGATGACTAGAGTCAAGGCAGCCAGCTTAGTCTTGAAGCCAATTGCCACCAAGATAATAAGGGCTGTGCCCACAATGTTCTGCAGAATCTGCAAGGAAAAAACCCCACAAACTTACATATGTGTCTTAAATAGATGCACAAACATCACAACAGAGCATGGATGAGTTCATCAGAACAAGTTGTCATGGTATAGATTATTTCATAGCTTTTTCTAAATATTAATTCTACTAAAAAATAGACTTTAATGATAAGCATTGAGTAGGTCCTGCAGCCAATCTGGGAGCTGCTACTATATTTTAGTTCCTTAACTCATACTTTTATACTCGGATACTTACCGAAAAGAAGTTCATATCAAAATGTAGCAGTGTCATGAACATGAGGACGAGCAGCACACGGCCCCCCAGCTGCATGTATTGCTTCGGAGAGCTTTCCCGCATGGTTGGGACACCAGCAAACATGCTCTTCCCCTCTGAGCGCGACTCAGCCAAAAGCAGCAGTAAGCCTCCCCCAAGGGCAAGGTTCCTACAGAAAGACAGAAATGGGGAAAAAAAAAAATCAGTTTATTACAGTTTGCACCGATCTATAGATTTAAAGTCTTATCTGACAATTTCAGCTCAGTAAGAATCTGCATGCTAGTGAGGAGTGACCTACTCTGCACCTTGCGATGCGTGTCTGCATTAGACCTCACAGCTGAAACAGCAGCATTGTACACAACAACGATTTACACAAGCCTGTGTAGGCACATACAGCCTGACAGAGAAGTTCAGCACCCACAGCTCAGGCACAGTAGCTTAGCATCTGTTACAGCATGAATTTAGTTGTGCTGAAGTTATTCTGTACCTCAGGTTTAGCCACACATGCCAAAGTAGTTCAGAGGTTGCTTTGAGAAAACAGAACAGCAGCACTGCTAAAAGAAGTTACACATTTACAGGGTTGTAGTAAGCCCAGAGTACAGTTCCCATGCTGCCCCTGCCCTTCCCTCGGAGGAGAGGGATGAAAAGGTAACAACAACCAGCCATCACTCAGGATTTGACAAGAAAGTTCACATTTAAAAAACCCTGTCTTTGCTTAGAGAGAAGGTGTTAGACATTTAAAAATCCCAGAAACCACTCTAATATCTACGTGCTTTAGTTTTCTTGGCAAATGGCTTCAGTCATGCATAAGCACAGTTGCTATTTTAGCCATTTAGGAAATAACAGCAACTCACTGATCCAGTCTAGACAATTGTTTGTGAGCTCTCAACAAGGAGGTTAGTATCTGAAGCACTTAGATCCTAGTGGGTTAGGATTAGTCTTTCCTTTCTACAGCACTGAGCCTGCTGTCTGTGTTTTAACTGTGTGGATATTATTTTTAAGTGCTGTCATTTCTTGTTTAATGTAAGTGCATCATTTATAACTTCTTTCTAGTAAATACTATGTACAAAGATCATTTCCTCTGTCAGAGAGTGGCAGTGACAGACAACAGTTTTTATTCCGTTTTCTACTTCCATTTCTACTTTAAGAAGTAGACATACCTCATCAAGAACTTCAGGTCCCATAGAATGCTGTATGCAATAGTCTAGGCAAAGAAGAAAACAGGTTAAAACACCACACAAATTACAGTGAAGTTCTGAATTTGTCCTATAATCTCAAGCCTGTACTATCCATAGCAGAAGTGAATTAGAATTATGTTATACTGAAGGAAACAAGGTGGGTTACATCACTGTGGTCCAATGAGTCAATGTAAAACAGGGAAGGGAAGCCAGAATTTGACTTGTGTTTTAGCACCCACAAAAATTCACCAGTTTTGAACAGGAAGGACGCTATTAGCTAGAATCCTCCGTGATGGGGACAGTCCTGTATAAAAGCTGTGTGCTGAAGGCCAAAGCAACTACAAGTTCCACATTTGGCACATTACTGACACACAGGTAAAACTGCAAGTTGCTTCTGCTAAATTGGTCAAGGTCAAGTATTAAATCAACATCACCAGCTAACTAATTGCAATTACAGTCAAGTATCTATTGGGCACATAGAAGAACATAAGCAGTTCAATGCCACTGAGGACTGGCACTAGGCCAGGGTGGACAAAAATTCCAGGGCTGCACATTGTATTTATGTATGTTGGTAGTACTGGGGCTAAGAGAGAAGACTTGAAAGATACGGTTTAGAAGGGCTGAAGACTTAAGCCTCCTACCTGTAATGCTATAATTCCAAACAGTCCAAAGCAGGCATATTGCACAAAGTTCCTACTCAGCACCAGGATACAGCCGCCTGAGTTGGGGAAATTGAACACAGTTACACTTCTGGCTTGTGCAGGAAGAGATGCTGCAGGAATGCTAACTTGTTTTGAACTGAGCAGACTCCGATTTTTTTCAACTGTGCCACAGAGAACATCAGGCAGGAAATTTTAATAGCACGTTGGCACAAATCAGTTTGAGAACCAGAAAGTTTTAGTGCATTTTGAAGCATTTTACAATTCCAGAAGTATCTTTTATTTTACAAAGGGTAAGCACATGCTGAATGCAGTCCCCAACACACAGCAGTGTACAGCAGCTACTAGTGTTAAAGCATTAAAAGACGTTAAAAAGAAACTCAACTCATTGTGGATTTTCTTTTTTATTTTTAAATGAGGTAACTGTTAGGGCAAACATGCTACACACTTTTTCCTTGAAAGCTTTTGCTTTATATCCTTCCTCAAGTCTTCTGTCACAAAGCACTGACATCCTTTGCCACTTTGACATGAAGACTGGTAACTACATTAAATTCAAAAGTATGAGGGTAAAAAACGTAAACACAAGACAAGAAGTTGGCAGAGTAATCAAGAACAGTAGATCAGGCACATAACATAAACCAAAAATAATTTTACTTCTTTCCATTTCTGATACCCTAATTCCACCTAGCACAAATAGAGAAGCTCTGCTTCTGGGATTACTTTGATTCCTGGGCTTTGAAGGTCTGACACAAGCACCTCTCAGGCTTAAGTGTACCAGCTGCAGGATAAGACTTTGCCATTGAGATTAATACCCATAAAACCAGCAGGCTGAGAAAGTCTTAACACTGCCCTGTTTAAGAAAATACGAGTATTTAATTTAGAGAATTCAGGGGGTGTAGTATGTGTTCATAGATCCATATACAGAATTGAAACAGATTGTCCTAATGGACTCCTGGCATCTCTGACTCAGAGGTAGTGTGTCACAAGAAATTCTCCAAGACTATTTCCAGGAAAGGCTGAAGCAGGTCAATTAAGAGTTCCTTTCATTCAGCCCATGCAGTACTATCAGTTCTAAGCTGTCAATGGCTATTAAGAAATCAGTGAGGCATCCCGTGCTTACATGATTCACAGGGCTCACACGAGCCAGAGTGGCAGACACACTGGAGTGCTCTGGCATCCACCTTAACAGCCTTAAAGCCACTTACTCAGCTGTCCGAAGAGATTTATGAACACAAAGATGGAGGCCAGGAAATAGCCACAGTTCCATGTGCCATCAATGTAATCCCTCTGTTCACTCCACTGGAACCACATGCGGATGCCATCCTCCAGGAAGGTGCTGATCAGGCACAGGCGGGCCACATGCGGGAGGTACTGCTTCGTCACCCTCAGGAACTGCATGGGCAGACAGCATCGTTAGCAGAGAAGGCAGGCAGATACTCAAGGCATAATAGATCCACGCACTCTGCAGACCGAGGTCTGCAGTTCTCATGCACACGGGGTCATCAACATCTAGAGAGAAACACATACTTGGGACTTGGATTTAATGAAATTCTTCTCCAGTTTGAGAACACTTGGGAGCAGTGGGGGAAACCTGTTGTCATGCCCCACCCAAAGAGTATTTTGGACAAGGACTTGGAGAAAAGCAGAATCCAGCCAGCACCTTTCTATGTAACAGGAACAGTGTTTTGAGGGAGATCTTTCTAGCTGAAGGCTGACCTTGGTTTTAGTTTGTCTATCTCAGGGTTTCATGTTACAGCTCAACTACCAGATAGCCAGGAGCTGAAAGGGCAATCCTACTCCCACCCACAAGCTCAGGCACTCAACACCCTGTAACAAACTGATTCAGGGAGTCAGGCTGACAAAAGACTAATTCCA
Source organism: Dromas ardeola (assembly GCA_013398915.1). Taxonomy (NCBI): domain Eukaryota; kingdom Metazoa; phylum Chordata; class Aves; order Charadriiformes; family Dromadidae; genus Dromas; species Dromas ardeola. The sequence goes on from VYZM01008950.1 coordinate 142,574, forward strand.
TACAAATTAAAAAACGTTAATAAGCTTTCTGCCAAGCTATTTCCCTCTAACAGCTCAGAAAAGCAACGGTGCAAAGCACGCGTACTTATGTAGCAGCAGCAGCTATTAGATCAGTGTAGACATTGCATGAAATTGCACTCTCTATCCTCTATGCAAGTGTACACAGTTTTTACTTTCATTAAAAATAGCATCTTCCACAGAAAGAAAATAGGCATTTATATTTACAATTCAGTACAGTAGTTAAAAGAAAATTATATCATCATGTAACAGATGCTGAGCCTTAGTTCTTGGGAATGCAAGATGTATCTGGCTCCACACAACCTTCATCCTGCAAGGCCAGCAGTTAGTTTGCTCTACAATTACAATAATTATAAAGGAACAAATACAGAATCGCCAGACAGGGCCTAGACTAGCATGCTCTATCAGACTGTGAGGTGCACAGGAAAACTTGCTGCCTCTGGATTATGATAAGTGCTTAACTGTCACCCAGTTCCCTAAACAGCACTGGTTATTACTTAATGGAGACTTCCATCAGGCTCTGTATTGTCACTCTGAATGCAAGCTGGCACCTGGCTGGCCTGTTTCATGCACAGGTTTGGCTTCAGCACATCACCAGAAGGACACACTTGCTGTCAGTGTATGCTATTGTTTGAGTAAGTGCAACCTAGTAAGAAACAAACGTAAATTTAATCTAAAACTAACCACGAGATTACCCAGCAGGTTTCTACCTCCAGCTGACAGGCACAGTTTGGGCAGGCTGACACTTGTAGCAAGCCTTCATGCAGAACTGCCAGACTCCGCAGAGATCCCTGCGTTAGAACTAGGAGGAGGAGCCATTTCACAAAACCCCATGGTCCCACACAAAGTTCATTGTGTTGTAAGGCACATTGATTCATGCAGTTTATGCAATATTACAATGCTTCAAGCATGAAAAGGGGTGGCGGAACATACATGTGTATAGGTGTCTTCCAGACAGCATTAAACTATATTATATAAAATAAAATGGACAGAAAAGCCACACAAACCTTTTATTTCATAATTCAGTACTAACATTGATTTCAGGTTAAACAGTACAGCTGATTGGTTTCTTTCTGGGCAGATTTTTTTTTTTTTTTAAAGTTCTGGCAGCTTTGCATGCTTTCAGTATATATGGGAGTGCAGAGAAAGGAGACTAAAGCCATCCCTGAAAGTTTATTCTTGTCACAGTAATTAGTAAATACTAAAGGCTGTTCCAAATCCTATGCAAATGAAAAACCTTGCTTACTGTGTAACAGAAGATTACAGCATGGAAAAGAACACAGCAGACATGCTTAATAGTTAATTAAACAGTTAATATCAGAATACGCTACACTAGTTGTACTGCATGCATCCAGAGTCTAAGGGTCAAGATCCAGGTTAATCAAGTGCATTGTAAGTGCAGCTGTACTCTGACTCAGGGCTGCCACCTCAGGCCTTTTTTAAGCCATGTCAACAATTGGATGAATGAGTCAGGAGAGAATTTGTGATCTTTGTCACTGAACGAGACACACATCTTGGTTTAAAGCTTTCTTCTCTCCTGGATTTCATTGTGCATTTGGGCAAACTTGATGAGGAATACCAAGGATAAAGTTATTTTGGAAATAGTGCAAAACCAGAGTGGTTTGTAGAGTAAGTCTGCCTTGTCAAGATGCAGGACACGCAACTTTGGTCTAGAAGGAAATTAAAGAGGACAAGTGCTGGGCATCTGTAGGAAAAGGGAAAAAACACTGCTGTGGAAGAGCTGAAAAAAAGAAGCAAACATTAGAGAGGGTATCTGCCTCCAGGCCTCATCTTTGCTGCTTCTAAAGTGGGTCACGTGAACTGATCTCATCTTCCCCTTCCCTGAAACTACACAGCTGCCAACAGTCCAGGCAGAGAAGGCATTTAACACTTACCTGTTCTAGTGGCATATAGAGGGAATTTAATACTATCTATTAAACATGAGTGTGCACATCCAATGAGCTCAAGACAAGTCAGAAAGACCGAAGCCTAAGGCAGCTGCAGTGCTAAGCAACCTTATCACGACACACATCATCTTCGGACATCCATAACTCATGCAGCTGCATTTACTGAGCTGCACACAAGCTGAAACCCCTGTACACAGCAAGCTTAAAGTAAGTAAGCTTCAGAAACAGAGCGTATGAACAAAAATCCAAGCCAAAAGAACAACTAGCCACAGAGATTCAGAGAGAGAAGAGAACAATTACATGATAACAACATGACAGTGTAACAGACATCAAGCAATTTTACAGTTAGAGGATTCAGGTATAAATCAAAGTAATTTAACTAAGGCCTGAGTGACTTGAAGAACAGGAGATCTCTAGAACTAAACTAATAGTACCAGACACCCTGGTTTTGTCCTTACACATCACTAGCAACACATGGCTCCAACACTGCACCCTGAGACCACTTCCTTTATGATTCACACAGATAAAAGCAGCACATACAGGAAACTTGGTAGCTGCAGTTAAGAAACATGTCCAGAGACATGGGACTTGAAACTCAGACCCCACTAAGCACAATTACATGCAAGCCAAAACAAAACTGTTGAGATTGATGGAAGCAGCAGTGCTAAACTCATGACATGAAGTAACTGAAGGGCTTATTTTGCTATGGGCTTTGCATCAACTTTTCTTAGCGCGTACTGCCTCTTTGCAAGAGGAAAAGCATCTTCAGAAGAGACAACTGAATGCTATAGTGAAACTATTTTAAAGAAGAACAGCTGGTTCTGTGTTGGCAGCCAAGTCACTAACATACACCAGAGGGGCTTTGTGTTGTCACTTCCCCTTCTAACAGTATTATAAATGCAAAGATGCTTCTCTCAGTTTAATGAGCAAAGATACACAAGAGGATCCAGCGATCCCTAAAAATCAAATCTCTGCTCAGAACCTATTTTTCAAAAGGAAGCTTGAAATAGCCAAATCCATAAAGAGGCCTGCCCAAAGTAAAGTAATAAAATGATTCTGTTTTGACTCTTATCACACTTTCTAAACTACATCCCACCTCCAACAGCCTCAAATTTGTTAAAAATCCAGTCCTTTTGTTTGTTTGAAAAGTGTACATACAGGCATAACTACAGGTATTTTAAGACCAAAACACAGCCAGGAGTTGGGAATTTTTGCTGTCACCTAGGGATATGCTGTCTAAACACAGAAGACTTTTCTGTGTGTGTACACACGTGTGCCCTTGGATCAGAGAAGTTATGATCATGGTGATGAACAGCAGTCTGCTAATCTACACAGAAAGCCCTCTTGTGGGCTGCACAGCTTTATTAGTCTAGAGCTTTTGATAAAGGCGTATCCCAACTATCTAGCTTGTATTCATTTAAGGGATTGCTTTGTTCTGGGAGGACAGAGACCTCAAGCAGCCTGGGACACCAGTGATCTTTTCTATAGTACAATGCTCAATCCTCTGGCAGAGAGAAAAATCAATTCCTTTCACCAATCCGTATTTATCCATTTAAGGAGATACCACTGGGAAAAAAACTAAAAAAAAAATTACAAGGATAGTAGCATCCATCACATTGAGCTAATCAATATTTACAAGTTATTTGTGAAAATTGGGAACAGAAGCTTTCCTGCTTATTTCAAAAGGCAAGAAGAGAGCTCTGACCCACCAGAACATTGCCAGTGGTCTTAAGCAGGTTTTTAATTGCAGGACAATTTCTCATGACAGCGCTTTTCACTCCTAAAGTGTGCTTTATACCAGTCTCCTCTCCCAAAAGGCTATTTATTAATCAACTATTTAAAAAGGGATTTATTAGTCACGTATTGCACTTTGCTATCTCTCTTCATTGGAAGATTCTTTCCCAGCCTAACCAGAATAGGCTATTTTGCTTATAACAATAAAGGATCAGTGCACTGACATGACTACGTTATCAAGAGACTTTCCAAATTCAGGGTTTTTCTAATATAAAACACAAAAATGCTCAGACTAACAATGAAATGTTTTCTTCTCCCTTCTATTTTCTGCAAAACAGGATACAGAGGTGTTAGAATTAGCTGAACAACATGCATCAGCATTTATGTTGGAAAATTAAATAAAACCCCCAGAGTATGGATCTCCCTCACAGCCCTTTCACTGCAGTACAATGACTCGATAGTTTCCTTGCATTTTTGTCCATAATTTTTTTTCAGAATGGCAGAAATACCAGGCACCCACATTCCTAAAGATTATTAGAGACACCAGAACTTGAGACCTGCTCCCCCTTATGGGGATTACAGAAGAGAGAACCAGTGCTACAACCATAAACAATCAGTACAGGCTCCAGATACAGCTATTTTCAGTATGATAGTGTCAGCAATACACGACTGCAATGAAAGGCTTAGCACTTTAACAAGAATCACTAAAAAAGGGCTTAACTTCTGAGTATGCAAATTATTTAATTAATAGCATTGGGCTGGTGTTATGGGGCTTAAAAGCAAACCACCCTGCAAAACCTGTAGCTGGGCATCATTCTGAACCAATATTCTGATTTCCTCGCACTACGTAGATTTTGAGAACCCTTAGTAGCTTTTCCCACCTTCCCCAGTATTTAGTGAGTTGCCCTCTCTGAAAGCAACAGGACCACCCCCCAACACCCACCGAGTAGCTGACTCCTCCACTGCAGTCCCTGGAAACTGCCAACAACGCAGCGAGCAGAACAGCTCGCCAGCTGTACTAGGCACCTGCAGGCTACAAACTCCTGCTACAGCCAAGCTAAACTAATAGCTAGTTCTCACCATAAGTGGTTCCACCACCAGCATTGGTGCTCACTTGACCTAAACAATGAGATAATTGAACTAACAGAAAAAAATAAACTCAATTTTTTCTCCCCTGCCAGTTCAGGTCACCAGTCCTGTGACAGAAAAGGTCTAGTGTGAGAGCAAAGGGGAACAAAGCCTTGGGAGAAGTAGGACAACCCCTTTCACTGACAGCTGCCAGGCAAGCTTAGCTGCCTTGTAAAACCATGTCTTCAGTGCACTAGTTCTCCTCTGGATTAAGAGCCACTTGTTACTACTGAGAGTCTTGGCATCTAAAGCATAATTTACTAATTCAAAGGGAAATTGCAGTATTTGAGAAAAATTAAGCTTTAACGTTTGAGTTTAAGGAACAGTTTATTCTTACTTTTTGTAAGAGACATTCAGTACTTACTGATGAACCAGGGAAGTAGCTGCAACACTTTCCCACAGGGCTTTTATGCTACAGAAATTAAGACTCATTAGGTCTTGAGCACTAGTACAGAGAGTGGAAAGAGCAAGGTTATCAATGAGAATACATTCAGCTCCCAGAACAGCCATTGTCCAGCTTCACTTCCTCCGCCTCCATCAAGGGGAATTTCAACATAATTTCAGTTCAAACGTTCCAAGTTTTTTTTTTTTTTCTTAAATCCAAGATGAACTAACAGTTTCTGTAATGCCAAGCGTTAACTTCGCAATATATACCAAAGGTTATTGTTCAGTAAATCTCTCCACTCCTACACTGGTGTAATACTGAGTTTTAGCAACATATACAGTACTGAAAGTATCTGATTGAGCTACGAGGCAGCTATTTGGAGGCAGATTTATCAAAGGAGTTAGTTACTTGGGAAGTTCTAAGAATTGTTTTGCAATCTGATGGGTAAATGTTTGCAAACACCCCAAATTCCGCAGCTAAAGGAAAGACTAGTCTTTAAATAGAATGTGGCTAAGCACAAATAAAGTTGTACCATTTAAAACTCATTTCAGGAGGAAGCAAACCACACTTTAGCTGGACAAAAGAGCTTTCAGTACTATGAAAAAAGGGGTGTTAAAGACATCTAGAAATAGTCACACAGGAATAAATACAGAAGTGTTATAAAGAGGTCAGGACAAGTGGTGTAAATTCTGGCAAGTGATTTGAACACTGTAGTGATAGTTCAACTTCTCCTCTAAAAGGAGTGAGAGGAGAGGGTAAATAGAGGATGACGAAGATGATCCAGACACCCCTTAAAATTGAATACTACCACACACCATAAGAAGTTCTGTCTCTAAAACAGGTCTTCCATCTGGGGCTAGGGAGGAAGTGTAGAACAGGTTTTCCCAGTGAAACTCAGTTAAAGATACAGAGGTAGCACAGCCCCCTCAGAGCTGTGACGTGTTATCGTGCTCCACACAACTCACAGTACTTCAACAGTCAGAGTTGTAAACCAGGCAGAATCAGATTTTCCAGAGAACTTGCTAAATGTGATTAGATGCTGCCTCTTATTTTCAATTAGATGAATCACCATGATCATGAAGATCTTTCCAATGCCATCAGATCTACTGACTTACACTCAAAATATTCCTGCTCTCACCTATAATAAGAAATCACAAACTTCTATTTAAAAGAAAAATCTGTAAGGGCCTTCACTGAAATAAACCTAAACAGAATTACATGACAACATCAGCTTGCTTGCTCTCATTCTGCCCCAATTCTAAGTAGAGCACTACGGTGCTGGCAAGTCTCTTCCAGACACCGGTCAGGATTTAGATTTTCGCTTTCCTACCACTCCCACCGCCCCCCCCCTTTATGCCCCAATTATCAGCCTAGACGGTTTGCAAGAAGACGAAGGCAGCTCAGCCTCCTGCCTTCTTTCCACTTACTCACTCCCCAGGAGAAGCCCAGTCCCCGAGTAGAACCCACCTGCTCGGCTGTGGAACCAGCCCCAGGGCTCGGCCGAGGGCAGCCACTCCGGCAGAGACCCGGCTGGGAGCCGGGGCCCAAGGGGCCCCCTGAGGGGCGTCGCGGCCGGGAGAGCCCACAGCCCCACCAGAGGGACAGGCCAACCCCACACCAGGCCACCACCGTCCCAGCCTGCCCCAGCGCTGGGCCCCTCAGGGCGGCGGCCGGGCGGCCTAACACTCCCCTCAGCTTAGGGCCCACCGCGGCGCCCCCTCGCAGCCGGCCCCAGCGCCTGAGGGAGCGGCCCAGCACACAAAGGCCGCTCGGGCGAGCACCCACCTGGTCCGCGAAGTCCTCAGCGGTGCTCATAATATCGTTCTGGCCCATGGCGGCGGCAGGAGAAGGGTACTACCGACTGCTGCTGCGCGCCCGGGGCCCGGCCTAGCTCTAGCAAACGGCGGCGGGAAGGGCGGGCAGAGGGAAGGAGCGCCGGGCCGGGCCGCGCCGCCGCTCCACTGCTGCTGCTGCCACGTAGGCCAGCCCTTAAAGGCGCCGCGCGGGCGGCAGCGCCGGGGCGGGCGGGGCGGGGCGGNCGCGCGCTTAAAGCGCCCGCCCGCCCCCATTTGCCTTCTGCTGAGGGGACGTGCGGGTGTGGGTGGGGTGTTTTATCCCTGGTTCTGTCCCTGCGCCTTGTAATGGCATTTTTTTGGGGTCTGAAAGCATAAGGAAAGGGAAATGCTCTTTCTCTGTCCTATATCCGGTGCTGGCGGCTGAGGGGCCGCTCTCGCCCTGGGCCTGCGGGTCCCTCAAGGCCTCGCCGGGAGGCTGGACCCTGTCCCACCATGGAGAAATACAAGGTGCTACCCTCAAGGGCCAGGCCCTGCCCGGCGGTGTAGGGTGGTGTGGGTGGTGCTGACCGTGTGTGATATATGGCCCTGGGGAGGGGTTTGTGGCCTAGGTGAGGGGGTGTAGGTAGCCCTGGGGGTAGTACATGACCATAGGGAGGGGGTGTAGGTATCCTTAGCGGGTGCGTAGGTCTGGAGCGGGGACAGGTCACCCTGAGGAGGGTGTGTGTGGCCTTGGTGAGGGTGTAAGCTGTTCTGAAGAAGGGACCTATACGGTCCCAGGGAGGGAACTGCTGGGGTGTGAATGGCCCTGGGGCGATCGGGGTGTTGTGGCCAGCAGGGGAGAAGTGAGGGGAAACGTCCTGGAGGGGAAGGCCTGTGTGTCTCCGGAGAGTTGGGGTGCAGATGGGAGTGTCTGTGGTCCTGGCACTGGAGGTGTGTGCTGTGTGGAGGGTGTCTGTGGGAAAGTGGTTTGAGGTTTTTTTCTGCCTTGGTTGTTCTGCTTCTTGAAGCTGAGTGTCTCTCCTCTGCCTTGCAGGTGCTGGAGCAGCTCCAGCCCGGGGCGCTGGGCACTATGCTGGTAGTTGAATTGAAAACAGAAAAGGGTGCGGAGAATAAATACATAATAAAGCAGGTGAGAGGGTGGTTGCTAAGAAAACAAGAGTCCGTTAGCACATTTGTCATTTCTATGGGCCTTTCTGACAGTAACAGATACAAACTAGGCAGCTTGGCCACTGGGTAAGAGTAGGCTTACATCTTACTGTGCTGCTGTTTGGAAATCGGAAGATTCAGATCAGTTTATCAGAGTATTGAGGTTAGAAGTGGGGGAAAAGGAGCAGTTTATTTAGGTCTATCCAGTGTGTTTTCACCTTAGCTTACTGCTACTTTGACCATGCAGGAGAAAGACTGGCTAGCTGTTGTGGGCTCATTTAAAGCTCTGTTTCTGGCCATCTCCCAACAGCAAGACAGCTCCAAACATTAGACATTGGAGCTATCATTGAAAATTTATGCCAGTTCACACACAATTTGCAGTTCTGGTCATCTTGGCAAGGTTGTTCTGGCTTAAAAGTTTGGCTGTCTCTATATTACAATCTCATCCCTGTATTTTGTTTGATGCAGGTTGAATGCATTGAAGAAAACCAAGCAAATGAGGCCTTGAAGGAGGTATCAGTGCAGTTTTTCTTTACTACCTCACTTACAAAGACCAAAGTCTTAACAGAGCAAAGCCTTTTATCTACAAGGATTAACTAAGTAAATAGTCAAGATGTAAATCAGGTAGGACTGAGGGGTGTTCTCCCTGCCCTCTGCTTGAGCTCAGGCCAGGATTTTTTATTAATTGTTCCTGTATTTGATTATGTAGATTCAAATGGACAGCTGTTATCAGAGGATAGTCCTTTTTCAGGGTTTGTATTTGTTTTGTGATGAAGACAAAGAGCAAAGCTCATCCTTTTGGCCTTTAAGCTGAAGGAGAACCTTGGTCTCTTTATAGTTTATTATTAATAACTCAGTTTCTAGTTAACATATTTCATTATGTATTAATTTCTCAGAGATGGACATTTTTTGATGTGAATGATTTGACTAGTTTTCTGTCTTTACACTTTTGTGCAAACTTGTTTCAATGCCTTGGGTAAGAAGCAACATCAGAAATACTATTAAAATAGCACAATTTGCTTCCACAAAATATGTGAAGTAACACTTTATGGATTAGTCTTACAGTGTCCAGTATGCATGACATCTGCAGTTGAAAATCAATGAGAATACATGTCTGTACAGATGCTTCATCCTACTCAGGAGAGGTGACCTCTTTATGCACTGAGACTGGCTTTACTGATAGAGTTTGATTCAATTTTTCTGCTGATGTACGTGTCTATTGAAATAAACGCAGTTGTGCCAGCTGGGAGTGTGGCTCTTAGTTTTTCTCTGGTGTCTGCACAACCACAAGCACAACTATAGGAGAGTAAGTTGAATTCCTTTTACCTTTCACATCATCGGCAAATTTGTTAAAGTAATTGGTAATTGTTAGAGCCTTATACGGAAACCAGTGTCAAGGAGATAAGCATCTCACTAGTGTCATCATATTTTCTGCGGTTCAAGTTTGCATAGGGATTACTGGAAATAACATCTACACTAGAAAAATCATCTTGACTTTCATGTTCTAAGATGTGTTTTTAGGTTTGGATGTTAGGAACTGAAGAAGGGGGTTGTTTATGTATCATCTCCCTAAGGATCAGTTTATATCCTTGAATCTCAAAAGGCTGTTACAGCATTACATTGAGTAGAGTCTTACTGAAATATTTTCCTTAACTTGACACTTGTACGTGCAAATATATAACAGAGCTTGCACATTGAAAGGATTTGATCAAACATGCAACATGAACAAGTCAGAACTGGCTTAGGATATTATTTAAGGTCCTGTTCAGTGGGAAGGACTGTGTAGTTATAGAAAGTGCTGTCTGATTTTTTTTTTTAATTCTATGCAGGCAATGGATTTGCTAAAACTTCATCATTCAAACATCTGTGCTTACCAGGAATTGTTTGTGACTTGGGATAATGAGGTGAGATTTGAAACAAACCTGCTTTTTTAAACTCCTGAATAAACATGCTGAAAAGCTGTGAAGATGCATGGATTGGAGTCCATCACATGGCAGTATTGCACACTGACTCACGTATTCCGATGTGAATCAGTGTGCAATACTGATTTTCATGTCTGCATGAAAACCCTTTTATAGGGAGACTATAGGAAGCTGAAAGCCTTGACTTACTTATTTGCAGGTTTTATTCAGTGCTCAGGCAAAATTTGTGTTGCTTTTATGGATCTGTATTTGACTTGAATTGTCACATACGGCTTCAGATAAGATGCTTGATAATGTTTTGTGTTACTTTAAAAAAACAACAAACATGCTGTATTTTTAATAAAAAAAAAAAGTAAATATTGTCTCCTCTGTGAGAGATTAATCATCTTGGAACACCTTGGTATTGGTGAACATCACACCCACCAGTTTGGCCAAGTGCTCGGTTTTATCTTTCTTACTGGATATGTTATTGCCTGCAAACAATTAGACAATTTTGATGTAATGTTTTATTACAGATATCATCTCTGTTCCTCTGTCTGGTAATGCAGCACTCAGGCCAAGGAGATCTTTCATCTGTAATCAAGGAAAAAAGGCAGAAGTCAGAAAAAATAACAGACATGGTAAAAAGTACAGAAAAGGCATCTGACTGAACTAACAGTCTCTCACTACTTTTATATTTCTTCCCTTGTATTCCCTCTTTCTCAAAGTCCTCCCCAGAATATTCAAAGCACAGTGTTTTAGTGAAGGGTGGTTTTAGAAGCTGTCTTCCAAAAGATATTTGGAAGTTATTCTGTTTATATTATACTTTCATGTATATTCCCCTCACCAGGTGATTCTGAAGTTCCTGGGACAGATGGTGGATGCTTTGTTTTATATACACAAACAAAATATTTTCCACAGGTGAGTAGAAATCTTGTTCTCTTTGTCTGATAGGTTCATTGCAGTGACTGTTGGTTCAGCACAGCTGCTCAGAGGCAGTGAATTTTACAGTTCCAAAAGGGCGAGTAGGAGGTAGAAATTCCAGACTTCATATATAGATTCATTTCCTGTGACTTCTGAAATCATGTATTTCTTGAGTTTTTTCTGGAATTTTCCATTTGAGCAAGGTGTTCCCTCTGGTTTTTTTTTAATGTGCTAAAAATCTAATATTAATTTTAATATCAGAATATTGACCATATCTGTTGATGCATACATTTTGGTGGCTGCGATGGACAAGGTATGCTTTGTGTATCTGAAATAAGAGACAACCATTGCGTTCCATGTTCAGATAAATTTGTGTCACAATCACAGATTTTAAAGCATTTCACAGTAAAAGAACAAAATAATTGTATTGCGGTTGATTATCACTTCTATATTAAAAAAAAATTAAAAAACACAAACAAAAAAAACCCCAAGGCCCCTCACCACCACCCCATCTACTCTCCCCCCAAAATACCCAAACCTTCTGATGTGTGAAGAGGCTGCGAACCTGTAGTTATGTAGCATTAGACTGATTTCACAGGCTGACAGAAAATATTTGTGTTGCAGAAATCTCAAGCCATCAAACATACTTGTGACTGGTGAAGCATCCTTCATGCTTAGCGACTTCAGTACAGAAACACTTATGACAGATGAGATGAAATGGAAAATAAGAGTGGAAGAAAGTAGATACTTGTTTTACTTTTTTTTTTTTTACTTTATTTTTAAAAGATTCACTGACGGTTAATATTTTTAGTCCTCAGAGAAAAATCAGCTGAAGAGGAAAAAAATTATCTTCCCTTCCCTTTCTCTGCATTATACTATTTGTTTTCTGAAGTATGAATAGTATATTCGTAGGCAGTTGACTGCAGCATTAATTGTGTTCACAATTGAATACTACAGATATGTTTGTGAGTCTCAGAACTCTGCAACAGATACAGTTGGAATCCTTTTAGCTTGATACCTATGCAGTAACGAGTTCAAAAATTGTTCATTAAACGTGTTTCTTAGTCTTTTGTGGCATATCACCAGTAAAAAATGTTTGATCTCTGCAGAGTATATCTAAATTATTTTTAGATGTAAAATGATGGCCTGCAGTTCATGCATGTGCCAGCAAAAACTGTGTATAGTACAATGTCAGCAACGTTAGCATATGATTCTTATTTCAACAGGTAGCAAGTCTTGGATGGCTCCAGAAACATTTAATTTTTCTTTTACTGAGAAATCTGACATCTGGTCTCTAGGCTGTATTCTACTGGACATGACGACCTGCTTTGTTCTGAATGTATGTAATAATGTTTTATTATAGATTTAAAATGTCGTTGGCCCACCAGGATATCTCTAAACGAGCGTGTGAAAGCTCTACTGTTACTTACTCTTTACAGGCAGAAGAGATAACTTCATTACTGCAGGGCATCAGACAGGATACCAGCCATCTTGAGGGAGTTCTGACACTAACGCAAAATGGAGATAACGGCTCTTTGCCTTTATTACCAGTTTTACTTACGATGCTACAGATTGAGCCCAGCATGAGACCCACAACAAAGTGAGTTCTGGATGCTTCCTTTTTTTTTTTTTTTGTCCTAAACCTCACCTATCATCACAAAGATAGGAGTGCTAGCTACTCTTTGAAAGAGATTGAGTCAAGGTTGCTCATCTTACTGCCTTGACAAATTGAGTTATTAAAAAAGTCAAAGACTTGATGTTTATTTAGAAGTGGGCATTCTGTTATGTGTAGATGTCCTTTTTTGAAGATTGTAAAATCATGTTATACACAATTTGACAAGCCATTAACTTGAAGCCCAAGCACGGCTTCCTCACTGTAAGTTGTTTCATTAGCCGTTTTGAAGTAAATTGTTTAAGTTCTGTCAAAAATAACCCAGTCTTCAAAGAAGTATTACTAGCTTTTTATATCAAAATGAAACAAAGCCTGTAGAAATTTTTTTTTCTTACTTACCAGTTCTAACTCATTGGTACTGCTTTTGTCTCTTGTAATTCTAGGGATCTGACTGATGTTCCATTTATTAGGGAATGCCTGACTGTTGCTGGTGCCTCTTCAGTAAAACTGAAAAAGTCTTTGTCTCCTAGCATAATAGATACGCTTCTTGAGGGAGGAATCGAAAGTGTTCTAGGTAATAAGGAAAATAAGATTAATATAATGGTGATTTTTGTAGCAAATAAATTCATATGTTTTCCAGTCAGCATATATTCTACTTGAAAATGAATTATCGGACAGTCATTTTACTTGAAATAAAATGAGATGCTATTTGGAGGAAGGATCCTTTTCTATAACTTTGTAAGATTACCAGCCATACCTACTGCAGAAGTTAAATGGAATCAGAAGTCATTCTTCAGAAAATTGGGGAGCCCCACTTTATTGGCCTTTTAACATGTTAGCCAGTTTATGCCAACAAAGGACCTGCTCCGTTATTCTGAGTAAGGAAGATGTTCTCTTCATCTGGAAAGGCTATTGGAATCATGCATTTAAAGCCCCTAGCCCTGACCTGATTTAATATTCCATCAGGTCCCCAAAATACATAATGCCAAAACCATAGATTATAGAGGTGAATCATAACATTTTGTAATATTTAAACGTTTGATGCGTCAGGGGAAAAGTTTTTCTCTTTTCAACAGTCACAAATTATATTATTTTGATTTATATAAATTCACATCTTGCACAAAACAAAATTTGAGTGCTTTTTCTAAGTGTTTGTATCAAACAGAAGAATTTTCTTGGTTTATGTAGAATTCATGCAGGCTTTCTGGGATATAGAAGCAGCACAGGATAAAGCCATTCAGCTCCTTGCCAGCTTTGTAAGAGATAAAAGTGGTAAGGCACTATTTTATTAATTTATTTATTCTGCTCTTTCCTTACATTTTGAGATGATAGGAAGAGGAAAAAATTTCTTATGAAAATAAATGAGAATGAAATTGTTCTCATGTTATTTCTCATTTTTGTAATGTACTGGAATAGACCATTAGTTGATGTGACTGTGTTCATACTTGTTTTGTAAATGCTTATGTTGAACAGCAGCTGTTTTACTGGGTAAGAAGAATGGCCACTGGAAAAAGAAAAAAACTTAGTGATATTTTAATTGGCAACCAAGGTGAATTGGCAAACTGACATTTAAAGAAGGTAATTCATATCAGTGTTTGGGCAAATTGGGGGCAATGCCTAGGGCTATAAAACTGATAGAGCAAAAGGAAGCTACATGTGTCTGTGTTCTGTGTGTCTAGTAAAGCGGTGTGAGTGAAGACTGTATTTTCTCCCAGCATCTGCACGTTTTTCAGACTAGTCTTTCAGATCAAGATTAGTATTTTCAAAGCACCATGTTAACTCAGTTATAAAATGCGCTACCATTTGATAGTGATAGCATTTTAATGCTGGCATTGGCTTAGATGTTAAAACATGGGGTGCTCATAACTGTAATCGATAAGGAAAAAGAATAATTTGTTTTTTTCCTGAGTTACCTGTATCTTCAAATCTGTTCATGAAGAAGTCTTTACTCAGTAATACAGTGGACTTTGATTTATCATAACAAAATCGATGTGTCTTTGTGATTTCTCATTCCAAACCTATTGTCTGACTTGATTGGCACTTCCGCACCATGGCTTACTGTGACTGATGCTCAGATCTTTGAAGGTGCTCAAAATGGATCCCTAAAAACCATTTTTTTTTCCTCAACGTTTTACCGTGTATTTGTGGTTACATTGAATAGCTGTATTAGCTATTCCAAAAGCTCACAGTCTTCCTAGAACTAGGAGATCTGGTGAAATGCTTCCCTCCGCAGGTTGTGAAAAGCGTGGTTTTGGACTCATGCACAATGTTCCACCCCACAACTTGCTGCATGCCCAGTGAACAATGCCAGTGTGATTTAATGAGGAAGATACTGGCGGTGCTTAGCTTGCATAGCTTTCCAGCTGTCTTTAATAAGAGACATTTCCCATAGAGACTACAAAATTCGCTCTGTATTGTTCAATCTATACTTGCATTTTGTTCTCTTTGATTTGGGAATGTTGTTCTGCTGTATCACGTTGCCCATAGGGACTCAAATTTATTTGAAGCTGGAACTCTTGTGTTTTGGAGTATAGATACCCACTTGAACATTCTAAGGTGCGTAACTGAATGTTATCTCAAATCATTTCTTTTCCCCGCAGCATTGCCCTACTTGCTAACATTCACAGAATTGATCACTTTTGCCATGAAGACTCATGTAGATTCTCTCAAGATACAAGTAGATGGTTGCAGTTTATTGCTTGAAATCGTTAGTCAAGGTACAGTCATAAGACGTCCAACTTATGCTGGGTAATACATTCTGTTTCTTGTGAAGTTAGATGTAGTAGATAAGGTTTGGAATAGGTTCAGTGGTGATTTTAGGGAACGAATTTAAAGCAGTAGAGGAATTTAACTGGCTTTAATAAGAGTCTGAATTCTCATGGACTTTCTTCAGGACTGGCATACATGAATTTGGTGTTAATTTTAAATACAGGCTGCTGATTTTAGGCTACCAAGTTTGTTTTCATGTTATGTAGACCGTTGCTAGAGTGTATAAATGAGAGACTCTCAGTGTTCTGGTATTTGATTTTCAAACCATGAAAGTGTTTTTTGGTCTCTTGTGTGGTCCTTGCTGTCATTTTCTTGGCAATTTACCCCAGTAACACCTGATAACGATAACAGTTTGAAAATAGTAAGAATTGTGTTTCGGAAAAAGAAAAATGAAAGTAACTTTTGGATATGTTACGCGAAGAAATGCTGTTAATTGAATGTTTTACTTGTGCTGACATCAGGGGGTTCAGACTTCATTCAAAGCCACTGAAACCTGTGTTCTGTTCAAATGTTTGCTTCTGACAGCTCTAGAACAGGATGTGGTGGTGGCCCTGGATGAGAATGTGACCAGCTCTCTGTTAGAGACAGTGAGACAACACTCTGAAAATGAAGAGTTACTTTCGCTGGTCTGCACATTATTGATGATGATTTCAGCCAGTGGTGGGTCACCTTGTTCATTTTGGGGGAACATTCCTATGTTTCTACTTCTATAATCTAATCCAAGATGCAATGTAGAACTTGTGTCTTCACTGAGAGATGTGGATGTCTGTAGGTATTAGTGTAACAGTGGTAATATTGGTAAGATTGACTAGATATTGGTAAGATAACACTCCTGAAAGTATAAGATACACTGCAGAGGCTTCAGGTGCTTACAGAAATATATCTATTAGAGTGGACCTGTATTTCATTTGGTTTTGGAAGCAAGTACAAACTATGCAAATAGTAGCCCTTGGGAAAATGAGGGCATAGAACCTGGATTCTATTTTTTGTCTGTGCCATGGTGAATTGAAACCATTCTACCTAATTTTGCTACTTTGTTTTTTTTCTCCTGAGATTGTAATTGCTAAATATTGATAGTAATTTTCACTTGTTTTCAGTGTCACTTCAGCAGTCATCAGAAGACTGTTTTTATAAATGGTTACAGAAGTATTTAGCAGCAAGGGGATAATCTTAAAAAAAAAAAAGTACAAAGTTTCATGTATGGATAAACCTACCATCTAAGACCAAACTATTTTTAAGCAGTGTTTCCTAATTCTGAAGCTGAGGTAACTGAATTGCTAAACTGCAAACATTTGAAAAATAGTACTGTATAACCTTTCAGTTCCTTTTCTGCTCTAAATCTCAGATCTGTAATGAAAAAGGATGGGTAAACATCCATTTGAAAGGGTGAGTTTGTGCCAAATGGTATGTTTAAGTGCATTTTGTGAAAGAATTTGGTCTGTTCTCTTACTTTCTTTTGTCCAGCTGATGGTATCATGTTACTGGTTTGTAATCACTGTTTAAATATGGTTAGTAGTGCTGTTTGTTGCGAGAACAGTGAGTGGGACAAAAATAGCAGTTTCTGTAGAATTTCTTTTTCTGTGTTTTTCAGAAGTTGCTGCAGAGAATCTAAGGAAAGTTGGAGTAATTCCAGATCTTCTGTCAATTTTAAGAAATTTTCTTCATAATGAACAGATCTGCCTCTCTTGCTGTGGAGTTCTCTGGAGCTTGGCTGCGAGTGGTAAGTTAAACACAGCAAGTATTGTGCCTGGGTTCATGTGACTGAAAGGCAGCAGGTATTGTGCCTAATTGAGTTCAGACATTCCTGTTGCTGGGAATGTTTTTTTCTTTTTTCTCCCATTCTCGAGAGATGTCTCCAGAGCACTACTAGAATAACTTTAAGTGATCCAGAGTTAAATGAGATAAAACTGAAAACTAATGTAGATTTTTTAGCAACCCTTTTTGTGATAAGGTGTCAAAGTCAAATCTTTACTGTTTAGGCCAAGATGTGTCTTATGAAGACTGTCAGAAACAAAAGGGTACACGTAGCTTCTGCTTTGTCAGTCGCGTAGTTTTGCTCTGCACTTAGCAGAGGGAGTGCAGTGCAAATAGCATATTAGATTAGGTATCAGAACAGCATTTGGAATTAATAGCATCTTATTTCTTGGCAGCACTGGGCTAAATCTTGAGTTGGACATCTAGAGACTTGCTTTTCCAAAAGAATTGTGATTGACAAGGTGGCAAGTGTACTGTTCCCATTGCCTTAGAACTAAACCAGCGTATCCCCACAGCCATGGGTGATTGCTTGAGCTGACCCCTTCTCATGAGACCACACTGGGAGTTTTTTAGGGGATTTGTTTCTCTGATATGTTCTTGTATAGTAACCATCAATGAAGGCTGAAAGCACAGAATGTGCACAATTGCACTTGGTGTCTTTTATTCCTTCTGTGCAACAAACCACCCACTTGATTTATGTGACCAGCTAAATATCCATCCTGCAGATTGTATTCTGTCAAGAAGGTGGTTATTTTTGGAGGTTTCTTGCTGCGATCCCCATGTATAATTTAAATGTCAAAGAAAACTATTCCTGGAGAAGTTCAGCTTTCTGCAATAAACAATAATATTTATTAGTCCTGTAAAATGTGATTTGTTTTCGTACATATTAGGTTCATTCCCTCTGCTGTTGTCCATACTAAAATAAAGTTGCATTACTCCAATGCCATCATGCATTAAGGTTTTACTGATACAGTTTGACATACAATGTGCTTATAATATTACTTGATCGAGTAACTCTGCTTGATGCCTTTCCTTTTTGTTATGGTAATTCAGAGAATAACATAGACCAAGCAGTGCTGAAAAGTGCTGTCCCTGTTACCTCTGCGGTCCTTCAGGAGCACCTCCAGAATGGAACAGTCACGGAGTCTGCTTGCTCGGCTCTATGGGCATTGTCACTCCAAGGTGTGTTTTCCCAGTCCCCTTGTCCCTTGTGCATGAAGAAGGCTCGTATGCCAAACACGTCTGTCTGTTAGTGGTGATCCCTGAAATCCAGGCTGCTTGGCCTTAGCAGGCTCTGCAGATGGCAGCAGAGTTAGGAACTTGCATCCTTCTTAACCAGTCTTCCCTGCACTTGCTCTCTAAAACTCCCTAATGAAGCTATTTTTGACGAGCCATAGCAATTATGTAACTAGATGCTGCTGATGGGTACTGTAACGATGGGCAGCTCCTTGTTGTGCAGAGCATTATCTCTGGCTTATCTCTTAAGACCAAGAATCCCATTTGTGTTACTCCGTTGAACACAGCATTAGTGTTGTGCAGCGTGGCCTGGGAGGTTTGTTTTTATGCCATTTGCTTTGTAAATTGGGAACAGTATTTCAGATTAAAAAATAAAATGCAAATCTCTATCATGTGCACTAAGGAACGTATCCTTGCAATACTACTGTCCTATTTCTTCCTCGTGCAAGAATGTTTTATCTACTGCCCTGCACTTCTGCCATTGTTTCACTAGGAAGAGTGGAGTAAAACACCCCAAGCAGTCTCATTTCTAGTACCCGCCAGCAGAATAGGTTGAGTGTTCAGGACTCTCCCTTCCTTTTGGCTTGGAGAATGAAAGGGAATCCTGACGTAGAAGATGTATCAGAAATTTCACCTAGACCCCTGGATCAACTCATCATAAGATCTTATTTGGCCTTTTTTACTGCAATACAGGTTTTTGCATGCTTTCTTTGTAACTTTTATCACATAATTTAAAAGTTGCTTCAGAAACAGGAGACAGAAGTTGAAAAGCTGATGAGTATTTTAAAGGCTTTTCAGTATATTGAAGTTTTAAGTTTTTGTGTTGTGTTTGTTTTTCTTAAAGGTTGCTTAAGTGAAAATGACTATGAGCCCACAACAGCACTTCTGCTGGATGCACTCAGGATGAACCCAGAAAGACCAGTGTTGGTGAAGAATGCCTGCCTGGCATTAGCAAGCCTTCTAAGGCTATCTGGTAACATTCAGCAATTCTCTTTTTTTTTATTAATTGCAAATGAGCTCAGAAGTGGATGTTTCTATATAGTTCAAGAGTTCATAGTGGGATTGGGATTGACATCTGCTCTCCTGAGTTAATCTTTTCTTGCAGGACTGGAAAAGGAATTAGTAAAACTGGAGGTGTGAATTTTTTTCTTCCCATGGACCCACCATGCATGTATGAGAAGTACGAGATTAGCACAATCTGATCTATTAGTAACTTGAGAGTGTTTTGGTACTTATTTTATGATGAATTTTTTTCAACTGTGTTAAAGGGAAAAGCACAATCAATGTGAAAACAATAAATATTAAAATATCACTTCTGCCATGCATGACGGTGTCAGCTGTCTATATGGTCTTCTAGTTGTTGCCCAAATACGCTTCAGAATAGCTTTTAGGAAGATTGAAAATAATGGGCATGACTTCCTGGAAAAATATTACATGTGTGCTAGCTGGAGCAGGGGATTGGAAAGCAGCTAATGCAGTCTGCAGCTACCAATTAGCTTAGCAGTGTTTGTCTCCCTTTCAGAAATATCAGCTTTGAGATTTATAATGGATTCAAAAGGCAGTGGAATAAACCTGATCAAATATGCCTACCACCTTCACTTTGATGATCCGGAAGTGGTAGAAAGTATCTGTATGCTGATTAACGAGATGGTTCAGTATGGTGAGATGATGGTGTTTGTCAAGTCTCTTCCTTTCCCCCAAACCCCACAAGATAGTAAAGAAAACCATAACAGCAGCTGCTCAGGGACATGTTAGTTGCTCTCTGGAGACTTACTATGTACCTGAGAAAGGAGGATGAATTGGAACTGCGAGTTCATCCCCCTTGTTCTTGAATAATTATAAACGCCCCTCTGATGTTACCATGTTATAACTTCATCTCATTTTGCCTTCTGTTTGTGTAGATCTGTCCCCTCCCTGCTCTCCTTTAGCTCCTGATGAAACCATTGGTTTCAGCAGCTATCCTGTTCATTTGCATTACAGATGACGTTGTGCTGGATATGCTGTCCCAGAAAATGGAAGAACTGCTGTCTGAAATAAAAAGCTCTTTTCCATCAAGCATGGTACGTAGAAGTCACTGTGATAACAAAGGGTGGATGCTTAGTATGTTATTTCTGGTTATGGACTTCTCAAATATCTGGAATTACATAGTGCAGAAATTTATAGAATTATGTGTATATGGGGTGAAGAATGAGTTTGTAAGAATATTTTTAACTACTGGAAACAAGTAGTTGGAAGGTTTTTTTTCTTCACGCTTTATGCTGTAATTTAAAAAAAAAAAACCCTATGTTCTGGTCTCTTGTGTGGTTGCATTGCATTAATTTACTACATTCTTCATACTAAAACAGGCTAAAGTTTACAGGAATAAACTGTTGAAACACCAGAAACAGCAAAGTTATTCAAGCTATTTAATGTGTTACACTGGTATTTCCTTTGCAATAACTTGCTGTCAAGAAACCAGTAATTACAAGTTTTCTCATCAAACCAATAAAACTGGTTAGTCTTATAACTTGCTCTTTTTAATTATGCATTTAGCCTGCTTACCTAATTTGTCTCGAAGGCAGTTACACGGAAGTTATTCCCCAGTGTCTCCTGCAAGCATTGCCTGCACCAGTTTAATGGACACTGCAGCTATAAGGTAGTGCAGAAAACAAGAATCACAGAAGAGAAGAAAGCTCCCTCTTCTGTTGTGAATGTAATTTGTTGTTCCCTGCATCCCTGGCTGACAGACAGCACAAAGACAAGACCAGAACACTCCTCTTTCAAGCAATACAGTGGGCGAGGTGCAACTGCTGCAACTGCTAAATCTCTGAAACCCATTCCTTGTTACCTTCCAGTAACCATTTAGATTATTTAAGTCACAGCATCAGTATTCAGTCTGGTAATTACAGTTGCTTTTTGTTGAAGAATCAGACCCCACAACTGTTTAAAACACCACTCACTTGAAAGGCCTATATTAGACACAACATTTTTATTAATAAAGGAATATAAAAATAAGTGAAGCAACAAGGTAATCTTGTATTTGACAATTCTCCCATTTCTCTCCAGGAGATAATGACCCTTGTGGATGCAGCGCTTTTGAAACTGCGGGAGTAAAAGAGAACCTTTTTTTATAAGAACAAGACTTGCACACTCATGGTTCAGATATAAAAGCCTGGATCCTCCAGAAATACTTTAAAAGATTTTTCTCACCAGAAAGATTAAAGTTGGGCCATTAATAATACATAAACAGTTAAATACTCTGTTGATTTAGATACCACAACTGTGAGACTAACAGCAATAATTAAGAAGTCGCCTTACTTTGTAGACATTAAAATATTTGAAATAAAGATTTTAGTCTTCGGAGTTTCAGCAAAGCAATGACAGTTTCTTCCTTCATCTATCTTAATTTATAACCACTTTTTAAAACTTATTTGGTGTGTATATCCATTGCAGAAATCGAACTGATGAAGTACTTCACAAATGCAGGTGTGTGTTACAGGTATTGTTTAAACACAGTAGTAGGCATTAGGCTTAGGTATCATCCAGAAAGGGGATATTAGCAGTATTCTTGTGTGGCAGCATTCACGTACTGGGTGAGGAAGTACTGTCTTTTGATTGATTTTACAAAGTAGCTGCTGTTGGTTCAGAGTTACCTCTAAATTTGCCCTGGAACGTGACGTGAAACCAGCAAATGCTGCAGATAAAAACCATTCACGTTTTACAATTTTTGTTCTTAGGTTTGTTCTTAACAGCAGCTTCCCATTTCTTTTTCTCTAAGGTGTACAGTCTCATAGCTGCTTGTGCATCCTGAATCTAAAAGAACAGAACAGGCCTGTTAATGAAACATAGCTGACATGGTTTTAGAACATTATTGTTAAGAAGCAGCTAAATCTTCTATCATTTTATTAATTAACATTTCCTAATCTCTTTCTAGCTTTAGGTTCTGTGCCTAGTGGAAGGGGATGAATACGTATTCAGAATGCATGGGCCACCACCAGGCTATGCACTTCTCTTTCTGATTGTGACTTGGAAAGCCATAATGAAAAAATACTCCTGATACAGTATCTTGGAGACACCCTCATAATTTCCCCTGTTTCTTCAGTCAATTCCCCTATTATATCCCCCTGTCCACCGAAAGAAAGGAACCAACTGCTGAGATGCAGTAGTAGGCTCTCACACTATTTTATCCCACCTGCTGTAGTACAACAGTGCGGAACGCTGCTTTTAAGGTAAGCAGTCGATACTTGATAATTACTTTTTTCCCTGGGGATCTTAAAGTAACAAGAATTAATATTTAAAGAGAATACAGTTGACTTGTGCAAAAGAAGTTTATGAAAATAAGGATATAATCCAAGTGGTATGAGACACGTAACAGTAAGTAACCTTAGATGGCATCTTACTGCATGCTGGTGTCCAAGCAGAGCCTGCTAACTTTCATTGAGAGATTACAATGAAGCCACAGCATTCTGAATTGAACCCAGATCCTGGAGCTAATGTGTCGTACCTTATTGATCTACCCAAAAATGTATGTTCTGATGAGATACATACCGAGCAGTGCTCTGATGTTTGCACTTGAACATTTAGCAGTTTCTCACAGAGCAGTTTCAACGATGGCCGTGCAGACTAGAAACAAAAAAGACAGAATAATGCTGTCTCGCACTACTTCATAAATATGTGTGTGTATATATATATAAATACTAGCTTAAGTGTATTCCTTAATAAAGTATAGCACATCTCAGCTTCTGCTGGTGAACTGGCAAGAATACTTCATGAATTACGAGATCTATGCATGCGCTGCTGAGAGGATTTTATGTGTATTACCATAACCCTAAGACTTATGTTTGGGGTGCTTTGTTGTGAAAAAGAAAACCTGAGTATATAGTTATGAAACTTAAAATATCTCCCTATAATCTGAACCCTTACTCCACCAGTCTAAGCAGAAACTTGAAGCCATCTGTTTTTATATCACTATGGAAAAGATACCATTAAGATGATAAGCCTTACTGTAAGTAGAACTTAATGGTTTATTTTGCTGTCCAGAAAAGCATCATGAAGACCGTGCGAGTGCTAAAGAATGGGAGAGCCACTGAATTTTGTGCACAGGTATTACTGGTAATGTTTGTACTGAACTAAGTAACTTACAGATATATTTCAAACACTAAGGGAGCATTCAACTAGACTAGTATTTTCCAAGGACAAAAAGCAGGCATCCCTGTTTCAGGTAGGAAAGAAGGAACAGGGTCAGATAGAAGCAAGTGTAGGAGGAGAGAGCCAGCAGCTGGGACTCGGTTAATTGAGGTGCACCTTCCTGACAGCTTCTTACCTTGACTCTCTGTTTGAAAGGCTTGTATCTTTGCGTATCACGTATTTTCTTCTTAGGATGATCAAGAAATAGGACCTAGAAGAGATTAGAATTCCAGTACAAAGTGTACTGTTGCATAAAACTTCATACAGCTGAACATACAACTTCCTGCTGTTTCCTTCCATCCATTATAAGAGAGAGAGTTCAAAACCATGAATGGACAAGACCAAGATCATCCAGACACTGGCTGGATTCAAGAACCACGGTTCTACTTTGCATGAGAAACACAAATTAATTTGGAGGCACCACCTGTAGAGACTACCTGCGGTGCTGGTACAGCATGATATGACGCCTGTCTCTTGTAACAATGACCAGACTGCTGAGCTTTGGGAACGAAGCAAAGCATGCAAACAGCAGGGTTTTTTTCATCATTCTGTTTCCTTCCTGGCTTTTTAGTAGGAGATCAGTGCTATTAGCAACACAGTTTCGAAGTGGAATAACTTTAGTGGGCAAGTGACTAGGGCTATACTTGGTGCAGCGTGAAATGACAAGAAACTGAGGGAAGAGTGCTGAAGCTGTAGTTTCTAGGAGTTCAGGTATGTTCATCTGATCCAGAAAGATGAATTAGAAATTTAATCAATCTTAAATTTTTGGAGCCTTGTCTTCAAAATAACAAATCTGCAGCCGTGTACCTTTAGATCATTGCGTAAAGCATGTCCAACTAAAATCCTTCCATTCAAGATGCCAGCGACCTCTTTCTGAACAGTTTTAAAATCTTCACCTAAAAATACCAACGGAAACACTTTGCATTAGACACGTAAGACTACTAAGCAAGCTACAATTACAACAGTGCATTTTTTTGTGAAAGCAATCGTATCCTTGGGCCTGCAGTTACACAAATTTGTACAGTACACTAAATCCTTTGCTTGTTACAAGAGCACAGCACTAAAAGGAAATATACTTCCTATTATTCCCATACCATACTCCATGAGTTACTTTCTTCTAGGGCATTAGTAACCACTCTGTAAAGAGTACTTCTTCCCACAATTTTTCTTAACAGTCAGACTACATTTTGTTTTCCATTTCCCAAAACAAGTCTAAAGTTTATCCAGGCTTAGCTAATGAGGCTTCTGTGACAGCCTGTTAAATTCTCCCTCCTTAAAGAACATTTTTGGGGAAAAACCCCTCCTACCTGTATTTATATTCTCAGGGCGTATGCCACTAACAGCTGTTCTGTAATCAGTCACCTCTTCTGTAGGCTTGACGTACTTGTCATAAATACATTTTCCAAATTGGTTCACGAGGGACACACGAGCCACGATACTGTCTTCACCCTTGGGTCCCACTCCCACCATCTCACAGTCCATGGCTACAGCCCGTGTCAGCCTGAAAGAGAAAGGACAGCTTGGTGACCCCTCTGGTACAGGGACCGCACACTGGAATTCACCAGGTTCACGCGTTGATACGAACGGCGAAAACTCAGCAGTTTGTCTGTCAGCAGACCCAGGGAGATGTCAGCTTACATTGTGTACCTGCAAATCACAGTAATTAGCAGATAATCTCGATGCCCCTGCTGTATTCCTTCCCGCTGGAATGCCACTCACCCTTCAGAAGCCTTTTCTTTAACCAGCACCTGCTCCACAGACTCTTTGGATTGCCCTGTTTCAAGTCCGAGATTTCTTCTGGCAATTTTTGCTGCTTCAGGTCCTATTGCTGCTTCAATATCTTTTGGATCGACGTCATCAAACCAAATTTCAGCCCTGGTAAGTACAGATTTAATTACATTTAACGGTCTTAAAGCTGCCTTGAATCTTTATAGTGTCGGAAAAGCTTATTTATTGTTTAAATTAAGAAATTAGCTCTGTGAAAATTAGTCTAGTACTGTCACTTATGCAAGTTTGTTGCTGTATCTGAGGAGCAGTGGCAGCATGTATCTTATTTCTCCCAAAATTTAGTCTGGAAGAGTG
This sequence comes from Dromas ardeola, assembly GCA_013398915.1. Classification (NCBI taxonomy): domain Eukaryota; kingdom Metazoa; phylum Chordata; class Aves; order Charadriiformes; family Dromadidae; genus Dromas; species Dromas ardeola. Next base: position 168,133 of record VYZM01008950.1, read on the forward strand.
CAGCTGTTTTGAATGTACTGCTCGGTGCTCCTTAGGTACACTTACGAAAGGAAATACTCAGGTGTTTGATGCCTGAAGTACTCACTCTTTGGGTTGCTGCTCCGCATGCTCTTCAGCTTTCCTCCTCTTATGTTTTATATCACCTTTCTCCTTTAAAATATTGCCGTTTTTTAATTTGCAGCCTTTTCCACCGCTTTTGGTGCCATTTAAATTCTTATCCATTGCAACCCTCTTGGCTTTTGGCTTTGCCGAAGGGGGATGGTCTTTCGCAGAACCGTTGTCCGTTTTATTTGTGGATTTGGCCTTCTCCCTGTTCCCATTGACGGCTGGGACTTCTTGACTATTGCCCACCTTGAGTGGTTGCTTGTTTTTGCTGTTTGTTTGACACGTAGAGAGAGCCTTGTTGGAGCTGTCTGCCTTTTGTTTCAGTAGCTAAAAAGACAAAAACCAAAAAGGAAAGAAGGATTATTTCCCTCTGTTTCTGGAGGCCCTGAGGGCTCCTGGCATTCTGCCTCAGTGCTAAATGGCCCTGGACTCTCTAGCTAGCTTTAGGGGAATTACCTGCAACGGGACATCCCAGATGCCTGCCCGCACCACTTTATTTAGTGGCGTAAAGGTTATTATTTTTAAAAAATCACTACCTGCACCGTGGGACGGCATACAGAGAGGGGCAGCCGGGCCGCGGCCCGCCCCGGGCGCCATCCCCGGCCCAGTCCCCCCGGGGGAAAGATGGCCCCGGCTGTCCCCAGGCGCATCCCCCCGCTCCCCTCACCTCCTGCAGCGCCTTCCAGTTGGAGGAGAACTCCCGCGGGCTGCGGGGGGG
>VYZM01008950.1:169693-213140 GCA_013398915.1 Dromas ardeola
AAAAGAAAAGAGACAACACAATGTGTTCTAAGCCAAAATCCATCAAACCTCACTAATCAAGAAGATAAAGCTGTTTCCTCTGGGTGGCTGTTGCGCAGCTGATGCTTAGTGCAAAACAAAGCCATGAGAACTTGGCATTGGTACTTGTTGAGTTGTTTGCTGGCGTTCCTTCCAGGTTAGGTTCAGTTAAGCGATAGTCTCGTATCCATTTGTTTTTCCTAAAAAAACGTAAAGCTATTCTTCTTCTTGCAGAAATTTCTGGGCGCTTTGGATGCAGAAGATGTTTTGTCTTATTTTGGAACAAGTTCAATGTCTGATGGTATGCAGGGCTCCTTCTTCCTTGATTTTGGAACACATCTGTCAGTTTATTTCTAATCCTGTACATTTGATAACGCTAAGAACACTTATTAATGAACCCTGATCTGACAAGCATTTAGCATTTCTGAGTCACATTACTCAGTGAGGCAATCCATGCTTTGGTGTGAAAGCGGTTGAAGAACTGGGTCAGTATTTAAAGTCTGCCCCGAAGGAGATATGATAAATCTTTTTGCACATTTCTCCTGCGGTTCTTGTTCTCTGTATTGGTATTTTTCTATGAGATTAACATATCCAGGTCTGCTGAGGGGGAAGCTTTAGACTAAGAATAGCTTTAAATGCACTTGATAATTTTTTTTTTTTTAAATAAACACATGGAGAGACTAGTGTTCTGGGTCTGGATTGATGGTAGTTCAGAATAAAGATACATTTTAAATTCTCAAATCCTGAAAGCAAGGACGTTGTCTAGTTGTGAGTTCACCAAGTGCTCATCCCAGTGTCTCTGTCTGGATTATGGTAATTCTCACTCAGTAATACTTAACATCTGAGGAAGTAAAGCTGTCTCAGCCTTTGTTAAATGAACTGTTCTCCTTATCGAGACAGCAAAAGCGCCAATAAATCAGGAGCCAGTTTCAAAGCTGTTGTCTGTTCCCAATCAGATTATCCTCATTTTGGAATACATGAAAGCATAGAAGTTCTTTGTTGACCTGATCGATGTTGATGATCCTGAAAGGCCACAGTTGTCATTTGGAGAGTATTTTTTCCTCGGGAGATAGATCATTACATTTGTTTTCTGTGTATCATTGTTTCTCATAACTGTTCCCCTTGTTCTGGTCTTCATGTCTTTCAGTACCTGAGTTCGTTTTTGCTGAGCCAACTTGTCCTTGTAAAGAAGAACAGATTGGGCTCATGTCCTGTCGGGTTCAACATTGCTCTGTTGAGGCCTGGGGGGAACTCTATGCCTTTGAATTTCGAGAGGACCATGCCCTCCTTTCCTCTTCCTTTGTGAGCAGTCGAGTGGTGAACTCTTCCTTTAGCTTACTGAAGCGGTTCTCAGGCAGCTGCTTTGCAGGTGGAAACCCACTGCAACCTCCCGGGGCCAAGTGTAGAGTCACTTACTGTGAAGGGCAGCTGGTGAGTACGGGCTAAACTTATTCTTACAAGCATTTATAGCCTTTGTAGGCCTGCAGCTTGATGCACCAAACATGTGTGAACCATGCATTTAATAAATCTGAGCATTAGAAAGGAGAAACAGGAAGGATATGGCACACAGTGGTCCATTGATAGCAAATGTCTTTGGAATAACTCAGAGATGGAATTTCATCTCCTTTAGCAAGGAGTCGTCATTGCAGATGAGGAAAAGATTCATATCAGGCCTGTCAGAAGCAAACATACGGCCCTGCTGAAGAACCTCGGCTTCTCCAGACCCCACATTCTCTTCAGAAGCGCTGCAAGAGAGGCAAATACAGCAAGAGGTAATGTACAGGGAGAGGAAGCCCTCCTTGTTCTGCTTGGAAAAACTATCTCCTGGTAATGGGGTTGCTTGCATGGGCTCAAAGGAAAAATTTGTATCTACAAATATATGAGTATACTTAAATATGTTTCTCACCTCACTGAGGTGTAACTATTGTGTTTTCATTTAGGTATCTGTTATTTTGATAGCACAGGTGTGTTATTAAGGATGCTGGCAGGCAAAAGAAACCAACAGAAGTGGGAAACCTGAGTAAGCAACCGGAGGAGTTGTCTTCTGGCTGGATTATTCTAGTCTTTCAGGAAAAGGGAGTGGATCTGTAGGACCTTTTATGTTGTCTTGCATTTTAAACTCCCTGTGTCCCTTTGTGCTGTTCAGCAGGGCGGTTTCCGTCTCGCCTGCAGAAGAGGGCTGAGGGAGCTGTCAAACATCTGGAGCTGATGGTCGTAGCAGGTCCAGATGTTTACTTGTACCACAAAGAGGACACGGAACGATATATTCTCACCAACTTGAACATTGTGAGTAGCTTTCTGTTTGGATTGCTGTCGCAGTGTGAGAGCTCACCGGCTGTGTCACAGGCAGATGGACCTCTGTGAGTGCACTTTCAGAGGTGTTTGTGGTTACCTGCCCCTAGTACCAAGCACTGCTTATGTGCAGGGTGTTCCTCTCTGTCACTGCATGGCAGGCTTTCCCTTGTACAAGGAGCTGCATGAGGAAAAGTCATTGTTAGAAGCTTTGGGGTTGTAGCCTTAAAACCCATGTAGAAAATGTAGCTCTTTGTTTCATTACTTATATTCTTATATGCCAGATCCAGCAGCAAGAGTTTTATCACCAGAGCCTAGATCCAGTCCCTGTAGCTTTTCAGATCCACTGAATTAATCTTACATTTTACATGTCAATGTTTTATTTCTATTACAGAATTTCTCTAAATGTCTCCCTTTGCTATTATTAACAATTTGTTTATGCATTCTCTGTGTGTGTGTATTGCAAAAAAAGTCTTTAGCATTCACTCTCCTACCCTATGAAGCTGTTTTCCATGCAGATTTTTCTCTCTCCTTCAGTGTATCTGACAAGTCTAATGACAGTTCTCATCTGTTGACAGATTTATTTACATTTGTAGTGCATACTTTAATGTTATACTTCCTGGTGATTTTATAGTTCCCCCTTATGGTTACCAGGTGTGTTACCTTTGTCGCGAATGTAGCCCTGTTACTGGGAACAGGTAGTGGGGGTCACCGAGGTGCCTTCTTTATTGAATCCTTTCTGTCTCTTAACAGGGGGCAGAGCTGCTGAGGGATGCCTCACTGGGTGCTCATTTCAGGGTTCATCTGATGCAAATGCTTGTTTTGAGAGAACCAGAGGTAAGCAGGAAGGCCTATGTCCAAGCGCTGTCTAAGGGGTTGCTAAAAGCTGGATGAAATGTGCAAACATGTGCCTTCATTCTAGGCAGAGGTAAACATCACAACAAATATCACCTCCTCGCTGATCAGCGTTTGTGAGTGGAGCAAGAAGGTCAACCCCCAGAATGACTCTGACCCCCAGCATGCTGACATTGTCCTCTACGTCACCAGGTACTGAAGCTGCCCTGCCCTGGGAGGGGACTGGAAACAGGGCTGATGGTGTCTGGCTGTTAGCGCAGTGACAATGATTTGCACTGGGTCTTCCAGCAGTTGAGCATCACAGAGTCTTTGGAAATAGGTTGATTCTCCTGTCTGGGGTTGATTCTCCTGCCCTTAGTGTAATGCAGTTAGTCAGAGGTGCTGTTTCTTCAGTTTCGGAAGGAACAGGAATATTCCCTAAGCTCTGACCAGCTAGACTTGAGCGGACGTTGTGTGCTTCCAGAGCAGCACAGCCGAACCGACTGCAGCTTTTTGTGGGCAGAAAAGTCAAACAGTAACTGGAAGTGAAAACCCATTGGTATTTTCTATGGAAGGTTCTAATGCTACTCTGACTCAGATATTTTGTCTGACTTTCAGGCTCCTTGCTTTAAATTGCCTTGTCTAAATTTGTTGAAGGCAAACTTATTGAATGTAATGGCTTTGTTTTGGTCCTCTTTCTTCAAAGAGATGATGATACCGCTCTGTCTTTTGCAAACAGGATTAGGTCATTTTATTCTATTCTGCTTGTCTGGGTGATGGGGATTTTTTAATGTAGAATCACCACAAATTTTGAATAGTGGGCACCCATGGAACCCTACTGCTACAATCTTGCCCCAGGGAGCTCCACATGTCAAAAGAAATGTTAGGTAGCTGGCAAAGTTAGATCAGGAAAGTGCAAATGAATTCAGTTGAATGTCTAGACCTGACTTTATTAGCTGCAGTGGTTCTTTGCTCTTTCCTCTGTATCTGTCTCACTTTAGGTTTGACTTGGAGTTACCTGATGGGAACAAGGAGCTACGTGGAGTGACTCAGTTAGGTGGAGTCTGCTCCTCCTTCTGGAGCTGTGTTATTACCCAGGACACTGGCTTTGACCTTGGAGTCACCATAGCCCATGAGATTGGACACAGGTCAGTAAGAAAGCCCCAGAGCAGCCCAGTATGTTTTAGTCAGGTAAAAACGTTCCCCAGTTTAAAGGATTCTGAAGAAGGAAAAGGATCTCTTGGCATAACAGAGGGTTTCCCATAGATTATGCAAAACTTTTGGAAAGAGTTGCTTGCATTTCTTGCATTCCTGCATGCTCTATGGCAATTAGAAGCTGCAAAGAGGAAAGAAAACCTTTGTGACAACGGTAGAAGGAAAGGCTGCAGAAATGGCTCAGCCCTTGCTTAGACAAAAGAGGCTTCAAGGGAACCCGGCCTCTGGGTTTCTTCTCCTCAGGGCACTGTGCTTCTTCTGTTACAGTCTTGGAATTCCCCACGATGGTGAGGGGAATCGGTGCAGCAGCAGCGGTTACATCATGGGTTCAGCAGGAAACCACAACAGCATTGACCTCTCCTGGTCACAGTGCAGCCGAGAAGAATTCCTGGCCTTTGTCAGGTAAGGGAATGGTCGAGTTCTGTGTGCCCATATGGGAGAGGTTACCTGTGCTGGGGGCTTAGGAGAGAGCAGGGAAAGACAAGGAATAAAATAGGACATTCTTGGAAAATGAGGAACTGTGAAAAACTTGGGGTTTGTTTATTTCTTATCACTTGTGTCTGTTGCTGAGGTTAAACTCAGTTTTTGCTTCAAGTAACTGGAAATTACTTTGGTTAGTGACTAACATGCCTGCACTGTGTTGGACTTCTCAGACACTAGCTCAGCCTGGAAATTTTATTTAAAACGTCAGAGCATCTAGATTTAAAAAAGCATTGCGGGCTGTGGGCTGGCTGGGTGAGGAACAGGCATGAGTTTCTGTTTTAACTTCAGCAGCAGGGAACTGTGAGCATCTCCAGGCAGCTGCTGCAGCTAAATCCATCACAGCCCACAGTAAGCATGTGTTGTCTGGGAAAGCAACAGCCAACTCCCAGAATGAAACTCAGCACAAGTTTGCAAACATGTCATTGTCCTTACTGCCCACAGCTGGGAAAGTGATATTTCTTATGTTTCTATCAGCACAGGCCAAACAAACTGCTTAAATGACCTGCCGGACATGGACAGCAGCATCCCTGGATGGAAGCCTGGCTTGTACTATGGAGCAGATGAGCAATGTAAAATAGCCTTTGGGAATGTTGCCACAGCATGCACCTTTGCTGACAGCAATGTTGTAGGTAGAAAGTTTGTCTGTCTTGCTAGGGGCAGCAGGGGAATGTTCTGGAACCAAGATTCAGGAAAAGGGAGCTGGGAATGTTTTTATTATAAAGGGATGGAAGGTGCTTTCTTGACACAGATTTCTTGGCAAAAACAAAACCTTTGAAAGGATTTTAAAACGCTTGCCTTCTCTCCATCCACTCCTTTGTCCACATAAGTCTCCTTTAAGGTTTGCACAGTACCCAGAGCCTTCTGTCCAACAGGGGCCTGGCGGCACTAGTGTTGGGTACACCTACTCAGGGCCCTGTCGTAGGGAGCTTTTGTTCATTGAATTCCTTCAGCTTCCCTGCCATTGCTCAAGTCCCCGTGTCTGAGAAATGCAGCATGGCTAATAGCTGCCGTCTGGACATGTTTTGTTAATGAGGAAGCACTAAGGTGGGTGAAAATTTAATTGCTTCAGTTGATCATCTCCTAGTATTACAGCTGGCAGTGATGGTCTTTTGACATGCCCACAGCTTTCGCCCAATAGCAGGAGAAATGGAGGAACTTGCTTGCATTGTTGGGTAGCTGTGGGGAAACCAAACATCTGGGACAGGCACCATTTAAACGGAACAGCTTTGGGGACTGTTGTGTTGATGAGCCTAAGTGGCTCCCTGAACTCCCTCATTTTCTTGTCACACCAGGACATATGTGAAGTTCTCTCATGCCACGTACAACCAGGAGACGAATCCAGCTGTACTCGGCTTCTTGTCCCCCTCTTGGATGGTACTGAGTGTGGAATCAATAAGGTAAGGAGGCTGCTGATCTGATGAACAGAAGTAGGTTTGGGTGCTGTGGAGCTCATTAGAGAGCAAGACATTGTTGGTGGCTGGAAGGTGCGTGGCACTCCCCCCTCCTCGGCCAGGGAGCTAAGGCCAGGCACTCCAGTCACAAACTAGTACCAGCTTGATCGTGTCTGTATCTCTGGAGTTGCGTTGCGAGTCTATAGCCTCATATCTGAGCTCTCCTCCAGGGCTTTGCTTTCTACTTGAAATGACCTGTCAGGTCATTGTTTTAATCCCAACCTCATGTTAGATTGTAATTAGGAATGAGACTCTTCTAGCCTTTTGTGAGAAGGTACCTCATTCATCTTGCGATTCTGTTAACAGCAACTGCAAAAAGATGGGGAGCTGTGCCACCCTTGTAGATCCCAGCCCTGCTGGCGTCACTGTGGTGCTGCTGCCAGTTTTGTCTATTCTTGGTCTTAGTGGTGCTCCAAGGGACAGTGCAGCTCTCTGGAAGAACTGAACCCAATGGCTGTAGTCCATGGGCAGTGGTCTGGCTGGAGCCCCTTCTCCTCCTGCTCTCGCAGCTGCGGAGGTGGAGTTGTGATAAGGCAGCGGTTCTGTAACAACCCCAGGTAAGAGGTGGGGAGCAGGGGAGTTTGCAGTGCCTCTTGGCTGATTCAGGGCCATGGGGTCTGAATCTTGCTCTTTGCTTGGGACAAACCCGCCTCTATTGAGGAGTACTTTTTCTGTCATTTCCAGGCCTGCTTTTGGGGGCCAGGAATGCCGTGGCACCAGCATCCAAGTGGAGATGTGCAATACTCAGGTAATGAAGCTGATTGCATCTTCTAAGCTTTTTTCTTAATGTCGTTTAACCCTTTGAGAGCTGTATGGTTCGGGACTTACTTCTCACAGCTGATTGCTCTGTGAAGGAGGACTAAAGATTTGTATTACAGCCTCCAGCTGTCTGACAACAGGAGGGATATTTGTTCCACTGTGTCTGAAGACAGCAGTATTATTTAATAGCATTGTTCACATGTAATCAAGCGTTTTTTCTATGCCTTCATAGCAGGACAGACACTGAGAAAACAGCGACTCACTCAATGATAGTTTTCTTCAGAGGGGCATTCTTATATTGTTCCTATTTTCCTTATCCATTTATTTTGTATAAATAGCAAAGATACCAGCTTCCAAACACAATTCTCTGCATATCCCACAGCCTCCCTTTGAAGTGGTTTTCTTTATTTGCAGTTGTTTTGGTGTTTTACTTACCAGCTTTCTGTCTTTAGCTAGTGGGTAAAATGCTGTTTGGGATTCTGTGCTCAGTCACTTCCTTTCATTACCCATACAATTCTCTTTGGGATGTAGGCCTGTTTGATGACCCAGCAGGACTTCATGGATGAACAATGTGCAGCAACAAATTTAAAGCCACTGTATCTCACTGTAGAGGCACCATCCTTTTATACCTGGACTTCTGCTGTTGGCTTTGCCAAAGGTAAGGAAAGACTGAGAAACTGTGGTTTCTTTGTGAAGGGGAGCGCTCACAGACCTGTCCGTACTGTGAAGTCAAAAGGGCGTTTCACTGATTGTTTTAGTTTTCACATGGAACCTGGATACCTTTTCTATCGCATCCTTTTGACTTGCTTGATGGTCAGCCACATGCCTTTCAGAAAGAGTAACTCCTTTCTTCTGTCTGCCTCCTCTAGGGGACATGCTATGCAAGCACATGTGCAGGGCCGTTGGAAACGAATTCATGGTAAGCCGCGAAGACAGCTTCATAGATGGAACCAGATGTGAGCAGGATGACTCTGAGCACCGTGGGGCTTTCAATCTGTGTGTAATGGGAAGCTGCAGAGTAAGTGACTGGGGAATCCACATGAACCTCTGAGATTTAATCTGCACCAAAGGAGTCAGTTTATTAGGAGCAGGGGAAGAACCCACAGTGTCCCAAACAACAGATTGAGCTCTTCTCAAATGAAGAGAGTTTTGTTCTTAGCTTATTGGATGGACTCCAACAATCTACTGTTCTGTCTGTGCATCCAATGCCAATGCCCTCTAGATAAGACATTCTGCTAATTATGCAGTAAGTACGTAAGGCTATTCATCTTTAATCCCAGAAGCAGTTGGTTTATGCGTTGGTTGAGGAGACTTCATTAGCTGTTCAGCGTGCATGGTATAAATAACCCTATAAAATGCTGACCCTGTTAGAGAAAAGTTACATGATTTGAACAGCCCGAGTCAGTGGCAAAATGAGGAGTAAAACCTGGGGATTGTAAGTCAACAAATTGATTGTTGCAGTATCACTAATCAAAACTGAAATTAACTTTTTTTTTTTTCTCTGGATTGGATGTGAGAAAGGCATTCTTTCATGATGAACTTGAATATAACTCCCCCGCGCTGTCTGCATTTTAGTAACGGCTCAGTGCTGACCCGGTTGTATGTTTTCTGTTGTTTCTTTACATTCCCAGAATACACTTTTAACATTTTATGTTTTTCTCATTATCCTCGTGTTCACAATGTTTTGTAATGCGTTTCCACCTAATGAACAGCAGAGGGTGTAGGCATAATCTATTCTGATTTCTGCTGTTCTGTTGGTGACAGTGACAAATATGTATGTTACGGCAGCATCCAAAGCTTGGGATCGGTGCCTCTAGCATAAATTCAGCAGTTGCACATGTTTTGCTGCTAAGCCTGCTGAGAGCCTCCTGTAGCTTTGTGTAAATTAGTCTTGTTTGTGGGAATGAGGGTAGAATCTCTTTCCTGAGCTCCATGGGATTGAAGACCAGGCTGGAGGATGTGAGCCGGGTTTGGGGGTTGGGGAGCTAATGATTCCTTTAGAACCTGCCATTCATGTTTACTGTTCTCCTGGACCTTTTTCCCCACCCTGCCCCTCAGGAAAGGGTTCGTAGAAGCGAGGGAGTGCGGAGCCTTTGTTTTAGGTCACAGGAGAAATCTTTCTGGGCTACTTCATACGGGAAAGAAAATGTCACACAACTAATGAAACTTGTGCTCTCAGCTAAGACTTTCCAATCCCTGGCCTTGCATACTGCAGTATGGTAGTAGATCTAGGAACAAATGCATCTTTGTTTATGTTGACTTCTTAAATTCGAATTAAAAATGAAAAAGACAGTTTCAGGAATTCAGGCAACGTTGCTTTCATTTGCTTCTTTTCTTCTCAGAATAGGCAAATCTTGACAGACTCTCCCCTTTGCTCAGGCTTTCGGGTGTGATGGCCAGGTGGACTCCAAGAAGTTATTGGACTCTTGCAAGGTCTGTGGGGGTGATAATACCACTTGCACCAAAGTGAGTGGATCTTACACAGAAGGAAAAGCTAAAGGTGTGTAGTCATTACCCTCAGGCACAACATTATGGTACTGTTTGTAGGATGCTTATTTGTATTCACGTTCAGTGTTCATAATGTTCTGTACGTGACTTCTCGTTTCTGGTTCTGCTTGATTTTATTTTATGGAGAATATGGTGGTGGAGTTTGGGTAGTCAACAGAGAAGGCAGCTAAGATCTGCAGCAGGGAGGTAGCAGTTGTGTAGGCAGAGGGACTTTTTTGGTCATAGTTCTTCTCTGGACATGGACCAGAAATGTGTCCATCTGGGAAATCCAGCAAATTACTGGGAGCTGGGAGCTGTATCAGATGCTTCATGAGATGTTAAACATTCATTTGGTAACTGATTTGGCTCTTGCAGTAACACATACAGATATTAGCAGAGAACATAAAAAGAACAAAAGAAAAATGAGAACGGGACGCAGAATTCAGTTCAGTTTTGTTTGCTGTATTCACCATCACTGTGTTCAAGCCAAGCTGATAGAGCTAAGGTCAGTGTGAATTTAGCCTGCTGGCCATCACTGTTGTATCCTTATTTTTTTTATATTAGTTATATAACCCCTGTCTGCAATTAAGCAATTTCTGCCTGTAAGGTTTGTCCTCCAATGGATAGCATGCTAGTAAGGTAAAGAGGGGTTGATCTGTAATCCCCAGACTTTTTAACAGAGGTACAGTAATGGAAGGCAACCATATCTTCTTTCTTTCCATCCTTCCAGAGTACGTTACATTTCTCTCCCTGCCTTACAATACCACCTTGGTCCACGTTACTAATCGGAGACCACTCTTCACGCATTTGGGTGAGTTGGATGAAAAGGAGAGGAGGGACTACAGGCAGGGCTGAAAAACTGTAAAAACAAGAAAATGGAATTTGGGAGGAACGTTCTTGATGATGCAACTTGTTTGTGCGATGCTGTCAGTGAGAAGTGGTAGAAGCCATGCTCTTTGGGAAGCCTGACTTAGATCAAACTGGTTTTTAGCAAACGGGCAGTCTGTAGTTGCCAGCACAAGGGGATCCTTAACCTCACTGTTACTTTTGCACCTCTAGCTGTGAAGGTTAAAGGAGAGTATGTGGTTGCTGGAAAAGGAAAAATATCACTGAATGTCACCTATCCGTCAGTTCTGGAGGACAGCCAGATCAAATACAAAGTGTTTCTCACCAAGGACAACCTGCCAAGCCTGGAGGAAGTCCATGTGGATGGGCCAACACAAGAAGAAATTGAAATACAGGTAAATTAGAAGAGCAGAGTTGGAAAGGGGCCAGTCAGAACTGGCCAGGCTGAGTCTGTGTAGCTCTGCTGCAGTGCAGAATCTAGGTGTAGTACGCTTCATGTCCAAGGCCAGTGGAGGTGGTGCTCACTAAGAGTGATGGCGTTGCTCTTCTTGGGAAGGATTGAGGGTTGGCTGCCTACAGGCTTTCTGCAGGTCTGGGGGATGGTTGTGTGGGGAGAAGCAGGCTGAGTTAAACCTTTTGCTTGACCTAATCTTTTTTTCAGTGTCCTGTCCACAGAATCCACAGAGTGAGTAACCTGACTGCATCTGGCAAGAACTGAGAGTCATGGTATTGAGGCTCAGGACTGGATGGAAAAGGGCGACTAGCTTCTTTTATCTCCATCCTGAGAAATAAGTCTGAATTGATTGGTGCATTGACCACAGCTTTTTCCTTCACCAGGTCTATCGAAGGTATGCAAAAGAATATGGCAATGCCACCAATCCAGACATCAGCTTCAGCTATTTTGTCCCCAAAGAGAATCTGACGTATATGTGGATTCCTCAGCAGGGGCCATGTTCAGTGACCTGTGGGGAAGGTGAGGCAGCAGTACTCAATCTTTACTTTTTATGGAGATCTGGGCAGACTTCTAGTTTGGCTGGCTGGTAATCACCTAGATCTTACTCCACGGGCTGTCCTGGAGGGAGCCATTTCTTTCTTCCTGACTGAAAGAAATGTGTCATCAGCGATAGATACACAGTTAGAACTTATTAAACAACTGCACTGAATCTAAAAGCAAAATTGCTGAAAGTGAGCTGCAGTTGCCAGTGTTAAACTGAACCAAAGAAGAGAGTGGTACAGCTTTTGAATTAAATTAGCAAGTCAGCAAATGAGCCGAATCATCAAAATGATAATGAAAATGCTTGATTGTGAAGAGGATTTTTAAATAGGTTTTAACCGAACTTTTGGTTTTAAGACTAAATAATTTTCTCAGATTTTTCAAAGTTATTGAAGACTGTAATTTGAAGTTGGCTAAACATCAAAAGTCTAAGACCAGAGCGGTATCTAGTGTCTGACTAAAGCCTCAGAGCTAATTATGAAACTTCCTTCTTAGAATTCTATTCCTGTGCCATGGCTAATCCTTTCTGTCTCCCTGAAGAAATCATAATGCAGATTGTAACAGATCACTCTGATAGACAGTCTGACATCTTGTTTACCAGATAATACAGATGACACTGGCAAGCCTCGCAAGATTTTTATGACAAGGATTTAGAAAATGCATTAATGAATACTTACGGAAGTCAATCTATAGGACTAGTTATGTCTGGAGAGCTTTTCTCCAGCAGATTCCCCAGGTGAACTGATTGCTGAATCCCTGAAGTAAAGAACTCAAAATGCTCTAGGGCTTCCCAGCTAATGCAGTCACAAACAAGAAAATGAAAGCTGGGACTTAAAATACCAGAAAGTTGAGAATCCAAGTTGAAAGTGCATCTTGAGAGCTGAAAGTGATGCTCAGGCCCTCCTTACCAGCAGACAGTATTTGAAACCAAGGAGGGTAGTGAAAAGATAACATTGCTGATTGATTCTTGACATTTGCTTCTCAGGGTCACGCTCTTTGAGATTCAGGAATGCCTGTCTCTCTTTGTGGGTAGCTCATTCACTGCGAAGGAGACTCTTTACAGCTTTACCTGTAACTTTTTAGAGTTTGGATTTTCACCTGCTTTACCTGTTACGTTCAGTATTGTTAAAAATCTTGTTTATAGCTGTAGTTCATGAATTTTTCATTTCTTGCATGCCACAGGCAACGCAAGTCTGCAGTTTCTCTCCCAGTACCTGTAGTCTAGTTTTGGATATTGGTGATCACTTTGAGGACATTGGCACGGTGCTGTCTGGGTACAAAAGCTCCGTGACGTTACTACGTGATTAGTTCTACTGAATGTCATTTAAAAATGGCTGGCTGCTAGAGCTTATTTTCAGCAACCTGTCCCTCATCTGTCAGACATCAAGATCATTAGAAGTAATTTGGACCAAATTATGATTGATGTGCTTGTTCTAGCAAATGGCCAGTATAGAGCAATCTTTCCCATTTGGCAGTGGATTATCCATCAAACTTCTCATCTTCTGGGGTGTTCATCTTGGAAAGTCACTTTAAAAACTCTTGAGGAAAAGTTATATCAGAAAGAAGGCGCTTTTGTGTTTATAGCAGGTCTGTATTCCCAAATATGCCATTTTCCTACACAGATGATTTGAGTAAAGTGGTATTACTGCATCTTCCTAGCATAATAGAGGTGAGCTGTTCACTTTGTTGGTAACTTCCTTTCCTTTTCCTTTTGTATCCCAGGGACACGACCAGTGGATCACGTGTGCTTTGACCAGACAAAGAATGAACTAACGGAGGATGAGTGGTGTCTGGGGCTCCCACAGCCCCTTTCGGGGCACAAGCCCTGTGCCATGGAGCCATGCCTGTACAGGTTGGTGTCCCTGGAAGCTCGGCTGAATCCTTGCTTTGCATGTCCTTTCTCTGGCAGCTAACCCAGTCTCTGCAGTCTCATTTGCATTGCACAAGGTGAAAAAAAAGGAGAGGTATGAAGTAGTTTCTTCCTAATTATAGTGGTGTAGTGGATCCCAAGCCATGTTCTGTCTTTCCTGGTCGCATGAGGTAATTGAGATGTCAGCTGAACAAATGGGAGATAGTCCTTCCAATATTTTACAGTAGTCTGCTGAATGAAGATACTTTGAGGGCATGGCCAGAAGAAGTTGTCTGCTCACATCCTTTCCAAGATTGCGTCATCAAAGATTTGATCTTTCTCTGGAGGAAACCCTTGTGTTAATTAGACTGGAAAGAGGACCAAGAGCCAAGCCTGCCCAGGCATTGATCTCATAGACATTTTAGTGTTCAATAAAAAGTGATTACACTGTGAATTATAGCTCCTTAGCTTTTAGTCCTAGAGAGCTGTCATTGCAAGGACTTATGTTTCCAGCAGTTGTCCTCTCAATCATATCCAGACAAGGTTCTTGAAATGGAGAAGCTGAATACTCTGTATGACCCATTTCTGTAATCAGTGGCATGAGTAATAAACCTCCATGATCCAGATGAGAAATAGGGTGATACAATTACTTCCCGTTTAGGTGGAAGGTGTCTCAGATAGATGAATGCTCTGCTATCTGTGGAACTGGAGTTGCCCAACAGAATCTGACCTGTGTTCAGTTTCGTGATGGATTGGAGACTGTTGTGGATGACAGCTTGTGCCCAGCAGAAGAAAAACCCCTCTCTGTTGTGCCGTGTGTGGTTAACGTCTGCCCTTTGGGCTGGGACAAAGTGAGTTTATTGGCTTGGCTTATTTCAGAAGTCTCATTGGGAGCTTTCCATTTGTGATCCACAGGAGCCTACCAGTTAAGAACCACCACCTTATTACTGGAGTCTGGGAGGGTGGTTTACACCAAGGATGCCTGCTCAGTTAAAGGTTCATGCTGTCATTTTAGACAGCACTCTCCCTCTTAATTTATGCTGATGGATTCATCAATTCATAGTGGTGATTTGTGTGAGGCATCTGTTGACTATGTTTCATTTCTTCCCACAGAGTCCAACAAAACCAGAAACAGAAATAACCCCTGGTCTACTGGGAAATACCTCACTGGCAAACAGAGAGGTTCTGATGTGGTAGGGAGGATTGCTAGCAGGGAAAAGGGCTTCTCAGCACAGGATCACTGGTCCAAATCTGTACTGGGGACCAACTGCTGCCAGGTTTACATTTACAGATGGGGAAGGTACTGCTTTAGGCATCTCCAGTCTCAAGTATCTCTCTTCAGGTAGTGTGAATTAGGTGGGGTTTGGCTGTTGGATGTCCTTAGCTATTCGTGATACGTATATGTTCTGCAAAAATGGAGAAGGTGCTTAAATGTGCCTCTTTCTTCAGTGACAGCAAATATGTTGTAGGCTTGATCTGGAAGTATCCTTTGGCTTCATTAGATCGGGACCAGTGTGGAAAGCAGGTGCCAATGTCAGTCTGGGTCTTTTTGCTCTGTTCTGAGGAGGAAGATGCACACTTACTTCAGACTTCGGAGTCACTTGGGCATATCCAACTGGAAAATCAGACCGTGTATGTCTGGACCCCTGTAGCTGGAGAGTGTTCTGTCTCCTGTGGTAGAGGTGAGATCTTGCAGTGCTGCAGGGAAATGTTACTTGGCTGTAGGTGTGAGCTCAGTGCCTCGGAACCTCAGGAACCTGGCCTTTTCCCTCTGCAGTTCTAAGTGCATGTGTAGCTGTGGTCATGATTTTTTTGAGTCTGGAAGAGGCAAGGGAGTTTGTCTCAGAGAGGGAATAGTTTAGAGGGCGGGCTGGCTGCTGCTTTGTTTCAGAGTTGGGGGGATGAGCGCAATAAGTGTGCCTGGGGCTTGGGCAAAGTTGGCTTGTTTTGTACATGCAGATGTGACTGACACTGCTTGGCTTATTTTCAACCCTTGCATGCATGCCATGCAGTAAGATCACTTCGCTTTCTAGGTAAGACTCAGCTACAGTATGTATGTGTGGCTTTTGGCACCAAAGAAGAAACCCAAGAAGAAAACTGTCATCCAGTGCCAAAGCCAGAGAGCAGGATGGAAGTCTGTGATCTCAGTCCCTGCCCACCAAGGTAAAGCAGTTACCAGGAGACAGTGAGCCGGTGAGAGGTCTTTCCTTCCTCTCTCTATCTCCAGGGAGATGGCAAAGTAAAGGGTCAAGCTACTCTGAGGATGTTATCTTCCTCTCCCCTGCTTTGAAAGCACAGCCAGCTGCAAAAACAGTAGCACTGATCCATACTCAGCAAGCTAACTGAGAGTCTTTCCTGGGCTGGTATATTCTCAGGCGGAACTAAGTGAAGTCTCTGGAGTTTGAATCCAGGGAAAAACTGAAAACCTCTTGACCCCATATTGCCCTGACGAAGTAGGAACAAATCCATAACTGCAAAAGATGGTGACACGTTTGCCATGTTGTCTGTGAACAAGTATGGTGTGATCTAGGATATGACTCGGGGTTGATAAATGTGCTGTGGGACTGGAAAGCCACTGGCATCTGAACTTTTTTTATGTGCTACAGGAAGCCGCTCCCAGGATGAAATACCCTGGGTCGGTTTCTGATCTGACTGTTCAGAGTGGTGTGCATTTTGGAGGGAGGTAAGATCGTTTTTGCAGTTAAGCCTGTGTATGTCACCCTGGGGAAGACTGTAATGGACGCAGAGCAAGAATCAATGTATATTTTGAGTCTGTGGGCTTATGCAAAATGTGAGTGCCCTCTGTTTGTGTCCAACTCAAACCTGCTCCAGCCTTGTTTCAAAGGCTGCCTTGTAAGTACTATAGGCATCAAAGCGTGTGAGGTGGAGGGGTGAAGAAAGCTGCTGAGAAGCAAAAGGGGGAAGGATGAGGGAGTTGCAGTGCATTTTCTACAGTGAGAGATAGTAGAGGGTGGGGATTCATCACTAACTTAATTTTTCTCCTCCATGTCCTCTGTCAGATGGAAGGTAACTCCAGCTGGCCCCTGCTCCTCCAGCTGTGGGCTTGGTTTAGCTGTTCAGCTGGTCACCTGTGTGCAGATTCACCAAGGCAAGGAGATTTTGCTGGAGGAGCGTTTGTGTCCTGTGGCAGAGAAGCCTCTTACCAGCGTCCCCTGTGTCATCCGAATGTGCTCTTATGAATGGAGCTTCAGCGAGTGGACAGAGGTACCTGCTCCTATTCAGATCCAGCACTTGGTGTGTCTTGTGCACTGGTTTTACAGCCGTTCACTTGCCTAAAGCACGCAGTGAAGAAATACCACTTCTGCCTTGTGTATTTACTTCCCACAGAAATGCTAAACTGTTTCTAGGGATGTTTTCCACCCTTTCCACTGTCCTATGTTTAGCAGCCATAGGTTTGCTTCCCACGTTTCTCAGGTTTTGTCTGCAGTTTAAAAATGGTCTTTGGCATGTTTTCTTCTGGAATGCATATCTTTTTGGAACTTTTGGGAAGTGGTTCTGCAATTCAAAGATACAGTTTGGAAGATCCTGTGGGAGGTGGGCCATCTTATAGCTGATGAAACCAGACCACTGAAAGGGCAAGTGATAGAACACCATCGGTGAACAAAAGATCAGCCCCCCCAGATCACGCCTGAGCCAATAACTGTATTTATTTGTAAATACCAACTGAAACACATATATAAAGGTCTGTGGGTTTCTTCCTCTGCAGTGTTCCACTTCGTGTGGGAATGGCATTCAGACACGGCAGGATTTCTGCCTCAACCCGCTAACCCGTAAGCACGTGAACCCCATCTTCTGCAGGCACTTCCCCAAGGCCATTGTAGTACGTGGCTGCTCGGCAGGGCCCTGTCCCGAGCAGACACTGGGGACCAGGTCCCATGAAGCAGAACTGCAGACAGTGACACCAGCTGTGCATCTGACGACAGCTGCAACTGCCAAAGAGGCGAGATACAAGGACCTGGATCTCCCTGTGTCTGCTGTGCCAGCTGTGACTCAGGAACAGACAAAGGAGACCAGTGGAGGTGAGGAGGACGCTACCAAAAGGTAGAGATAGGTGCTTACTGTGTGCAGCTGGATTGTGGTGACCCTACTGTCATACAGGGACAGGAGCATGGGACAGAATACTCCTGGTTAGGAGGGAGAACATGCTGCTCCTTCCAGCATGCCATGAGCTGTCCATGTTATCTGAGCTAGGAGTAATGACTCCCTTCCCTGGGCGTCCCAAAGCTCTTCTGACTTGGGACTCCTTGGGACAGCAACTGATTCTTCCTGTGCTTTACCTGGAAGGTGGGCACACTGTTGGCGCTTGTCTGTTCATTGTGCCACGAGGGAATGAGAACTGTGTTTCAGCAGCTCTACTTCCTTCTGGATGTGTTTCTCATCTGTCTCTTGCTATACAGGTGTCTGTGGAAACCTCTTTCTTAATGCCACTGGGGTCATCAACATGACGGGTGTAGAGAGCAGCGACTGCACCGTGGCCATCGGACGTCCTCTCGGGGAGGAGATCACAGTCAGCGTCCTGGAGAGCTCCCTCAACTGCAGTGCAGGTACTGCCCGGATTTGGGAAATCTGCAGCTCATTTGCCCATGTGCTTTTGGTGCCCTGAATGGTTCTTGCTGCTTTGAAGCCTGTGTAATCTCTGGAGCCATTTTACAAGTTTTTCTGTCCCACCAGGTCTTTGCCAGACAGGACTAAATGAAGACGATGCCTTTCCTCCCCCTATATAATGTTTTCTACCTGTTTTGTTGATAGATACTGGATGAAAGGAGTTTATGGGTTTAAAGAAGCTGATTGCTGTGGCCTGTTATAAACTCTCTCTGTAATATACCCTCTTGCTGGAATCAGTACAGTTAGATTAGTTAACTGGACTGTTTTCATGATGGATTTTGATAAGATAGGGACAAGATGCAGAAATTACTTGATTCCAGACCTATGTAAGATAGGTTCCGGCCTTTTACTTAAAGTAAAAGTGTTTTTAGTCCCTGTGCTCATCCATTCCAGGTGAGGTAGTGCTGTTTTCTGGGCGAATGATGTGGCGGACAGGCTGCAGGAAGCTCCCTTTGTCACTGATAAATTCCAGAACGAATACTCTGATTGTGAAACAGCGTGTTTTGCTGCCAGGAAATGGAGTCATTCTTCAGTACAACAGCAGAACTGCAACTAAAAAATATTACCAAGGTACCTTACTGAAAGCTTTGCTATTGCTTTAGATTAAGGCACTCGTGACAATGCCTGCAGAATTCCACAGATCATGGCTGCCTATGGAAATCTATGGAAACCTTGACTCATCTTTAGCATCTAGTAAGCCCCTTCTTGAGGAGCGTTGGAATTACTTCTGGATTATCCCTCTGTTTTAAAGGCAAGCCCTCTGCAGGTGTTTGTTGATGCTTGGAGGTTCCCAGATGAAAATCCTTAGAGAAACTTTTCTGCCTGTGTTTAATTTAAATGATTTCTTTCTTGGAGATGCTGGACACTTCTCTAAATCATTGTCTTTTCTGCTCCCTTTCCTCCCCTCAGACTGTGACAAGCAGCTGTTTGGTCCCCAAGGTGAAATAGAGAATCCTGTGCAATTGCCCGATCAAAGGGAAGAAGTAGTGTGTCGGACCTTCATCAACGTGGCTCCTCGGCATCGCATAGCTATCCGCGCCCTATCTATTGACCTGGGCAATGAGAGCAACCGCACACATTTTAATTACATTCTGGTGAGTCAGAAACCTAAAGGGGTTAGTTTGCATGGGTATGAACCCATCTCCTCATTAGACGTTTCCATCCAGATGCAAAGTTCAGTCACAAATCCAAGAGGGTCAGACTCTGATCTCTGTTTTGTAAATGTAGATGTGAATGAGCCCTACTGATGGCTGCTGTATTTTTTCTGACCTTTGTATAGGGCAGCTTTTCCCCGAGTAACTAATTTGCCAGTCCCCAGTATTTTGTGGGTATTTAACTTGTAGGCTGCTAGGATGTAATGGTTTGATTTTTCTTTATGCAGGTCCGTGATGTAAGCACCATGAAGACAATGGTGTTTCATGGGAAACAACAATTCTTCTGGCAATCAACAGGAAGCCAAGCTGAAATTGAATTTCATGAAAACGTTAAGGATCACCGAAACAGTTTCTGGGCTGAATATCATGCTGTTGAGCCCAAATAAAAGGGTCCAAGGCCACTGTGCTGAGACGGGCCGTGATCCATTTAGTCACTGCTGAATGTTCACTGCTCGAGGTCACACGAGTCATTTAATCTTTTTGCAACTGCTTCCGCATCTGTTGAGTAAGAACAATAATACATACTGATTCCTTTGGGATCTCAGTTAATATCTATAAAGGTTATGCAAAAGACATGTAACTACCAAATATTTAGCAAATGGTCGTCATACGGATTTTCTGTCTGTGGTGATTGTTACATGTCTGCAGTTAGTGACTTGGATACTGAAGTCTCAGGGTCCTGCTTCTGTAGTACTCTGTGATCTTTTAGGATAGTAATTTAATTTCTGAGTGGCTCAGTGTTCCATTACAAACCTCTGTATACCTCTGGTGACAGTTGGTTCTGTATGGGAGGACTAAAAGACATCCAGAGGTCCCTCCCCAGCTACCCCTTCTGTGGTTCTACTATTATATGTGTCAGTGATACCAGTACTACTTTTCTATGGGAAAATAAAAGAATTCTGTCTCTTAATGATGGGTTTGGTGCCAGGACATATTTACTTAGATAAGACCAGTAGCTGTGCTATTAATCGGCTTGTATCTTCATCTCACAGGAACTGTGCACTGAGAGATTGTTGAGACTGCATGATACAAGTTGTAGCAGGAAGAAATATTTTACAGCAGTCACAAATATTCACTCAAGTTTCATTTAAATACATTTTAAAGTTGTTTTTATTTAATATCTTGAACGTTTAATATCTTGAACGTTGGACCATGCTTTGGTCCAAATCTGTCATCCTCCTCAAAATCACAATATAATGCTTAAGGGGTCTTTTCTGCACCTGCAGCCTGGCTGGACACATCTGCCCTTGCTGTTCATGCTGGATGCAATAAATGGTTCTGCCTGGGCAGTTTTAACCTTGCTTCTGCTTTCTTTCACTTGAATTCTCTGACATCTTTTAACAACCGCAAAATCTTATTTTCTTCGGTCGTCTTAATGGTTGTTTTGTGCTGGTTAAGCCTGGAGTTTTTTGCTTGCCAGCCTCCAGATTTACGTTCCATTCCTGGAAGAGCTAGAAAGTAGATTCTTGAAGCAAGATCCTTGAGGAGCTGGATATATCAGCTATCCCGCTGCAGTGCGTGGGTGATGCAGGCACTGGACCTTCATTTCCTGTCGAACAGGAGATGTTAATGAAAAGACATCCTTTTCTTAATCCTTTTTTGTAACCTTTTAGCAGATGGGATCTGTCTTCCCACTCTGCTCTGGATCCCAAGTCTCACTGCTATTTATTTATTATTCCAGATCAACTATGCAGAGTCCCTGGTCTGCAGAGATGGGCTCTGGTTACTGACTGTATGCTCCATTTTAATTTGCAAAAAATGCAGCTGTTGTCTTTATAATTTAAGAGAATTAAGGCTGTTTCCCTGGACCATTTGTTTGGATACCAACAGGTTGCCAACTGAGACATCTCTGACTTTCAAAGTCCTACTTCTACTCCCATTTTCTAGGGAGAAAACCCGTTTGCGTTCAGATTTAAGGGGAGTGTTTCCCTCTTATCTCAAGGGCAGAATTTTGTAACACCGTGAAATTCTCATTAATGCAGAAATTCATGTTTCCCTTTCTTCCGAGCACACACTGGCCGCCTGGATAACAGCATCTTAGCCAGGGGAAGCGGGACCCCGAGCTCCGGTGCCCCCCAGACCCTGGCGTGGAGTTCATTCCTGCGCGGCTGCTTATGAATATGTACACGACGGGCTCTGCCCACCAGCCTTTTAATGAGAGTGACATCAAAGCCCTGCCTGCTGGAGGAGGGGACCCACAATGCAATACGCAGGCAGACGTGGAGGCAGCTCCCACGGCCGCTGGCATCGCTGCTGCAGGCAGAGACCCTCCATTGTCAGCCCTGGGGGGGCCGCTGGGGCCAGGCCCTGCATGGGGGTGCGGGGAGAGGCCCAGCAGCGGCAGGGCTGGGTTTAGGGGCTGTCCCCTGGGCTGGCTGGAGGGGGACAGCGGGAGGAGTGTCACCGGGGGGGTGGCATCCTGCGCTGCTGGGGCTCAGGCGAGGAAGCGGAGCGCTGCCCCCCCTGACCCCCCGGGAGCAGGGGTGCGATGAGCTCTCAGGATGAGCAGTTCCAAGCAGGAGCCCCTGACCCAGCAGCTTCCTCCGCCGATGATGGCATGACCTGGTGGTACAGGTGGCTCTGCAGGATTGCCGGGGTCATCGGGGGCCTGTGTAAGTATCCCCTTCCCTTGCAGCCGAAGGTGCCCCTCGGTGCCCCTCGTGCATGCGGGAGCGCGGGCCAGGGGTCCTGCCTGCCCCATGTTAGAGTCATGTCTGTGCCGGGGGGCGGCCGTGCCACGGAACCATCATTTGGGGTTAGGGGGGTTGTGTCTGCTCTAGACATTAGTTTGCTGCATTTCGGGCAGGAGGAAGAGCCGTGGACGTGCCTGAAGCGGGATGGTTTTAGTTGGCGCACGAGGGATGTGCTTTTGCGCTCACCGAACTTGCTGAACTTGGGCACCTGGGAGAAGGGACGTCACGGGGGGATCAGCAAATCCTCGAGTTTCTGCTGGGATACAGCACTCGCTGGCAGTGGTGGGAGCAGCAGCCGACGCTGCTCCTGCGGGAGGGTTGTGGGCCCATAAACCGGACGATGCTGTTACTGCGAGCGCCGAACTCGGGGTGCTCAGCGGGGTCAGGTCCAGGGCTTGGAGAGGGGCCACGGGATCTGCTTCATCCTATTTCACTGTCAGGTGTTCATATGTTCCTGCAACTTATTTTTTTTTCCCCGTCCTGAATGTTGGAGCATGTTTCCTGTTAACTCCTGTTGTTGATCGCAGAGGGCCTGGCTGTGTTGTTTTTTGAAGGCAAATAATGGAATTGGTTTTGTTGTGTGTTTTTAAGAGGTTTAGCCTTGGACAGACAGAAGAAGGGAGCCGGCGTACAGCGAAGCGAGTTGGCTGCGCTCTGAATTACCTGCTGCTGAAAAAAATTTTCCCAGGGAAAGAGTCTTTGCAACTTTGCCAGAAATCAGCCTGTCCTGTAGTGCTGTTTTGCTACATTCTATGGAGAGATTAATAGCTCTTAAAAGCAGGAGGGACTGTTATGACCGTTTAGTCTGATCTCCTGCAGAGCACAGGATGGAGAATTTCTCCTGCTTCGGGTCCACGACTTCTAGTAAAACAAGAGTGTTTCTCAGCCAGCGTAGTCAGCCCTGATTTATTCCCTCAGCTGTAATGTTTCGTCCGATCCCCTCTCTCCCTGCCCCCTTCCCATGCCTGCCTCTTGCCTCGGCATTGACTGCACAAGCCCATGGTGTTTTTGCAGCCGACCTTGCAGACCGTGGATCGTTGGGCAGGCTCGGAACAGTCCTTTTTGGCTGGGCTGGTCAAACGCATGCTGCTCTCGCTTTACGTCTTAGGTGCTGAAATTCTGGAGGTGTGAAAAGATTTGGCAGGACTGCTCTTACAGGGCAAAACGTACTGTCCTCGCCATGCTCTGCCGGAGGCCCTTGCACTTCTGGTCCCGGCAGACGGCCAAGAGACCAGCTGGGACGTGTCTTCAGCCGCAGGTCCCAGGTGGGGGTTTGGGTAGCGGCGTCTTTCCCATGGGCTGGGGCTGTAGCTGGAACCTTGGTGCCTTTTATGTGGCTTTGGCCCATGCAGAGCTCAGGAGGATGCGGATGGAGGGTGAGGAGCTGGAGAAGGGTGGCTGCTGGGTGACATTGGTGGCATTTCCCACCTCGTGCTGGAGCAGCTCCTGAGTAGCTTAAAAGTGCGAGTCTTTGAGGACATTTTTTCTCCGTCTTCAAGTTTCAGAGCAGCTGAATTATACTTGGATTATTTTCCCAACCTTTTGTTCACAGTTCTGAGAACTCATGACTTGTTTTTAAAGGAAAGCTGAGAGTTTTGCATATTTGGGTGAGTCTGGGAGAAAAAGCTTTTGGAAGAAGAGCCAGGCTCTTAATACAATTGCTGCTGATTTGGGGAGTCAGACAGCTTGCTCTGTAGCCCTGACAGAATCCTTTCATGAGGTTCATCAGGCAGAGAATGGGGCAGCGTGAGACACAGGCTCCTCTTACGAGCAGGGAAATGGGGGACTGTGGAAAGAGACAGCCCTCCAATGCCCTGTGCTGGTAATGGCCCTCTTCAAAATGCTCCTTGTTCAGCATCACCTTGTTGAAGGTGGCCAGTTTGGAGAAGGGGGTGACTAATAACACAGCAAGGCTGCTATTTTCAGAGCTTGCTATGAAAGAACAGAAACCATTTATAAGGATTTTGAGCAACGGGATTGTGGTCCTGCTACAGGGCTGGATTATTTCTTACAGAAGGAAAAATTCCCGGTAAAAAGGAAGAGAAACTTTCTCAGCAGAGGTGAGACTGGCAGAAAACATCTACCACACGCAAACACTTGCAGCCCACAACCTGCTCAAGCTAGAAAGGTCCAGGGGCCGGAGCAGGAACAAGATGAACAAGGTTCAGGTTCTGTTTCTGGCTCTTGCGCAGGCTGGCGTGGTGACCTTGGCCAAGTCCCCTCTCTCCCTTGTGTTCCTGTTTGTAATCGGACGAGGAGAGTCTGTGGCTTTTGTAAAATGCTCGGGGAGCAAAAATAGGCTTGTGTTGAGGACAGTGACCAGCTGCTTGAAATGAATAGAGCCTTTGTGGGGAGTGGTGTTCTGCCCCCCCATTTTAGCTCCCAGTTATTTGTGCTTCCTCAGGGATTCGAGATGGGACAGCAGTTAAACAAATGTCAGAACTGTCTGTCTTCCATAGCTTACGTGCCATTGAGCATTATCTGCATTTTAAACCTATTGCGAGGCCTCTGTTTTGCAAAAAGAAGTCTCTGGCTTGGCAGCTCCATCCCCTTTTGGCTGTTGAGGCAGAAGCCGGTCCCGTCCCGGTGGGACAAGGATGTACCAGGCTGCTGTGGGATGTGCTGCTCTGCAAAGGAGACCGAAGGTCACCGAATCGTTATCTCTGTGGCTGTTGGCAACTGCCACCGAGTGCAGTGTTCCTGCTATTATAAACCTTTGACTCCTTTCCTGCTGGCTGGTGCTTGTGCTGACGTAGGGGCTTGCTCAGCTCAGGCTTGCTGGGTCATTAGTCCATTGGCAACCAGGGCGGTTGCTTAGCTGAGACTTAGTGCTTGAGGGTTGTTTTTGGGGTGTTTGAAGCCAAAACCAAACCAGAACCCTGACAAAACTATCCCTGGTTGGCTAGATTCAAAAAAAGAGTAGGGCCAAAAACCTGCTTGAAGAAAATAATATTCATAGAATCATAGAATTCTGCCCCCCCAGGTTTGTTGTATGGCTGAGGTCAGTTTGTAGCCCTGCGAAGCTCTTGGACTGCTCCGCTCCCTGTGCTGTTAAACAAGGCAGGGCTCTGCCCCAACCCCAGCCGCGTTTTTGGCGTAGTCGAGATGCATCTGATTTCTGCTCTTTATAAAGTGCCTGAAAGTCACTTAACATGATTGTCAGAAGGTGAGAGCAAGTGTCGTGAGCCTGCGGTGCTTCCCCTGGGATCCTCCCCCATGAGCATCCGAGGGTTTGTTGGTCACAGAGAAGAATTAGAAACCTCTGTGTTGTGCCCCCCTCTCCGAGCTGCCCGCTGCTCCCAGCAATCCTGATTGCCATTGCTTTTCCAGCTTTCCGGTTGTTTTCATGCGTGACCCTGAGTGGGTCATCCCACCCCAGTGCCTCAGTTTCCCCTGCACCAGGGGGACACTGACACTGGTGCCTTTGCCATGGGAAGATGAGAGCATGGCCAGTAACTTGTCCTCTGGCATTTCTCCTCTGTTGGCTGATCTTGTTTGTGCAGGATGCTCCAAAAGTTTTTCGGTCTTGTGGAATAGTCCTGGGAAGCCTTTAAAAACCACTTTGTTTGGTTGTTTCCTGGAACCAGGGGGTCACTTGCTCGTGGGATCACCTTAGATCGGTCTTATATGGGCCTGCAGCTGTGTTTCCCAATCCAGTAAATAAGGATAGCTATTTTTAAGGGAACTTTGAGGATTCAGCAGTGACTGCTTTAAAGAAACCTTGCAAACGTGTGCCAGGCTTTTGAAGGTCAGGACTGCTCACAGCAGCGCTGCTGGGGAATCCCCTTAGCAAAACACGAGCAGAGATCTCAAATACCCAAACCCAGGCTGGTCTCGTTCTCCAGAGGTGGACTCTGCTGCTCTTCATGATGCTGCTAAACAACTCCAAGACAGCCTGTAAGGGCTCTATAATTTTAGCTGGAGTTTTGCAGGGCAGTGTTGGTTACCGTGGCCTCAGCCCGGGTCTCACTGCCCTCCCTCCTGCGCTCGGGTTCCCGGGCAAGCTGTGGCAGCCTGCTGGTATCGGCGGAGGAAAAGGGCCGTTATCAAGGGCGTATCAACTTGCTCTGCAAGTTTAATGTGGCAGGAGGGAGGTGTGTGCCACCTTGGCTCGGATGCCGCTGCCTGGTTCCTCTCCTTGCATTACAGAGTCAGGAGTGCTGGGCTATTTTGGGCTCTGCTTTATCCACTTCCATTTGTATTAGCGGTGACCCAAACTTGGCTCTTTTCTGCCCATCTCTAGCACAGAACCAGCAGTGTGTGGCAGAGACCGGGTTCACCTCTGCTTTATTTATTGTTTGCCCGTGTGCCCTGGTGCTGCGAGTCATGTTTTTGCTGAATGTTCCCTGTGCTGCTCCGAGACGGGGGCCTGCCGGGACCTCTTTGTTCATCCCGGGACAAAGCAGTAATTCCTTAGCAAATAAAAACCAGGGTGCCACGTAGGTGGCTCCACATAAAAGCAAATGGTCTGTTGTGAAATAGTTGTGCAAGTGCCACGCGGAGACACCAAACGTTTAGAGAAAAAGGATACCCGGCTGGAGGAGCTGGGAAGAAGCTCTATCCCCTGCACTCCAGGCTCCTCTTGTGGCCACCAGCCCTTTCCACCCACCCTCCTCTGATGGTCTGGAGAGGCTGCTCTGCAGTGCCAAGAGGTGCTGGCCAAGGCAAGGGCTCTTCTGGGCAGCCTCTGCTCTGCAAAACAGCCCCAAATATGGGAGATCAAAATCGTGCTGGTGTGGCTGCAAGGTCTAGCTCCGGGGCAGAGCCCGGAGGAGCAGCCAGTGGGACCGTGGGACCACTGGATTGTTATTCATGGTCACTGAAAGCCTCTTTGCTTTCCAGCCTGTGCCTTTGCTGGTCTCTGGAACTGTGTCACCATCAATCCCCTAAATATCGCAGCCGGCGTGTGGATGATGTGAGCAGAGTTCCTTTTCTTTTTTTCTGCCGGGAGGGAGGTTTGGTTAATTAGACACCACTGGGCAAGGGGCAGAGCTGCCCCGCTTGGGCAGTGGACATGAGTGAAACGTCCGTCAGGCTCTGTGAATTGACAGATTTTGCTCCATCGGGTGGATTGAGATGCTGGGTTTATTCTATTTGTATTCTTTCTTCACCCTTTTTTATCATAGAATCATAGAATGGTTAGAGTTGGAAGGGACCTTAAAGATCACCCGGTCCCAACCCCCCTGCCCTGGTCAGGGACATCTCCCACTAGACCAGGTTGCAGTAAATATCCAAAATAAGTCTGGGGCACTGGGATTTGGGAATTATCAAGAAGCGGGGAGGGAGCACAGTGGGGTCCAGCCCCGCCATTCCCTTCTGCCTGCGTTTGGCCATGGGGGCTGCTGGTCTCTTGGGGGGCTGGGGTCATTGCGGGCAGGATTAACTCTGGTTTTCTCTATCTGGAGGCTCAACGCCTTCGTCCTGTTCCTGTGCGAAGCCCCCTTCTGCTGCCAGTTTATCGAGTTCGCGAACGCTGTCTCGGCAAGGGCAGACAAGCTGAGGCCCTGGCAGAAAGCTGCTTTCTACTGCGGGTGAGGATGCTGCTGGGGGTGGCGTGGTGGTGAAGCCATCCCAGGAACCGCCCTGGGATGCTCGTGGGCATGCTGCGATGGACAAGCATCCCCACATCCCGTGGGGAGTGGAGCCTGGCTTTGAGGGCTGCCTCTGTCTTCCAGGATGGCTGTGTTCCCCGTCGTGCTCAGCCTGACGCTCACCACGCTCTTTGGGAATGCCATTGCGTTTGCCACCGGGGTGCTTTATGGCATGTCCGCGCTCGGCAAAAAGTAAGAGTGATCTGTCTGCTTGTGGAGGGGAGGGAAGGGGAAGGTGGACCTCCAGCCCTCACCCCCATCTTCCTCCCTGAGGCTACGCTTTCCTCTTGTACTAATCATGCTTTCAGGTGTAAATGCTGCTGGAGAACATCTCCCTGACACTATCTCAAAGCCCTGGGGGGGGAGGTCCTAGGGTTGGCTGAAGCTCTGAGCTTGGGAGCTCAATCTAGGTTGCCCTGTGGGACCCAGCCCTCTTTAGATAGGTGGGCCCAGCTCTGGTGGCGGTGAGCAGCTTTGGTGGGGTTGGAGAGGCCATCAAGTCTCATTTCACTCCTGGCATCCCTTGGCACAGAGAGTCCTGGGCCCCGCTTGGGACACCTTTGTGCCAGGCACTTACCCACCGTGATGGGCGCCCAGAGCTCATGTCCCCACGCTGTCCCTTCTCTCTGCAGGGGAGATGCCATTTCCTATGCCCGGATCCACCAGCAGCAGAAGCAAATGGATGAAGAGAAGCTCACAGGAGCCCTGGAGGGACAGGCTCTCTGAAGCATGCAAGCTCGGGGTAACAACTTCTGGACACTGAGATGGTGAAGATATGGAAATCCACTCCACCCTTCCCTCTGCCCACTCCCCTCTCCGTTATGCCATGATTTCCCTGGACACTGCAGCAGCTGGAAATCTCAGGGGCTGGGGCAGGCTGTGCCCTCTTCTCACACCAGCAGCCAGACCTCAGCGCGTTGGCCTCCCTCCTCCTCAATCCTCAACCAAATATCTCAGTCCCCCTATTTTTTAATTTATTCTTTTCTTCCTGCCGCAGACGTGCTGGCTCTTTGAGTGCTGCTTTACAAGCCTGAATAGGTAGACTTTCTTTGGGGTGATGCCCGCTAACGAGCCAAGGATGCAGTGCTCATTTGGGATCTGGTCTCCGGATGGGGTGAGGAGGGACAGAGCTGCCATGCCAGCTCCGTGCCTGCGCTGGTCTCCTGGGAGTCGGGGAGCCGCTGGCCTCGTGCCTGGGGATAACCTGCCATTGCACATTATGTGTTTTTAGTAACGGTCTCTAGTGTGGCCCTTCCCAGGCCTAATACACTAATCCAGGGTTTAACAATACATGGTGATGCCTAAGCTTGGTCTTCTTCCATTCAGTATGTTTTAATGTGGGTCCAGTTAGGCCAGGCGTCGGAGGCATCGCTGCAGGGGAAAGGGCTTCCAGGAAAAAACCCGTATAAAGACAATAACCGTCTCTGTACAGGAGCTGCCAAAGGCGCTGGGGCAGATCCTGGTACCTACAAAGCACAGTCCCATCTTCCTCTGGATACAGCTGCGGGCAGTTACTGCATTTTACTTGAATTATAGGAATTAATTTGTCTTAATAAGGGTACTTTTCTTAAGCTTCACTCTTTTACTGGGGAAGAAGGGAAATAAGGATTGCTTTACCTCATCAGAAAAAGTGTGCTATTGCTTGAGCCAAGCGGGATTTTTTGCTGGTGTAAGGGTTACTGATGTGCAAGAGCATCCTTCTCTCGTGAGCCCGGGCCTCTGCTCTGCTCTCTCTCACTCCCCGCATCTGCTCCCGTGACCCATCCCTCCGCGCAAGGGACCCGCTCTCGCTTCTGTCTGGTACAGCCTTTCTCTTTGGGCTCATGTTCTTTTCGCGTCAGCCCGGGGCTGGTTTTGTACAGGATATCCTTCCTTTGCAAACGCAGAGAAGTCCGCACCATTTCAGTGGGGATAGCTGGGATGTCCCGCGCCTCCATCCCAGGCTCCATCAGTGGTTCTTGTGTTGTATTTTCTGTTTGCTTTGTATCATGCAGAACAAAACTGCTAAGTCCAGATCCCCCTCTTCTTATCATGCTTTATTCTGGGTTTAATTTATTTGGTTTTACATTATTGCATTTTATTTTGATTAGGAAAAAGGGGAATAATTTATTTCTATTTATTTAAGCATTTTCATGGGACTCCTTTTCTCTGGACATAGGAGAAAGGAGTGCTCTGTTTCCTGTCCTTCAAAGGACCACCTCATTTCATTGCGGGGGGTCTCTGGACCCAGGGAGTGCCCTGGCTGCTGTAACTGGGATGCTGTTACTGGGATACTGTAAAATCCTATTTCAGCCTTGGGAGCATTTCTCAAGCTTTAGAAAGTGTGTTGACGAAGTGTGTTGGCAAAGTTTGTTTTCCCCTCTCTTCTGGGAGAGAGAAGGGAGGAAAACCGGACTGTAACTGCTTGAAGGTTTGTACTCAGCTCAGCAGCCAAGGCAGGCAGCAGCTCTGGGGAGCCGTGACAGCGGGGAATGCAGCCTGTTCTTGCTCCCCTGCCCTGGGAGCTGAGCTACTGCTGCCACCAACATTTTGTGGTCCCAATTGAATCACAGGGGCACCAGGGGGGTTGTGCTGCGGTCTGAGAAATGCTGCTGGAGGCTGAGTGCTGTCTGTCAGAAGAGTCTGTCCTCCAGCCACTCTGCGGCTTCTGAGCAGTGTTGTCTTGGAAAATATCTATAGAATCCTTTTTTTAGGTACGGTGCATATCCGCGTCAGCAGAACAACACCAGCACCTCCCTGGCAGAGCCCGGGATGGAGCCCCTGCGAGGGGGTGGCAGGGTAGGGATGCAGCAGGAGCAGAGCGGTCCCTGGAGACCGGGGGGCTAAGCTTCCAGCTCGTGTTAGCTGCTGTTTCTTCCTTGGAGTTCAGGGAGGTGTGAAGATTTACACCGGTCAGGAATGCGGCTTGGGTTTATTTACACACATGGGCCCGTGCAGCTGGATGCTGCGTAGCCACGTTGTGCTAAGCCCCTTCCCCCCAGGCCTCTGGACCGTGATTGCTCTGACACCAGCCTGTCCGGGACGCAGAACAGGCACCGCCAGCCCAGGTGCAGCTGGTTTCAATAAAGACTGAGCCATTTTGGAGCCCCCAGCTCCGGGCTGATCCTCCCAATGCATGGGGCATTGGCCTTCCTTGTGCGTGTGTGCAGGGACCGCAGCTCCTGCGTGGGGCACGCTGCCTGCGGCGATGGGGTGCTGCAGGAGGAACGCACCGCAGCCCGTGGGAATCTCCAGGGGGAAAAGAACCTGTGTCCCTGCGCTGTACCTTTACCGGGTGGTTCAAGTGCAGGGTCCTGCCTGGCACACAGGACACCTGCTTTGATTTCAGGGGGGTTTGGGGAGTTAGGTAGTGTGTAGTAGAGGAATGTTGCAGACTGACGCACGTAGCTACGAGCATGTCTTTGGTAGTGGCTGCTTTGCTCTGTGAGTAGTTCCACGGTAGCTTTAGTGACAGGAGGCGAAAGGCAAAGCAGAGGCGACAGAGTAACGCCTGCAGGCTGAGCTACGCCCGCGGTGATGAACCATGGAACTGGTAGGACCCTCTAAGGCTTTACCTGCTGCTGGTCTATGGCATTAGGACAGTCCCTGGGGATGGCACAGGCAGACGCTGCTCCAGGTCAGCTGGAGGGCTCATCGGCATGGATGGATCCACTCTGGTCCCTTGGCAGAAGTCCCTCGGACACCAGCAATACTGTCATGCTGTGTTTTGTGGCAGTTGGGTCCGACACTGGGGCCAAAGCAAGCGAACAGTCTGCAACCAGCTCTTCTACCCTTGGCAGGTTGCAAAGCTCAGCTCTGAGCTTTTGTTGAAAATCAGCCTCAGGGACTCTTCTGTAGGAGCTGAGCTGGAGCCTTCGGCCACGATGCTTAAAGTCACTGGGACTGTTCAGTGTCTCTGTGCCTGCCGCAACAGGAGGTGTCTCAGATCTGTGTCCCAAGAGTGCTGACTCCTACAGGTGCATGTCTGGAGTGGGAGCTCTTGGGAATTCCAGCTGTCTGTGATGCGGCTGAAACCAAGCCAGATGCTGCCATCATGGCAGACGTGGCCTGGTGACAGCACCCATGGCTATTTAGAGTTGTAGTGACAGTTAGTGGATGGTCTCACCTCCGTGTGGGCAAGACGCTGGTTTTGTGGAGATAGAAAGGACCTTTAGAGTAGTAGCATCACAGTAGTTAATATGCCCGTTCACAGTGCATGGTGGTTATTAATTGTGTTTAGAGGCACCATCAGGGTGCTTGAAGCTGCGTAAGGATAAATGAATTAAAAGCCCTGCTCTAGAGAATTTACAGGCTGAACCCCATCCCCGCTGATGGCATCCAGGCTGGATGGCTGATCCACGGGGTCTCTATGGAAGAGGGACTGCTTGCCAGGTCTTGGAAAGGCCTCTTGGGAGATGACGGGACAGAAGTTTTGTTACATGAGAACTAAAGAGCGGGTGATGCAGTGACTACAGTGAGTTGTTTGTGAGTGTGGAAAGACACCTGGGTACTGGCAGCATGCGTGCACTTAGCAATGGACTGTTACACCACGCACCACCTGAGCTGTGCGCTTCTTACCCACGTGCATTTATACAGCGTGCAGCTCTTCCCTGTCCCATTCAGCCGTGAAGCTGACAGCACTTGTGCATGTTGGCTCCACTGTCCCCTGGGGGTGTCCGCTGGGCGTGAAGAGAAGAGCAGAAGCTTCGCTTTCTGCTGCGTACCCAGACCTCGCGGCTCTGGGCAGGAGCTGATTTTGTAACACCAATTGATTCTCTGTGTGTGCAGTGAATAAAAAGACCATTCTACCTCTGGAAAGAGCCCCTGTGATTTCTCGGACTCTGAATGTTGTAGCAAAACCCCTCAGACTTTCTATATTGAAGAAAGGATGTCACTCCGACAATACTTCTCCAATGAGGTTCTCACAGGACCTGAAGAGTCCAACCTCATTTCATATTTGGGCATTTCCTCCTTAGGCCAAGCCCTGGGAAGCTCAATTTATCTTTGTCATTTTTTTGTCTTCAGGGAAGCGTTTCACTGAAGTGAAGATATCAAGACCTCGTCCATAGCCATGTGAGAAAGCAAATGCTCTCGCACAGGGCTGCCAGAGATCTGATCTCCAGAAGGTCAGTGGAAACCAGAGGCTCTTGAGACCCCTTGTAATCAGGCCATGCTTAGAAATAGTCATATTCCAGCCAGAGCTGAACATCTTTCTGGAAATGGGTCTCAGCTGCAAAGGTTAGGTCTAATACTGAGTTTTGTCTGTGGTTTTGATTTTGGCCCATATCTCTTCCTCTGTCCCAGGCTGCTTTAAATTAATCCTCTGATAAAGCACATCTTCTCTTAGGTGATTTCTCTCATCTCCTCCTACAGGGGAGCTAAATAGTAGCTGGCATATCTTGAGATCTGGGTCAAATATGTTATGTTACCCCATGCTTCCTTGTCACAGCAGGCTGAAATTTCCAGGAATGAGAGGACACAAGCATCACCAGCAGCCCTCGGGCTGCCACATGCATTTCAGGAGCTTGGGCAAATCATCTGCCAGCTCAGCCTTCGTTGTGCTGCCCTTTTGGGAGGAGTTAGGTTGGATGTGATACTCAGCAAGGCCATTTGTTCCTTGCAGCCATAGTCACCTCCTGCAGCTGTGTTTTACTTAAGGGTTAGGTTCTAAAAAAAATTTTTAAAAGTCCTTAATCTTGCAGGACACACACGAAAGGGGTAAGAGCAATTTGCTACTAACTATGCAGTTGAAATCTCTGAGTGATGGAGGTGGAGGCTCCACGCACAGCTGTGATGGAGGCGCTTCCACCTTCCTCTTTGTGGATGAGTAAAACCCTGCGGTGGGAAGGACCCATCCCAGTACAAAGTATTGTCAGTACCCACTGTGTCTTTCCTACAGTGAATCACTTGCACTACAGCTGAATGTTTGTCTGTTCCTGTTCTTTGTTTTGTCCTGGATTTTCTTCGTGAACTGTATTTGGTCTTGTTCATTAGGCTTCTAGTGTAATGTTTGTTTTTAGAGCAATAAAATGTGGCAGCTTTTGATACAAAATATCTGTCTCTGCCTCTTTCAAAGTCCTCAAGTACACAAGACTCATCTGGGAAGCTGCAGGCTGCTGTGGTCCCCTTGTCACAGTCCTGGTCTGCCTCTCCTATCCCACCCGCCTGCACTCCCTGCTCTGCAAATAAAGGCAACATCTTGCAGTTGGGAGGCAAAAGTGTTTTATTCTTGCAACTACATGATGAACTTTTGCCAAAATGGCTACAGCTGTTAACTCTGTTCCAGCCAAACCCTCGGGCTCTCAGGCTGCTTTGGTGGCTGCCGAGCAAAGGAGGTGCGTGGTCTCTTGCCTACAGCCACATGTTCTATTTCCCAGGACATCTTTATCTCCAGGCTGGCGCTGGTTGCCTGGTCCTATACCTCGGGTTGACGTGTGGCCCAGAGAGCAACAGGTAGTGTTGAATGATGGGAGGAGAAGGTAAAGTTCCAGTTGGCAACTTCTACATCCATAGCAAGATGGTCATTGCTGCCCGTTCCTCTCCTATTGTCTTCGGAGGGAGCTCCAGCCTCCACCTCCAGCAGCACAACCCTTTTCTTTCTTTTCCAGTGTCCTGGTTTGAGGTGCACGTGGACTGGTGGCCCAGTGCGGCTGGCAGGTGGAAGCTCCTACCTCATGAAGGACCTCCGACCTGTCCTGAAGAAGGCCTCGATCTGTTCCAGGGACCTGCCTTTGGTTTCTGGAACGCAGCAGCCTGTGAATAAGATGTTCGCGGCGCAGATGACAGCGAAGAATAGGAAGGGCACCTCGAGGCCAAAGGCTTCCTGGGAAGCGGGACAGAAAGCAGATGTGAGTGGGTGCAGAGAGGGTCTGAGGAGGGGCTGACGGACACCCTCCCGGGGCAGTACCCACCACGACCAGGAGGAAGAACCGGGTCAGGGTGAAGGCTGTCAGCCAGCTCACGACAACGCAGAGGCCCGAGGCCACCCCGCGGGCTTTCAGAGGCAGGATCTCCGACATCAGCAACCAAGTGATGGGTCCCCAGCCCATGGCGTAACCTGCGGGGAAGGAGGGGTAAGGTGAGACTGTTGAGGTCTCGAAGCCCAGTGGGGAGTGCAAAGAGCCCTGTGCAATCTTGCCCTGCTCCCCCATCAATCTTTATTCCCCCCATTCATGCTGTCAGTCCTCAAAGTGACTTCAGATGCCCTCTTTCTTGGCCTTCCAGGGACACCTGCCTGCCTTCCAAGCCCAAATCTCCTTGCTCCGTATCACCCTGCCTCAGATAAGAAATGTCCCCCCAGGCTGGCACCCAGCCCTGTGCTGTGGGTCCTGGACTCCCGCTCTCTGCACCTACCCATTATGAAGAACATGGTTGCCAGGAGGGGGATGAGGGTGATGTAGTTGGTCGGCTCAGCAGGAAGGTCGGCAGAGCTCACCAGCGTCTTGTTGGCAATGGTGCCGTTCTGAGAAGCTGGCACGAAGTGGATATAGAGCCCCATGGTCAGGTTGGAGACCAACATGACAGCAGCTGTGGAGAGATGCAACAGCATAGTGTGATCGATGAGTGAGTGATCCCCTCCGTGCCAAGGACTGACGTCCTGGGAACGCTTCTGCTCAGGAGCTGAGCCACCACCAAAGGAAAGAGACCTCCCCTACTCCCTGCCCAAGTCCTGTATGGCTGAAGTTTCCACTCCTGCAGATTTGCAGAGCTCCTGGAAATCCTTAAAAAAAGAGCTTCCCTGGCACAGCAGTGGGAGAGAGACATACCTGATACAAAAAGAAGAATCTTCCTCCCAGCTTTATCCATCGACACAGCAGCGATCGCCACTGAGAACAGGCGGACCAAGCCAACAAGAGCTGCATCGTACTCTGGCTTCTGCAACGGCAAAAGCAGTGGGGAAGCTGAGATGGGAGAGACAGGGAAAGGGCAGGTTCCTACATGTGTTGCCTTGACTCTGGCTGATGACTTTGTCAAAGCTACCCTCCCATAGCAGGAGACAGGAGAAGAGCCTGAAGCTCAGAGGATGAGAGAAGGGAGACAGTGGGGCCAGTCCTGCTCCCCATCCTCATGCAGCCTTTTGCAGGGCAATTGCTGACAACCAGATGCTTTAAAAAAGGCTTCAAAGTTGGGGTCTTAGAGCTGCAAGGGATTTGGAGCACTGGGCAGCCATCACTGAAGACGGAGCACTCCGATCACGGGCTGGACCCCAGGGCTCACCAGGATGACGGATGTTTTCTTGAATATTGACTGCAGGTACACCAGGACACAGGTGACACCAGAGAGCTGCTGCAGGAACCTCATCCCCACCGCGATCAGGATGGGCTTGTAATTGAAGGGGTCCTTGATCTCGGCACAGGAAACCCGCCGGCTCTGGAGGGGACAAAGCCAGAAAGCCGAGGTGTTACCACCTCTGGGCACCACCACAGCACCCAGAAGATGGCTCAGGAGTTGCCCAAAGGAGCCTGAATTTTGCAGTTTTCATGTTACATCTCCACCGTGCTGGAGATGCGCCCCGTTCCCTCCTCACCTGCTTCCTCACGCTGTCCTTGATCTGCTCATACTCCCGGGCATAGTCCGTGTCCCTGCCCCGCAGCCAGCACAGCGACCCCAGGGCCTCGTCATCCTTCCCCTGGGAGAGCAGGAACCGGGGGGAGTTGGGCATGAAGCAGAGCAAGACGATCATGGCGAGGACGGGCACCTCCCCTGCGACGGCCAGCCAGCGCCACTCCAGGACCAGCCCTACCGGAGCAGCACCGTTAGGAGAGGAGTGCTGGCCTTGCCTCCACATGGGCACCCCAACAGCAGAGATATAATAAATCCAGGGGGGAAAAATTTCCAAAAACTAGGGACAGATTTTCCATGTTTTTCTCCCAGCAAAGAAACATTTTCAGCTGTTGTTCAATATGGGGAAATCCCAGCGAGCTCCCCCAAATCTTAGAGGATCCAGCAAGACCCTGCAGCAACCAGGGTACACGCTGGCAGGAGATACACACGCAGTCTATCGCGTGCTGCCCTTCAGCCCTGATGAGACCTCGGCAGGACCCAGTTCTGCAGGCATGGTGATGGCCATGGGTCCCTCTAAGTGTGTGTTGTGCACGGGCGATCCTGTCCAGACACCCTTTGCACACCCATGGTGGTGGTTGTGAGCTAGCCGCGAGGGGAAGGAATCCATCAACTTGCCGAGAAAGTTATTTAAAATAAACTCCCCTAAGGCCTCACTGAGGGTTTCCTGCCCTCCGAACGCTGAGATACTTGCCCAGCGCGTACAGGACGAGGGAGCCCAGCACTGCCATGATCTGAGGACAGGCGCCCAGCATGCCTCTGACCCCGGGGTGGGAGATCTCCGAGATGTAGACCTGGAGCGGGACAACACACGCTTAACCGAGCTGCAATAGACAGCCATCACCACCCAAACCTGTCCTCTGTCACCTCGCAGTCATCCACTGCAGCCAGGGGAACCCTGAACTGTTGAGAAACTGCCCTCTTGGGATGGAAACCTGGTCAGTCCAGCGGCATGAGCTGGTCCTGGCGGGTGGAGAGGACAACCTTGCAGGGACCACCGCTTCCCTCCCTCACCCCAATGTGGGAGAAGTGCTCCAGCGGCACACAGCCTCCCATTACTGGAAAGACGTGCCCCAGGGTTACTCAATTGCTGCCTTCCCCTCTGCATGCAACATGAGGTTAGCTTTTGGTAAACATGGGAGGAAATAACTGTGGGGAGGAACATGGTAGGGATCGAGGACCTGCCTTCCCTTTTCTGCAGGCAAGAAAGTCCAGCACCATGGGGGCAGCTTGGGCTGGCCGTGCCAGGGCTGTTAACCCAGTGCGCCCTCCCCATTCCCAACTGTGACCAGCCCTGGAGCTCTGCTGGTGCCTCCAAAAAGCAGCGGGATGCCCCAGGCTGAGCTACAGCACCACCTCGTCTCCCCCCATGCAAGTTCCTGGCAAACTCCTTCCCACGGCACGTTACCGGGATGGAGGCGGACGTCACGCCGCCAGCGTAGCCCGTCAACACGCGTCCCAGCAGCAGCATCTCGATCCCGTGGGCACCGGCCATCAGCGCGTATCCCACGGCGGAGGGCAGCGCCGAAAACATGATGCTCAGCTTGCGTCCCAGGCGGTCATTGAGGAGCATGGCGCTGAGCCCCCCCGCCGCCGCACCCAGCGTGAACACCGACTGCGGGG
Source organism: Dromas ardeola (assembly GCA_013398915.1). Classification (NCBI taxonomy): domain Eukaryota; kingdom Metazoa; phylum Chordata; class Aves; order Charadriiformes; family Dromadidae; genus Dromas; species Dromas ardeola. The sequence goes on from VYZM01008950.1 coordinate 207,150, forward strand.
AGACATGGAGAGGGGCCTTGGTGGCTCCGGGCTCCCCCTGCACACCCCCTGGCTCTGCCCCCGGCCGGGACAACCCCGCTCCTTACCCCGAACCAGGATGCTGTGTACTGGTCCAGCCTCAGCGCAGGGCTGGGGTGAGCCTCCAGGGCGGGGATGACGGGCGAGGGGTAAACCAGGGCGAAGCCGAAACTGAAATTCCCCAGGACAGCGGCAAACACAGCCAGGTAGAGCCGCTTGTTGTGGAGGCTCCTGAGGGAGGGAGGAACCAAGAAGGACGTGTTGGGTGCTCTTATCGCGCCCAGCAGAAACGTTAACTCTGTCTCGTGGCTTCCCCCAGCCTTCGCCAAGGCTCTCGTGACACCCAGGGGGGGATTTTCCCCGGGAACGGCCCTGCAGAGCCCCGGGCTGGTGGGGTTTCTCTGAGCGGAGCAGCAGCCGCTCCTGCCCTGTGGCGGGGGGCGAGAGCCCATCCCCCCGAGCTCCGCTGATGTTTCCTCTGCGCCGAGCGGTTTTCAGCAGGTTCAAAAAACCGAGAAAAGCAGAAGACGGAGCTGGGCAGCACCACGGACCCAGCCAGCAGCTGGCTCGTCCCAGGGGAGCAGGGAGGGGGTTCCCTTCAAGACCCCCGTGCCCCCCAGCAGGATCTTATGCTCCCACAAGAGTTGGATGCCCAAACGCACGCACACCCACAGCTCTACCAGGCGGGCTCACCCAGCACCGCACGCCCTGGGCAGGATGAGACCCCATCTCAAGGCAACATGGGGACTGACAGCAGCATGAAACCATTCTCCCGCCAGTCCCCCCAGCCCAGCACTCTCGGGATGGGGGGCAGAGCCCACCCCACAGCCAGCCCCATGGCCCCAGCCCGGCCCTTACCGCAGGTACTCCTTGTCGAGCCTCTGGACAGCCCTCTCGGGGAAGGTCTGATATGAGAAGCTCGTCTTCCTCACGAGGGGCTCCCGGGCGCTCGGCTCCATGACCATGCCGTGGCCGGTGCCCATCCGCTGCTGCGCCCGGGTGCGGATGCTGGGGGCTGCCTCGGGGACTGGGAGGAAGAAGCAGCTGAAAGCGAAAGGGGAGAGGCTGCCCCTGCGTTGCCTAATCAGAAAAATCTGTGCCTCGTGGGCTCACACCCAGCTGGCCTCTGGGGAGGAAACTGGCGGGGCCAGAAAACCAGCAGACAAAGAGCCACAGGGAAATGACAGTGCCCTTCACCCCGCGCCCGCCCAGCCCTTGTCCCTCCCAGACCCCATCGACACCAAAACCCATCACTGCAGCGGCACTTACAGGGATGATCCTTGCAGAAACTGTTCCCACCAGCAGAAACGTCCCCTTGCCAAGGCCACGTCTTTCCCCCTCGAGGAACTGGTTCCGGTTAGAATGGCTAAACGCTGCTTCTTTTTACCAGGGTAAATTGCATCCCTGTGAACCTCCACAGCCACCCTGGGGAAGGGTTTTCAACACAGACCAGAGCTGAGGAAGAGGAAGGAGAGGAAACGAGGGAGGTGAACATGGAGGGGGCACAGGGAGCAGGTGAGGGAGATGGAGAGTGCTGATGAGGATGGAAGGTGGCATCTCTGCTCCATTGGGTGCAGCTGCTGGGGACCCCGTGTTACCCCTGGGTGCCTTTGTCCCCTCGCTCTGATCCTTCCAACCCCACAGGGCTCAGTGGGCAGCGTTGTGCTGGGGCACCTGCAGGTCCTGGGGGGCTGCAAGGGCCAAACTCACCCTGTAGGAAAGCAGGGAGAGACATACCTCCTGGCTTTGTACTTGGATTTAATTAGCAAAAGATGTCTTTCCCTAAACTACTCTAGTGCTCCTCTTATTTCCATCATTTGCCTTAGTCCCTGTTGCTTTTGGGACCACCCAGATGGTTTCTGCACCCCCAAACCTGCTCGGGGGCCCCAGGGACGCTTTGGTGTCAGCCAGAAGCTGTTACGTTCTTCCTTCTGTGCAATCTGGTTCCCCTTCTGCAACCACCAAGCGCCGCATTTAGTGTCTGATCAATGCTGGGGATTTACAGCTGACTCAGGGACTCGGGGTTGTGATTTCTCTGCGGGAAGAAAGGTCATGGAGCAAGGGAATGCCGGGGTGGCAGGCCAGCCCATCAAAAAAAATTCCAGTGCTACGGTGGTCTGAGCAGGGATGTCACAACAGCCTCCAGCTGACCTGGAGCTGGTCCCTGCACCCTGGGCACCTGCTCCGTCAGCAAATGCCATCAGTCACCTCCCTCGCGTGCGTTTTGCTCCGTGCATCTGGGCTGGCAGCGCCTGTTTGGTCCCACGGTGGCAATGCCCCGTGCAAGGTCACGGTCCTGCATGGGGCAGCAGGGGCTGGGGAGCATCATTGCCATTTGCATCTTGCAGACCAAAGAAAACCTACAAATGAGTGGCCTTAGGGAATTTGAAGAGGAAGGATGCTGCAAATTCACTGTGTGAATTTACAGCATCCTTCCTCTTCAAATTCCCTAAGGCCACTCATTGAGAAAGTTATTCTTTATCCCCCCTGCTCTTCCCAAGCCTCAGCTTTTCCACCCAAAACCAGGTATACTGAGTCCCTGCAATACAATATTTGCCACGTTGCACTCCAAAGCAGCTGCCTTTCAGTGCTACCAGTTAAAAAAAGGGCCCCCAAAGCAGGATGCCATAGGGGAGGGAGAGTAGGCTGGGGGTGGGGGGCTTTAGGGTGATGCTGGTGGGGCTGGTCCAGGTGAAAAGTGGTTGCAGGTGCTGAGCAGGATGGTGCTCACTATGGAATATGGCTGCAAGGTCTTCAGGGGCTGAGGCTGCTACAGGGTAAGAGCTTGGCTTTTCCCTTTTTCCTCCCTGATCCTTGTTTTTTGCTGTGAATATCTTGGGTGAGGAGGAAGCTGTGGGCTTGCTGGTTAGTTATCTCGGGCTCTTTCCATCATGGAGCTGCTTGGCTGCTGGTTTTTTTGGGACTGTGGTGGGGCTGAGCGTGCTGCCCCGTGCAGGGTCACACCAGCTCTGTGCTTGTGTTTGTTGGAGAGGTTTGTGTGCTGGGTGTGGGTCCCTGCTGAGAGCAAAGGTGTGAACCCCGTGCCGCTGGGCTGCGGTGTGCCTGGGGGCGAGCGGAAGAAAGGCTTCTGTGCGCGTTAATGAGTCTGTTGTCTGTGCATCCTTTGGATGCCCACATCTCTCAAAGATGAGGGCTGGGAGCTTCCAGTTCACAGAGGCCAATACTGAAGCAGGGAGAGATGTTGTGCCCTGACGGGGTGCGGGGAATGGGTGGCAGCGCTGGGCGCTGACCTGGTTGTGCGGTTTGGTGGCTTGGAGAGGGAGAAGGTGACTCAGAGCTGACTACCGTGCGAAATGGCCATCTGCATGCCGCAACATCTCTTGCTAATTCATCTCGCTCCCTTCGTTTGTTTTTGGAGACTAACGAGTCTTGTAGTGAGGGACTTCGGGAAGCAGGATCTGCATCTCCCCTCTCTCTAGGGCTTTGTGCTCTCTCAGGAGCAGGGGTGCCAGGCCCCAGACCCTGGCAGCTCCTTGGGACTGGGCTGTGCTTGGGGGATAGGCTGGGTGCTGGGTGGCCGGGGACAGCCTGCTGCAGCCCCTGGGACCCAGCAAAACAAGGCTGGGACCCAGGACCTGCTCTGCTGCGGCAGTGGGGTGTGCCCGGCCGTTCTGGAGCCCTGAGTGTCCCCTCCTGCCCCAAAGGAGGTCTACTTTAATTCTCATGCTTCTGGCTACAAAGGAACTATTAACTGAAGAGTCGTCAAGCCCCTAAACGTGCATTAGCTGGTTTCGCTGTATTTATGCGATAATTTAATTACCGAGGTTTTTCCCCAAATAGCCCTGTTTGCGGGAGGCTTTCGGGAGGGAGCAGGGCGATGCAGCGAAGGCTGGCAGCGGCTGCTGCGTTTCCTGGGCTGGGAGCGGCGTTAGGATGGGGCCGGGGCTGGGAACCGCTGCGGGCTGGGGCACATCCTCGGCACGTGGCCACTGCGCGTGCTTGCCACAGACCTCGCAGAAGGACATGGTGTCTGTCCTAAACCTGAAACCACTTGGACATGGGACAGAGAGGGGTGTTCAACGCAACCTCCCTCCCCTTATGTTTTTTGGGGAAAAAAAAGAAGTGCATTGTAGAGGAGCTGTGAGCTGGAGCCGTCGGATCTCCCTGAGACGCAAAGGGTTATCCAGTTTCTGTGCAGATTTGTCAACTGCTTCAAACAGGAAATTACTTCGTGTCTTGAAAAGCCTCCAAGCACCTGTAACGCCGGGAAGCGCGGGGGAGAAGGCGCCCGCGCTGCTCTCGGCTCAGGGAGCCGGGCCTGAGCCCCTGGGCAGGTCTGGCCCTCCGTGACGGGGGGATGGTGTCCCCCAGAGGGAAGGGGGTCCCTCAGCCATGGTGTAACGGGCCACCGCACTCACTTTGGGTGAGCACCGCATCCTCGCTCTGCCCTCCACGTTTTCTTTCTAAGAGTGCAGCCTTGGTAAGGAATAAAGCACCCAGCACCCTGTCCCCGCTCCACATCTCCTGGAGGACCCTCCTGACATGCTGTAGGTCCTACCAAAACACACAAGGGGTGGGGAAGGTGGAAGAAAACTGTATCAGCGATGTCTCTGGTGGGCTGTGTTTGGCCGTCGGCACGGGGAAGGGGCTCCTGTCCCCCTCCCCACCTCTGTGGCAAGTAAGGGGGCTCCAGGTCCTCGAGGGTGAACTGGGCAGAAAGGAGGTGCCCACTTTGGCAAAGCAGCAGACCAACCCGTGGCCGATTAAAGGGCAATCTGCTTTTGCTGAGAGCTGTTGGCTGCCTCTGCCAGAGTGATGCATTGCTCCGGCTCAATAGGACCTTCCTCCCCCTCTGACAGCTGTGCAATAGATCATGAACATATGCAAAAAAATAAACTGCATCAAAGCCACTTGGCAACTTAACTAACCCAATTCATAAATTAATTTCTATTCCTCTTGTAAAGGAGAAATCAGTCACTCCTCAAGGCTATTCGTCTCTATCGCTCATCTGGCCACATCCTTTCATAAATCTTCCCCGTAAGCCTGCACTGGTGATTGCTGGGTCAGGATGCAGCAATGCCCAGGGGCAGCCCTGGGGCTGGTTTGCCCTGCACTGGGTCAGGGTTGCTTCTCTCTGCATCGCCCGCATCCCGTAAGGCTGTAGCAGAGCTGGTGCTTTGCAGCAGGGTGCTGCTCTGTGGGTGATTTTTGGGGAGCGCGTGGTCGCCGTCGGGGGGGTGCAGAGGTGTGATGGTGAACCAGCTCCTCACAAAACACGGGCAAACAACGTGTGCTGGGTTTCCAGAGCCGCTCAGGGGGCGGACGGTGGCTGCAGGGTGCTGGGGACACACGGAGGGAGGGTGGGTGCCTGGTGAGGGCTGGCACAGGGGTGGATGCACCCCTGCCGCATGGAGTTGTAAAGCTGGAGGAGCCTGAGCCCAGGAGGCAGCTACAGCTGCTCCCCCCACAGCTTTCCAGGACCCCACGGCTTTGCAAAATGCTGCCTTGCACCCCCGGCTCCAGATGGGCATCGTTGCTGGAGCCCAGATTAACTTTTCCAAGCAGGCAGACAGAATTCAGCTCTTTCCGGCTGTATCCCTTGCCCCGGCTCCCCCCTCACAGAAAAAAATCACCACCTTTTCAGGCTGCCATCTGTTTATTTTGTTGGACTCGGAACTTGCTGAAATGTCTTTCGATGGATGAAGCAACACAGAGTAGAAGAACAGAGCCTGGCAGGCTGCATGGTGAGTGGAAAATAGTTTTTTGGGACCTTCTGGAGTTTGAAGGCCCGATGATGGATGTGCATGCGAGGGATGGTAATGGCTTTGTAAGTATCAAAACACAGGGCAAAAGAATAACTCTGCCTAATAGACTGAGAAATGTATGTCGGACGGGATCCGCTCCGCCACGGGCGAGAGCGGCAGCGCTGAATGATGGAGTGCTGTGGGGCTCGGGAGCAGAGGCTTGTATTGGTTTAACGTATTGGGGGAAAAAGGTACAAGTTTTGAAAAA
>VYZM01008950.1:213844-225859 GCA_013398915.1 Dromas ardeola
AAATGGAAGATTTGTTCATCCCCCCATGTTTAGACTGAGGGGTTTTGGTGTCCCGTTTCTGACCTGGCTAATGCAGGAGCCGGGATGAGCTGGAAGACATCTGTGTGATCTTCAGCTGGGCAGGGGGTTTCCCAAAAGCGGTATGTTTTTTTCCTGCTTGTGGGGCTTCTTTTTCAGGTCACATGAAGTCTTGCAACCCACAACTTCCAGTGCCTGCAGGTGCAAGTGAAACTGCGTCAGTGGATGAACAGGGAACGTGGGGGCCGATCCAGCCCTTCCCATGCAACGTGGTGGCTTTGTCACTCGCTGCATATTCTGCCGCAGCTTTTGGGTGGCCACTGGCCTGGGCCAGTGTGTGCGAGCAGTGTCAAGGTAGTGCAGAGCCACGCTCTTAGAATCATGGAATCATTCAGGTTGGAAGAGACCCTTGGGATCATAGAGTCCAACCATCAACCCCACTCTACAAAGTTCTCCCCTACACCATACCCCCCAACGCCACATCTAAACGACTCTTAAACACGTTCAGGGACGGTGACTCCACCACCTCCCTGGGCAGCCTGTTCCAGTGTCTGACCACTCGTTCTGTGAAAGAGTGGAGCCCAAATTTCCCCAGGGCTGTGGTGGCCCCCAGGAGAGGGAGGGATGCAGCCAGCGGTGCTCAGAGCTGGTCCCCCGCGGTCCTTGCACCCCATAGATCTGTGTTTTGCCTTGCCCGGATGATGCGGTTGATCTTGATGCACATCTGTGCAGCGACGCTGCATGAAAGCAGGAGCTGAGCATCCCCAAGGATGCTGTGCTTTTGGATGGGCCAGCCTTGAAACAGCTCAGGTTTTCCACAAAGTCCAGTGATGGGTAGGATGAGCTGGGATGCTGCTGCCTCCAACCAGGACAAGCCCCGGTGACTCTCGGTGCCTTGGTGCTGAGCTATGGGGGGACTCCGGTGCCATGAAGCGGCGGCACTGGTTCCTGGTGGGGATGGGTGAAAACTCAGTGAGCGAGGGGTGAAAATGGGCTGCACTGCAGTGACTGCATCAGCGTGGGTGGGAATACAGCCGAGCTCTGCCAGGCTGTGGGGACGTCCCCGGGGCAGGCTTTCGGGGCTGGATGTTGTCCTTCTGGAGACCTGATGGCTTAGGTGACCTGCAGCCTTGGCAGGATGGTTCTGCCATCACCCGGCTCAGCTCATATCCCGAATGTAGCCACAGGGCCTAAAAATCAAATGTAAAGAACAAGCACGAGAAAGTTTCCTTTCTGAAATACCCAGTACTTCCGGAGCCACATTAAGGTACCAGCAAGGTTTTTGACACCCTGTGTTGGTTGAGAGGTGGCAAGGTAAATAAAACCACTTTCAAGAAGATTTTTTTTAAGAAATTTTTTTTTTTTTTTTAGTGTGTCTAGTTGAACTCCATGAGCTACTGGGACAGGCTTTGAAGTGGCGCCTGTTGCGGTGCCATAACCTGGGTTTTTTTGGATGCCCATGGGCATTTCTGCTGGGTATTTTTGAAGTGAAGCTACTGCTTCTTTGATGGCAAGGGCTGGATTTCTTTATGCTTGGGACACAAATCTCCCCCCAAATTCCTGAGAGCTGCTGCCTGCTCCTTCCTTGGCTCCGTGTGGGTTTTTCCTGTTTAATATGATTTAAAAAAAAAAAAAGGGGGGGGGGAAACAAAACATATCATTTCCTTCATTTAATGTGAGCCAATTATGGCTCACAGGCTGTTAACTTCATCACCGCTTCTTCCAAGAAAGACCTTGGTAAAATAAACCACCACGCCGGCGGAGCGGAGCAGAGCTGGCAGCCGTGCCGCTGCGCCGGGACCTGCCGTCGGGCTCCGCGTGCGACCAGCAAAGCCTCGGCTCGAGCCACGGCATTTTATCCCCCCGCTCTCAGCTGGAAAAAAAAAAACCCCTAATGGCTCTGTCACACACATGCCCACTAAAATATCCGACCACTTGTTGTACATCTGCTGACGGATACCAACTGGAAAGGAGATTAGGGCTCAGACTCCCGCGCTGGGCTGTCTGCCCCTCCTAATGAGGAACAGATTGGAGCCCTCGCCGGCGCTCGAGCGCGGCACGCTGCCTCCAGCGCCCGACAAATGGCAAAATCAGGAGGGTTGGGGTGGCCGGCGGATACCAGGGTGCGAGCCAGCGTTATTAAACTGCGCCGGCAGCCAGGCATAGCCGTGGCTGGGGCTTGGGGGGACGCTGTGTGGGACGCTGGGGGTCTGCGGTGGGGTGCTGGGGTCTGCAATGAGCCGGTGGGATGCCGGGAGTTGGGGGGCACCTGAGTTGATGCAGGTTTGCAGGAAGGGCTGGCACCGAGTACTGGGGATGCTCTGTGGGATGCCGTGCTCCCCCCAGGGGGGTCCTTGTCACTGTGCTGTCCTGCCTGTGACCCCCGGATCACAGCGATTCACACATCTGGAGGCAGGATCTGACCCCTCCAACCAGGGCAGCACTGGCTCGGGGACCTGGAGCCGGGTGGTGTCCGGCCACGGTGAAATCCCACATAGTATGGGTCACCCTTTGCGTGGCGCTTCCCAGCCACTTTGCCTTGTAGAAAAACACTGGTGGCATTTAAAAGCACCTCGAGGCCGTCCCCGGGAGCAGGGAACGGGGCCCAAGCTTTTCCCCACCCTCGGCCACAGCCGTTTCCGCAGGGTTTTGCACGCTGGCTGCGGCACCGGGACCCGCAGACCATGCGCGTGTTGGGCAGTGACTGCATCGCCGTCTCCTGAATTGCTCCGTCCCCTGGCCAGGGCCCAGTGCAGGAATGTTAACGTTTTTCTGCAGCTAATTCGGGGCTGTGGGCAGACCCGGCGCTGCCTTCTCCCTCCCTCCGCACCGCTGGCTCTTGTTTTATTTTATGTTTCTTTCCAGAGGTGGTTGAATTGAAAATTAAGGTGTGCTGGGACCTAATTCCAAATAAAAATGTCAGTGCGTTCCCTGTGGGACCCTTGGTTTAACCTCCGAGGTGGGCAGTCCTGCATGTGGCTCGGCCATGGGGACACATCCCCATCCTGGGGCTGGAAGTGAGGGCGGAGGGAAACCCGGCTCCTTCCCTTTGGCAAAGCATTTTCCACTGGTGTGGGATGGGGATTGCTCATAAATGACTTGTCTCACCAGGAGTTTGGGGATCGCAGCCTGCGGGGTGCCCTCGCCGAGGAGGATGATGCTCTCTCAGGTCCCCTGGGATTTTCATGCTGTGCATCATCTGCCGAGCGCCTGCCATCGCCTGCACCCTGCGGGATAAGGGATGAGGACGTGGCTGTGTCCTGCCTGGGGCTGTGACACCACAGTGTCCGGCTGCCATCGATCCCTGGCCGCTGGCAGAGAAGAGCAGGAGAGGAGCAGGATTGCTGCAGTGGCCTATAAAAAGGCAAAGATGAGCTGAGATTCCCATACAAGGCGGGGACGGGAGGCAGCTGCGCCCTCGAAGCAGGAGAATAAGGAGCTTTTTATAAGCCTATTTTTGCAGGCACCTTTTAACCCGTTTATCCTGCCGACAGAAAATCTCGTGGATGAAATTTGGAGTGAAAGCAGAGACCTGAAAGCACATTTCTGCTCTGCTGGCGATCTGTTAACGGGGTAATCTTGTTACAGCCACCTGTTAGTCCTGGAGTGAATCTCGAGTATTCCTGGGCACATATTCATTTGTTTTATTGGCATAACAGTACTCTGTCCCGTGATCCTGGGGTGTCCTCCAACACCCCAGCCCTCCATTGCTTTCCTATTGAAAGTGGCACTAAATACTTTCAATTGCTCTTAAACGAAAGAAGCTTTGAGGTTTTTTGAAGATCAGGATGCAGCAGATGGACCAGGATTTTATTCAGGGGCCACTGGGCCAAACCCTACATGCATTAAAAAAAATACCTTTATACATCTCCACAGCCTTGAGTTTCTTTGAGTTTTGTGAAAATCTGTGGCTGGATAGAGGAGAAAAAACCCAAATACGTGTCCCTGCCACAGCGGGAAACTCTTATAGCCGGCCTGTGCCCGCGTTGGGAGCCGTCCGGCCGCTGCCACGGCTCCTTTCCCTTCCCACCAGCTTTGCTGCAGCTCCTCTGGGGTTTTTTTTCATTGCACATTTAAGCCCGACGCGGCATGTGCGTCCCCCCCACCCCTGAACTCTCCCTCACCCGCCCGCAGCCACCGCAGCAGGTAGGGGCAGCCCTGACCCCTCGCTCCCAAAATTCATTTCCCCCTGGGAAAGCCTCCTAAGCTGGTGACACATCCCGCTACCCCCCGGGTACTTAACGGGCGAGCCAGACCTCGCAGGAGGATGAGATGGGAAAATTTGGGAGCGAGACAAGCAGGGTTTATACGGGAGAGCAATGGGAGGTGCCATCCCTCCTTGATCCCCGTCTCCTCCCGGGGGCTCCCTGGCTTTTGGGGAGCACTTTCCCGGGTGTCCGGAGCCCCTGGGGCTCTGCCCGTGTCTGGAGGAGCTCATGTGAAACCCATTAAAGGCGTAAGGAAAGGGAGCACGACGGTTGGGAATCATTTTGTTTGGGTTTCTAAAACGTGCGCATGAAAACACTGTGTGGTTTTCTGACAAATTTGAAACAGCGCTGCTCAATTCGCTCCAGCGCTGCTACTGTTGATCTAGCAGACTGTAAAGCATTTATTGGAGTTGCTTGAGGCGAACTTAAGCATCTGTGGAATAACAAGTCCAGGAAGTAATTGCATCCACAAGGAAAATATTTTTATGTATAATTCAGTGACCCATTTTATAAACATTGCGGTTCCACCTTGGACTTTTTTTTTCCTTTTTTTTTTTTTTGCATCCGCAGCCTTCCCTATCCAAGCGTCTGAGGTTAGCGAAATATGCGGGGTTGTGTTTGGTGGCTCCGTGTTCGGTAAGGCACGGCGCTGGGCGGGAGGTACGGAGGAAAGCCCCGGAGCTGCGGGGGGGAGATGGGGGTCCGGCTCTGGAGGTGGCACCACGGCGGGGGAACGCCGGCGCTGGGCGCTCCGGAGGAGCAGAGAGACAGCGTGGATTGCTCCCGCCGAGCTTGGCAAGCGAGGAGGAATTGTTTCGGGGCAAGGGCTTTTCTTTCTTCCTTAGCAAACCAGCTTTACGAGAAGATGAGTCATTTACAGCCTGGGTGGCACCACGCTCGGTGCAGGGCTGTGGAGCCCGGGGGGCTCTGTGTCCAGTTTGGGGTTTTTTTGGGGGGGGGGGTTCATTTCCATGCAGTATAAACGCACCCCCTCGCCCCACCTTTCTCACCCGTTTGCTCTCACGGCACAGCGCAGGTGGGAGCTGGAAGGAGCGATGGCACAAAGACCCTTTGGAGGGCCCTGGAGGGTCCCCACTGTGGCAGCCTGGGCACGGCTGGTTTGGGGACCAGCACAGATAGGGGCGTTTGAATAGGTGACAGCGTAAAAACATAGATGTGCTCTAACAGAACAAAGGTCTGAAAAGATAAACAAACACCGTATTAAAATCACACTTAATTTTTGTGGGGTTCATATCATGGGGGTTTTGTAGGAGTGCTGGCACCTTAGCTGGGGTAGAGATGTCCCTCCTGGGGCTGGGGGGGGGATTGACGGCACGGGAGATCACTCCCCCTTGTCTTGCTTTGTGTGCCGCGGATTTGCTGGCATCTTTATTCCTTGGGGGGAATAAAAGTCTGACCCAGTCTGGATGGCAAAAGGCGTGTGGGTGCTGTGTCATGAGACCAGCGGGCATCTTGTGGGTCCCCATCCTCCCAGCGGCACCCAGGTGCCTGTGCTGCGGGGGGGGGGACGACCCATGGCCCCCCAGCAGGCAGCGAAGTCCCGTCTTCTGCCCCGCTGGCTCCCCCTGTGCACAAGGCATGGCTCCAAGCCAGGCAGCACTGAAAACTGGCGGCAAACCTCGAGTCGGAGGTGCCAGGCGGAGCCTCCCCTGCTTTTTCCCCTTGTTCCCATCGCCCCCAAATTGCTGTGCCCGGGGCGCAGCCGCCCCCCAGCCCATGGAGCGGCGATGCCAAGGGCAGCCACAGCCCCAGGGCCGGGCCCCCCTCCAGGAGGGAGAAGAAAACAAAACAAAACAGGCCTGGGAGTAAATATTATCTGAATATAAAGGAACGCGATGTTTCTTCGTATGGGTCTAGAATTTCTGCCTTTTAACAGCTAACCTTGACTCAGCCAATATCCACAACATGCAGCCCTGGCCAAAATATGCTGGGCCTTAAAGTACCACAACAGCTGTTTTTCTTGCTAAAATATGACATTAAATTTTTTGGACGGCTGGATGCTTCCTTGATGAAAGTGGAATAAGGGGCTATTTTTCCTCTTTTTCTCTCTCCCTCTCTCTCTCTCTTCCCCCCCACCCCCTTCCTCCCGTCTTTCCTCCTCCTTCCGTGCAAGGCGATAAAGCCCGAGCCTTTGCAGACATCCCGTGCGGGCAACCGGCCGATGCGCCCGCGGGGCCGGAGCCCCGGCTGCAACCTGAGCGAGGGGGGGCTGCTGCTCGCTGAACCCCCCCCTTGTTATTCCTGGATCCCTCCCACGCCCCGGCAGAATCGGCGCCAGCAGCAGTTACAGCCCTGACATCTTGTTTTGCTGATGGTTTGTAGTATGTCAAAAATGTTCCGCCCTTAAGATGAGGGCACCGGCGGGGGGGCCAGGGGCGGTGGGGTTGGCGGGTCCCCCGGTGGGTTTTGCACTTTGGACCCCCCGTCCTCACAAGAGAGGCACTTTGGGGCTTTTCAAGAGCTCCTGCTGCAGCCAGTGGTGCGCAGCAGGAGCCCGTTGGCCACATCTGGCCCCGTGAGCTGGTGCTGGTCCCTGTCCCCAAACCGACCCGTATTTGGAGAAATCACCGGTGGCGTGAGCTGTTGCTGGCCAGGATTTGCCCCTCTTTCCCCCATGATGGCAGGGAGGGTTTGCAGCCAGCCAGGCACCGGGGTGGTGCAGACAACGCTGCGGTGGCTTTTGGTTTGGCAGTGCCACCTGGGTGTCACCCGGCATGACGGGTGCCTTTCCGGACAACGTGTTTGTCCACGGGTGCTTTTGTGGAGGAGCTGCATTCCCCAGGCACTGGGATGGGGATTTGCAGTGAAGTCACTGCCCTGGGTCTTAAAACATGGGAATGGCCGTGGTGGGAGCAGGGATGCACGAAAGCATGCGCCCTGGCCTGTGTCAGCGAGGTGGCTCTGCCTGGCAGCGCTGCGGCCACCCACGACGGCATTGCCCAGTGGCACCGGGGTGTGGGGCAGCTCGAGGCACCCTGGTACGCCTGAAACCCATGCACGGGTGAAGTGGGCAGCATCAGGATGGAGTGTCTGCTCCCCTCATCCTTATCCCCACCTCTGTGGTTCTTGCCCGGCTCCCTGTGCGCTGCTGAGAACAAATTCCCTGCCCTCCACGCCTCGTCCTCCCCTTCTTTTTCCTTTTTTTAATGATCAGCGTGATTTTTAATGGGAGACAGAAGAATTTTTAAAAGGAGGGAGGTGGGAACCAAACCAGGATGAGGGTTTCACTGTCCAGAGCCTCCCGGGCTCTTTTATTTTCACTGGGGTCTGACATCTCGCGGGCTGATGAACTAGGAGCAGCGGCGAGGTGCTGCACGGGCAGCGTGACATCGTGGCCATGGGGTCAGGCTCGGGGGCTCCATCCCTGACTCGAGGTTACTCATTGTTCCTCTTATTTATTAACAATTTTCCTGCAGTACCTTAATTATACCTAACACTGGATCCATCGCGCTTGCTGCGCGTGTATTTATTTAGGGGGACTCATGAGTACTCACGGTGATGGTGATGCGGCCGGGGAGTCCACGAGGTGCTGGGCAGGGTCCCCAGCGGTACCCGTGTGTGTGTGTGTGTGTGTGTGTGTGTGTGTAGAAGGTACGTGTTCCCCTCTCCCCGGCCAGTGAGCATGTGGTTGGAATTAGTGGCGCGGCTGCAGGGGGAGCGGGCAGCTGGGTTTCTCCGGAGCGTTTCAGTGCTTAATCTCTGAAGAATGCAGAATGTCTGTCTGGACGCCTCGGCCAAGATCAACTCCACGGCACGGGGAGGCCAATATAAACGTTCATGTTTTGTGTCACCGAGATTTCATTAGATGTTTTTTATGTAATTGCATAAGTCGAACTACCGTGATGAAAATGCCACAGCGAACAAACGAGATGAATTGTGAAACCTCTCCTTCGAGGAGACGCTGGCCTCCTCTGGACCGTGGGGATCCAGCTCCAGCCTCTTCCAAGTCACTTGTGACCTTTTTGGATAAATAAGAGGCTGTTTGCCTGTGTCTCCCCCAGCTTCACCCCTCACCCTGACGTCAGGGCGAGCTCTGGCCTCGGCCAGGCAGCAGGTCTCCCCGTGGCCGGCGGAGGGGTTGGCTGACCCCGCGCTCCTGTGGGCTCCCATCCCTCCTCCGAAACCCCGGGGGAGGCGGCAGGGCGGGGGGAGAGGTAGAAAAATCTCTCCCGTTTCTTGGCCGCCCGATGTCTGAGCACTCCGAGTGATATCACTGCCCTCTCGGTTTCTCGCTTTAAACCCCTGGTAGAGGCGGGGAGGGCGAGCTGTGGGGCTCCTCTGGCATTTGCAGCGATGCTGTGCCCCGTCCCTATCCTCTGACCCTCTCCACTAATGTTAACAACTTCGTTAACATGTCCTTTAAAGGCCTAGAGTGTTTCCCTGATGATACACATTAATTAGGCCTTAATCAGTGCCTGCTCGGTTCAAACACAGACGTGCTCCCCGATCCCAGGTTGCTGAGCACCAGGACAGGCTGGTACCGCTCCTCCCTGGGATGCAGGGGCTCAGAGGGGCAGCATCGCAGCACCCACTGCCTTCCCCGGCCGGTCCCCCATCCCGATTCTCCTTGGTGGCTCGGCAGCACAGACACATCCATGGGGCAGGAGGCTGGACCCAGCAGGATGGCAGCCTGGCACAAAGCCGGGGGTTTTGGTCCCAGGGGAGGTTTTCCTGCAGGTGCCCAGCGGGGATGGGGAAGGTGGCTGGCGGCGCGGGAGCCCCCGGGTGCTGCATCCCTGCAGCGGCTTCTGCGAGACGGGCTGGAACGGTCGCCCTCACCGCAGACACATCTGCTGGGCGGGAGGGCTTGGAATTTGGGATATTGTTTTTCTGGCGGGGAGTGGTGGGTGCCAAAAGCCTGATAAATTAATCACCTCTGACATGGGTCAGTCCAGCTTCTGGCGTGCGCGGGCTGGGCCCCCCGAGCCGCCGAGCGGAGACGGTGCTGCTGCAACACGAAAGTTCATGATGCAGCGAGGCCGGGAGCAGCTGCCCCGGGGAGGAGCGGGGTTTGGTCAGGCTGGGAGGGGGCAGCCACTGCCGGAGGGGGGCTCAGCCATCGTGCTCCCCCGGGGCAGCCGGCTGCAGGAGATGCGGCAGCACAACTCCTGCCAAATTGCATGTGCCTGGCGATGCCGCCACCGGACAGTGCTCATCGCCTGTTTTGGAGCAGGATGCTGCATGCTGCTGGCCCTTGGGAGATGGGGATGTATTTAGGATTTGTACAGCTCCCGGCACAGCGAGGTCCTTGTTCAGGGACTGCCGCAGTCCTAGTGCCAGGGTGCATGCAGGGCCCAGGGGAGGCTGCGTGGGACGGGGATGTGCGACGTGCAGGGGATGTGCAGGAGTTAGCAGGGGTGCAGCTGCTGCAGGTGACAGGCAGCATATTGTAGTCCCTCACTGCAGTCCCTGCAGGCAGGTGTTTGCTCCTGGGGGCTCGGGGCTGGGTGTCCCACCCTGTGCATGCAGGTGAACCCGGAACTGAGCCCGTGGGGTGATGCTGGTACAGCCCAGCGCATGGTCCAAGGTGGGAACCGCGCTTACCCCCTCCCATGATGAGCAGCATTGTGGACCCCCCGTGGTGGGGCTTTGCTTTGTGGAGATCCGAGAGATCTGGGCCCTTTGGTGGCTGCTCAAGCTCAGGCTGAGCCTGCACCTCACCAGGCTCCTCTTGCCCTTGGGGAGGGGATGGGGGCTCATGGGGCTGTGTCGGCGTAGGGTGTCCATCCCTGGGGGGGGGCAGTCCCCGACCCTGGAAGGGTCCCCGCTGGTCACGGTGCTCTCTGGAGAGGACACAGTGAAGGGCTTCGCTCACCCACCCCTGGGGTTCCTGCACTGCTGGGAATCCAAGGGGATTTTTCTGTTTTTAATAACTCCACTTACCATCTGCCTCCTCCCCATTTTATTTACTCTCCTCTCTCGTTTGCTGCTTCCCTTCCCAGTAACTGCCAGCATCTCTCCCCCTGCCAGCACCAGAATTTGCTTTACCTTCCCCAGTCTTTCTTGGGACCATTTCTGCTCAGGAAAGGAGAAAGAGGCATGCAAAGCTGGGAGGAAAGGGTCCCACTGGGGTCTTTGAGAGTGTTATGGGCTGCGTTTGTCCTTCTCATTCACAAGGCGTTTACAGGCGCCGCGCAGGGCAGGACTGCGCTGCTCTGGGTGGCAGGAGCCCTTCAGGGCAGGAGGTGTTAAGACACACGGCATGTGCTGCAATCTGCATTTGGGATCTGAGCAGGTCTCATCAGGATGATGGGGAAGCCTCCCTCCATCCCTCCTGTCTTCTCGGCTTGCTCTCCTTCTCTCTCCCCCCTTCTTTTTTTCTTTTTTTTTGTCCAGACATAATTAATGTAAACCAAATGCTTTGTGCACAGCTGCTGGCATCCTGAAACAGTTTTGTGTGTGGTCTTTCCTTTAGCCTGGACAGAGATGGAGCAAAACTCTGAGCACTATCCCAGACCTGCTTGGGTAAAGAGCAGCATCTATTGCACAAGAGGCACCTTGAGTTCCCCTCCTGGGATGATGTTATGCGATGGCTGGTTGAACTGGTTTAAATAAAGCCATGGAGCTGCCCAAAAGCTTCATCTCCCAAATCCAGCCAAACCCAAGCTCAACTTTTCTTGCTGATTGGAGGAAATTTGCTTAACTGAAACCCCAAATGTCTGTCTGGTTTTCGCGGCTGCCTCTGTGTGTCTTGGTTCCCCGGGGCTGGATGTTAATGTACCAAAGCTGCTGTGGGAAGGATGTCCTTGTGCTGCGTCTGGCACCTTTGGACCCGGGGAGCAGCGAGATCTTGTGATTTATTTTTTTCCAGCCAAAGGGACAATTTCTGATCACTGCTATTGCTCGATATTGCCACTGGAACTTTAGGACATGAGGTGTGAGGGAAAGAAAGTATCTGGCCCTACCTGCTAGGCTCCCAAAAGCCCAGGCAGCGGCGGAGCCTCTTGCATCCCGAGTCGCTCCTGACTGCCCACAACCCCTGGATTCCCCATAGCCCCGGTGCCAGGGCTGAGGGGCTCCGCATCCCACGCTCCACTGCCAGCGCTGCCCCTGTGGCTGCCCCTTCCCATTCCCTCGCAGACGGTGCTTTTCTCCTCCATTGCTCCGATCGCTCCCTTAAAACCCCAGCGTGGCACCTGGGATCATCAGCAACAAATAGCGACTTCCATGTCCCACGTCCTGCTCGCTCGCCGGTAGCACTCCGGGTGTGCTGGGAGAGGTGCAAAGTACCAAGGGATGCTCGACTTTGTAAAAATCCCCTTTTTTTTTTAGCGGACATGATCCTGCCGCAGTGCCGAGCATCGCCGGCGTGCCGGCTCATCCCAGGCCCTGCGGTGAGTCAGTGGCTGAGCATTTTGCAAACGTTTAAGCTAAATGGGAAGCATCTGAGGGCCCTGCCGTGGACGTGCTTTGGATTCCAGGGCGATTAGGATGCTGCAGATGCCTGGGCGAGAAGGTGGGCTTGGTGGTGTTTTTGGAGAGACTGCGCTCACATTTCTGCTCAAAAACTCTCCCCATGTTGTGGCTGGGAGCTGGTGGGAACTGGGGGGGTGACACCTCTTGAGTGCATCCTCCCCATGGAGGCTGGGGCACATCTTGAGGTGGCTTCTTCTGGGGCAGCTCTGAGCGAAGAGCTGTGCAGAAAACCCATGTGCGATGGAGCAGTCACAGGCTGGGGCGATATTCGCAATTTACTTTTCCCTTCCTCAAACAAAGGCGTCAGTCTGGAGAGCGCATGCATGCGTCCATACAATATTTTAAGTAAAAA
>VYZM01008950.1:231662-247450 GCA_013398915.1 Dromas ardeola
GGGCTCAGCACTGAGGTTTGCACGTGGGGTAATGCTCACCGTGGGGTAATGCTCACCGTGGGGTAATGCGTACTGCTCGAGGGGACTCAGTGAGAGCCAGCGTGGTCCTGGCCATGGGACACCCATGTGTGTGACCCTTCGGGAAGCAGCTGTGCACCCTCAGAGCTGGCTCTTGCATATAGTGCCAAAGTGCTTCTTGCATTCAGCTCTGAATTAAGCATTGAAGCACTTAGGACTGCTTTTTGGGGATGCCCTGAGCAGTCCTCGTGTGGTAGAGTACCCCAGTATCGTGCAAGCAATGGGGAAAGCGTTGCACGCAAACCCTCAGAGCATCTTGCAAAATGTCCTGGGGGCTGGATGCCGAACAAGTCCCGGTGTGCTGTGTTGGTTTAGGTGCCGGGGAACCCTTTGAAAACTCTTCGCTAGCGCTGCCTCTGTGTGCAGCTGCGGCGGCTGTGCCACCCCGTGCCAGTGACTCTCGGATGCTTGGGGGTTCATAATTCATTTATATTTTTGTTGGAAGCTCATTCAGTTTTGGTTGTTGCCCCGTCGCAGGAAGTTGATCTGATGAATGACCGGGGTGGATTTCTCTTCCAGAGGAACCCAGGCTTAATGTGGGCTTTCTGTGGACATCACTGTATATCAATACTGCTCTAATTGTCCATGACATATAGTCTTGGCGTTTTTCCCAGACAGTCTAAATAAATCATACACTTCTGCTATAGTAAATAGTCTGTTAGAGGAGATGTTATAGGCTTACAGCCCTCCCCCCTCCCTCCAGGAGCTTCTTTTCTCTGCCTTTAATTTTCCATGTACTTTCCACACTAAGGAGGCTCTCCGCGAGCGCACCTGCTGCCTGCGCCGCCCCGGCAGGTCTGCAAGGACAAAGTGCCCAATGTTGAAGGTCCCTCCAGGCAGGGGATGGCTGTGGGCAGGGAAAGGGGTGGTCGTGCCCAGAGCTCTGCTTTGGAGCTGGCATCTGCCCCCGACCGAGCGGGGCCCGAGCTGGAAAGTTCCTTGCACCGCGTAGGAAACATTGGCATTGCACATTTGCAAAGTCTTTGTTAGTATACATTATTTACATCGAGAGAATGCATAAATAAAATAGTGAATATCTCACAAAAAAAAATAACAGGTTCTGTTAATCGGGCATGAACAAATGGAGCCCTGTGTGCTTCTGCTGGGAGAATCTGCACAGGGGGGACAGCTCGCGTCCTCCGGGGCCAGTGCAGGGGACAGCCCTGGTGGTGACCTGGCTGGAAAGCACAAGGGTCTCCTGAGGGTTGCAGCCCAGAGAAGCGCTTCTCCAGGGAGAAGTCCAGACAAGTAGCAAACTGCAAACGCAACCTCTGCTAGGGCTGATGGTGGAAAGAGAAGAAAAGCCCAGGGCGTGCACAGAGCTGGTGGGAAAAGATGCCGGTGTCCCAGAGGAAAACGCAATGGGCAGGCGTTTTGCTTTTGGTTGCACCCTTCCATCACCCTAGGAGTGGAAAAACAAGTGCCCCCCTCGCCCGGGCGGCTCAGACGCAGCAGCAGAGCGTGGAGCAGTCCAGCCTGGCGGGCGCCCCGGCGCTCCCGGCCTTCTTGTTCTCCTTGGGCAGCAGCAGCACGAAGGCCATGGCCAAGGCGCAGTGGTAGAAGCTGTGCACGTAGGTGTAATCCCATTCCTGCAAGCGGGGAGAGCGTTAGTGAGACCTGCCGGGGCCGCGGGAGCAGCGGTGCCCGGGGCGGGGGGGTGGTGGTGGTGTCTGCGTTAGCTGCAAAACATTAGGTTTCTGCAAGTAGCCAAAAGGAAAGGAATAATAAAAAAAAAAATAATTCCTGAGCCTTCTGACTCTTTTTGCTGTCAAAGAAGAAAGGATTTCCAGCCTTAAAAAAAAAAAAAAAAGGCAAAGTGGATTTAACACATTCCAATTTGCACATTTCCCAATTCTTGAATGAAGTGTTTCATTACCCCGCGAAGGACGCGGCGGCGAGGCCGGGGCGCGGGGGGAGGTGGTTTCTGCTAAGTGACATTTTTATGTTCTGCTAGAATTTGCAATTACTAAATGCTTTGAAAAATAATCCTTGGGGATGACTGTGAGGTTGTATCTAGCAGCTCCCAATGCACAGAGCAGCCGTAACGGCGGGGCTGAGCGCAGGCGTGACCAGCAGCGCTGCCGGGGGAGGTCGCCGGCCCCGTGCGGGACAGACGGACACTTTTGCGCAGGATGGGTGGACTGGCCAAAGAAGAGAGAGCAAAAGGTTATAAACACGGGATCGAGTGCCCCTGGGAGCCAACGGAGAGTCTTTTCTTTGGCGTGAGCCAGCTTTGGATCCGGCCATGCCTGGGTCACATCCAGTCCCTGCCGTGACTCTGCGAGGTGTCCTTAAGTCACCCATGCCCGGTTTCCAAAACCCCCCTCGTATTTGACAAAGCCATTTTGAGGACCACGTGCGGCTGAAGAAAGCGTGGCCTCTGTCCTTGTGACTCACGTAACGGGGGAGAAAGAGGGCAAGTGTCACCCTGTGTGTCACTCGCAGTTAACGGGGCAGGGGCTGGGATGGGGAGAAGCCCATGTCCCTGCCACCAGACCCCGGCACGCCAGGCCTGGAGACCCGCACCTGGGCTGGGTTTTGTCCAAGGCTGGATGCAGCCCGGCGGTGCGAAGGGGGAGGTCTCCTGTCTTGGTAACATCCTTTACACCTTGTAAAGTCAGAGCGATTGCGTGCGCAAACGGGTACCTCAAAGAAGAACCTCAGCATCAGCGCTAACGCCCCGAAACAGAAGCCAGGACCGATCTGCTGGGTGTAGACACTCTTGTCTGGATAGAGCCCTTTCTTCTCTTTCATCTTTTGTAGCTGGAAGGAAAAGAGATAGCACCCCGAGTGTATTCACTTGGATTTAGCCTGTTGCTCCACATTCAAAAGATCCCATAAATGCTGAAACAAAAGCACGCAAAGCCTGCAGGCCGGCCCCCCCAGGCTGTGGGGTCTGCCCGCGCGTGGGAAGCACCTCTGCCTGCCTGCTGCAAGGGGTCCTCCTGCTTCGTTCCTCACCGTCAGGCTGTTTTCTTAATATTCAGCCCCAAACCCAGCTCGGGGTGCGTGTGCCCTCGCAATCCCAGTCTCTGGGAGAGCAGATCCCGGCACAGCATCTGTGGGCTGGGGGATGCAGGGTGATCCCCTGCCTTGGTCCCCTCCTTGCCCATCCCCTCCCTGTCGTGGCCACTTGCTTTTAGCTGCCGGCCAGGTGGTAGACGGGGCTTAGTGACAGTCTGTAGCTGGGACTTGCATCACTGCGTGATGATGACAGTGCATCACTGCACTCACATCCACTCCATCACATGGAAACCATGATGCTCAGCAGCGTCTTCCTGCAATTTTTACCCTATGACCGAATCCTTCTCTTTTCCCTTTTATTGCCATGCCCACTCCTGCCCATGGCTCTGCCACCCGTGCTCCCACCCAGGTCACAGCATCTGCTGTGCGTGGGACACACGCTGTGGCACGGTGCCCGACTGTCCCAGGAGCTGCCAGCCAGATCCAGGCAGACTACAGGCAGATTCCTTCCCACTTTATCACTGCGTTTTATCCCCATCTTCCACCGGCTCCGGGGCAGTTTAGCAGACCCCTCTGCCTCTGAGTAGCTGTAAAAACTCCATAAATATGTTCCTCCTGATTAGAAACGCAGGGATAGATGTGGTAGATTGCTCAGACCGACTGAATCTGGCATTTATCACGAAGGCTGCTTGCTGTCTGCCTGCTTTCTGCTCGGGCTGAAGGAGAAGTGATCGCCTGTGCTGCGAGAGCTGGACCTCGAGGAGGAAACGGCTGGTGGATGTCAGACCCGTCTGTGCAGGGCTCAGGCCCTTCCCCACCACGAGCATCCTGCAAAGCCCCGGCGCGTTGCCCTTCCCTACGTACCCATTTCACGGTTATCACCAGGACGGCCGTCCCGATGGGTCCCGAGTAGACGCCGTAGCCCCAGCGGTCGTGGTAGATCCTCACAGCGATGGTGAGGACGCCGAACATGACGAAGGTCGATCTCTTCGGCTCGTCAAACTCTGCCAGGGCTGCATGGCACCGAGCACAGGGAGCGTCAGCTCATCTGTCCCCTTCCTCGCCTGCTCCCCTAAAGCCTTTCTGGGGTCTGTCTGGATGCCCTGGGGACCCTCAGCATTGCATCCAGGTCCCGTTTGCCCTTCTTATGGCTCACAGCTGGGGAAACTGAGGCACACAGGGGCGAAGAGTCCCGAGGAATCGGAGTGGTGGGTCTAGGAGATGATTTTAGAGGTCTTACACTCAATGTTGTGTGTGGAAGTTAAAGGCGATGTCCCACCCATATTCCCCTCTCTGCCTCGACCAAGAAGTCATAGGCGATTGCAAAGACGCTTGCACCCGCCGTTGGCTCTTGGGTTCATTCTACATCTCCAGCCCTCCAAAATATTCCGGTTCATCCCAATGCTGCATCCATCACTCCGCTCTGGTGGGACCGTGCTTGCCGGTGCGACGGAGACCGGGCTGCCCGGCCGAGCCGGCACCTGCCTGAGGTTTGCAAGCTGGAAGTCGCCAGTGCAAGTAAATTATTAGAGGCTTTTGTTTAGCACAGAATGGGGTAATAACTGATAAAAGTTATGGATCCCAGTGGGCTCCATGCTTTTCCAGCTCGCACAGCTGTGTTATGGCTGTCCTGGATTTGCATTCCGGGAAGCGTGCCCGAGGGTCTGCGTCCGCACATGTGCGCTCAGGCTTTACAAGCCACAACGAGAGGCTTCCCTGGGCTTCAGTCACCACACCTTCCATGTCCTTGGATCGTGGTTTTATAGGGAGTTTGGCTAAGGGATAATGTCCGTATTTTAATCTCTGTTGTTTCCCTGCGGGTCAATATTTTAAACATCGTAGTCCAGGATTTGTATTTTTTCGCAAGGTTTTTGAATGCAGTAATGAAGCAATCAAGTTGAATTTTGCTGCAAGAAGCCAAAGTGTCTGGATCAGCTCTGACCTACCCTGCCACTGCCGTTATCTACTGAAAATGCCCTTCAGAGATGATTTGCCTCATTGCCTTTTCTAGCCGAGCAGAGAGCGCACCGAAGTGCCGTAGGCAGTGTGAGAGCCCACCTTGGGACTCACACCTTGGGGGACAAGAGCCATTTCTAAGGTTAATATTTCCCCCACTCATTTTTTCCCTGAATGTAAGATTTATCCCGCCGCATGCCCTGGAAGGGGATGATGCTCCTTGGCAGCGAATGGAGGAGGAACGGACTTGTGCCTGGGGCAGCATCCCTTTCTTTAGTTCTGTCGTATTTTTTTTCATCTCTATTATACCTTGTTTCAGTGGCAAGTGAGGAACTAACTGAGAAAAAAAGCGAGTGAAGGGAATGCAGGAAAAGGAAAACTGAGTAATAGGGAAAGGGCCAAGATTTTTAATAAAAAGGAAGTGAAATATATTTCTGCTTTTTCTAAGCAGATATAGTATTTCCCGTCAGCCCAGACTAGGCTTTTGATAAACTAGGAAGATATATTTGTTTTGACTAAAGCACTTTGATTTGCATGCTACCAAGGGAAGTGGCAGATTCTGCATTTCTTAATGCCCCCGAGTCCGGACAGGACAAGCTGATGGGTTCAGTGTGGGGAAAATGAGAAGGAATAGGAGATCCCCTGATATATGAGGTTTGTGACTAAGTTATCTCATAGTACTGTCCTGCCTTGAACTAAAGCATGAGGCTGCATGTGTTACTTGCCAATTTGAAATAAATAGTTCTGCTGTTGTAAGGACATGCATAAGCGCTGGTGAAGGCCGAGGAACACCCGACTGACACAAACACCCGGCGCCAGAGCTCTGTTTATCTCCAAGAGCAAAACCTCAGCCACCACTCAGGACAGTTTTCATGTGTGTTCTGGACCCCACCGAGTGCAATGGCTTTCCAAGGCATGAAGGAGATAAAAAGGGATTAAACCATAGCACAGACTGACTTCATAAAGGACTTTCTCAGGGCTAAGTCTTGCAGACGGGAGCTCAAAGACAACAGCATTTCTGGGGACTGAACCCACTAACTGTCCCACCAGGGATGCCGAGAGATCCTGCCCGACCCGCGAACGTTGGTGTCCGGTAGGAACCCCGGGAGAGCAGTGCTTACCCATCAGGGACACCCAGATGGACAGAGCAGTTCCATAGATGCTGAAGTACTCCAGGATATCGTAGCGCATGAAGCACAGCACTGATAAGCCGGGCCCATCACATGCATGGTAAAACTATTTTTAAAAAAAAAGAGAAAAAAGCATTAGAAAACTAGTTCCTTACCCGCAAGACCAGGTTGGACGAGGCTTTGAGCAACCTGGTCTGGTGAGAGGTGTCCCTGCCCAGGGCAGGGGGGTCGGAACTAGGTGATCTTTAAGGTCCCTTCCCACCCAAACCATTCTGTGATTCTATGATTCTAAGGTAAAGGCTCTTATCAACTGGTTTGAAACAGCCTTTGCGTGGCTGTTGAGAGGATGGCCAGCCAGAACAGAACAGCCTCAAATACACCAGGGTCACCGATACACGGTAATGAATATATTTGAGAGATAATGTCACCGTTCCCAATTGCAAATTGCCTAAGAACCATCATTCTTCTCTCTTAGTACAATTTATTTGTGGACGAGCTGTAGTTTGCCTCTTGGTCTGTGCCAGAATTTGCAATCTGATGACCAAGCTTCTTCGAGCCGAGCTGCAGGCGGGGACGTCCTCTCCAGCAGAAGGAGAACTCTGGGGTTATGGGTCTAATTGCGAAAGATTCTTGTAAAACAATTCAAAATGAGCGTCCTGATGAAATGTGTCTGGATGCCAGGTCACTGTCCAGGCTAAATAGGGTTTATATGGCCAGACTCTGAATACTGGGGAATTCACTCATTAGTGCATTCCCTTTAAAGCCGCTGCTTTCTGCCCATTAGCTCATTGATTAGGTTATTTGCAAAAAAAACCCGCCATTGTCATGCAACACAAATGCAGACCAAGCCAAGAGAAATTTTCCAGCGCAATCAGAGGAATGCTCCCAGTGTTTGCCTGGCGCTCGCCTTTTCCTCCGAGCACTCAGCCCGGCGAGTTCTCCAGTGGTAGCACCAGCATCCTCCGCCGTTTCTGAAGAAGTCCCTTCGCCGCTTGGCAGGACGCCCTTGGAACAATCCTGGCTGTCACGGCCCAGCGGGGATGCTGATATTATTTATAATGGGAATTGCTGCAAGTCCTTTGGCTCGCTGCGGTTTCTCGAAAAGATTGCACCACGGCCGTAATTCTTTTCTCTGCTTGAGATTGGGTTCGGGGAGTCCGGAGACGGGGTCGGGGGGGGGGAGGGAAGAAAGGGTGGAAGACAAAGAGCGTGTTTCTGGCTGGTGGCGCAGCACTTGTCTGCGATGGACATATGCTTTCACTGCTCTGATGAGGTCTCCTGGGGGGGGAGGAGAAGGAGTGGGATGCTACAAGAAAGGCAACAGCAGCAGCTGCTGCCCGTCTGACCCCCCCGGCCATGCTGGCAGCTGCCTTCCCTTCCCCTCCCCACGCACAGATATTTTGCCTCTTCAACCTCTTCGGCGAGGACCTGTTCCACCTTACGTCAAAACACGTGCCAATTTTCCTATTGGCTTCTCGGGGCGGTGGAGCAGACACAAAACTGGTGCAAAATGAAACCCTAGATGTCTGGCTTCCCTGGGGAGCTGAGGGGGGGGGCTCGGCTGGGACATTTTTATTAAGTAGTTTTATGGAACTGGCAGAATTCCCCCCTCTGCATTGTGCTTTAATTGGAGGTTTAAATGGTGGATCTTTAGGAATAAGAGCCTGCCCTGGTTCAGAGCCCTCCTTTACCCTCCCTGCTGCCGTGAAAGAGCTTTTCACACCGGGAAGGTCCTTTATCCTGCCTCAGTTTCTCTGTCTCCGTACAAGGGACACGACAACCCTCATGAGATGCCTTGAGATGGGAGGGGAGAAGAGGTAAATGCAATATTGGTTGGGTTGCTGGCCTGTTTCCTCCATATTCTTTAGCAGAGCATCGCCATGGTGTTAAATAGGAGACTTTTTCCAGTGCAGATGCTGCTTTAGGTACTCAGCCCGTCTGCGTACGGAGGCACTCAGCAGCGATATGAAGTACAGAGCAACTTACTGCTGGGAGCAGGAATATGAATTATTTTGTATAAGTATGGACAACCTACTTTCTCCACTTGTTATTCCCACACGAGGGAAGGCAGGGTGATTCTGAGCCTGGCGAAACACACGTTTTCAAACTGCTCTGCCAGGGTGGAGGGTTAATTGTTATTTTTCTTGATAACTCAGCAGCATGTTTCAGCCTTTCCTTTCCCAGTGCAGAAACTCCCCTGACTCTAGCATTGCTCCCACCACCAGTTAGCAATTGCAAAATCAATAATTCGACTACGTGCTTTTGGCTAAAACAACAGAAGCATAGCAAGAGACTCTGGATACAATTTAAACCCCAAATTCGGCATGGCCACTTACCAGCTGTAAAACAAAGAGAAAAACCAGCTCCAAGACACTGCGAATCAATCAAGTGGCTTTGCACCCAGACCCTCTCCCTAACCTCCCAAGCATAACACACCATTAAATCTATGTAAGGCTACCCCTTAGGACATCCTAAACTGAAGAATCAGCTACTCAGCACTGCAACATAGTGGGAATTAACTGAAAATGGATATTCTGGGGGTCGCACTCACTGCTGTTGGGTGCGATCCATCTGCCCTTCCCGGTGGAGACCCGACACAGGGGACATTCGGGGGGAATGAAACATGCAGGGGGGTTGGGGGGACATCTTACCGCCACGAAGAACATGGTGAAGAAGTAGACCATGGCTTCCATGTGGAAGCGCCGCTTGGCCGCGATGCTGATGGTGGGGAGGAAGACCAAGGTGCTGATGGTGGGCAGAAGGAGCTTGGCCACCAGTGAGCCCATGGGTGCCTCACGGGCTGGCGGCTCCCGGGGACGGGGTCTCTGTGAGCTGGACGGGGACGGTGGAGAAAACAGCCGTGGCAAGTGTGCTTTAAAATTTAAATGCCCTACGTGGGCAGGGAACAGCTGCCGCCGCCGCAGCCGCCCCCTTCGCTCCTGTCTCTCCCCAACAGCGAAATTCTTGATGCAGCCGGCGGCTCCCGGCAGCAGATGTTCTGTGCCCCCAAAATCGCCCCGGGTGTTTCTAAAGGAGCGAAGGGGAATGTCGTCCTTGCACGCCTTGTGCTGGGTGTTGGACCTGGGTGCGCAGAGGGTGAGGACTGCAGGTTTGCTTGCTCCCCATGGGGACACCCCACCTCTGCATCCCTCTGCCCCCTGGGTCAGTGCTGCTGGAGCATCCCGGCAGGGAACAACAATCCGCTGCTCCGTGCTGGCACAAAGTGGGGGAGAACTGGTATGTCGCAGGGTTTTAAAATAGTGGGACACATCCTGCTACCTTTGCTGTACATGAGAAATACACACCAAGCTCCAAATCTGCCTTTTGTTTCCCCCGCGAGGGCAGTCCTGGAGCGGGTGGCCCTGCTCTAGTGGAGCACAGGCATCGGGGCGCTGGGGTGAGGCGGTGTCTGACGCCTGCCACGCGTGCCTGCCTGCCTGCCCTCCTGTGCGCTCAGACCGAGTTCAGTTCCTTGACCATGCCCCCAGGCTTTGCTGCGTGGACACGTCCAGGAGATCTGTCTGAGATTCAGGAGCTGAGCATCACTGGGATGGAAGAATCTGAGCAGATCACCGTGCAGCACAGAAAAGCTGGAGGAAAGGAGATCAAATCCAAGCAGCGCTCGGGCTGCTAATCTACTCAGTGGCTTCTCTCTTTTATTATGACTTTTTATTATATCGCTGCTGCTCCCCTCCTGAGTTAATATCTTTTCCTTGGAGCCTCGCAGGGATTCTCGGCATCTTTTCGGTACAGCTGTTCCCGGGACGCAGGGAAGCAGGAATGTTACGCTTGAGCAACTGCCTTTGTGGCTGTGGGTTCGGGGAGGAGGCTGTGAGCGGCAATAGGAGCCACCGGCTATTTCTGAGCCCGATCGGATGGGCTCGGCTGTCCCCCAGGAAGGGGGGGGTCCGGTGGAAAGGCAGACATGTACGGAATCAAAAATGCTCTTTGAACCACTCCGGCCACGTTGGAAAGGGCTCCGGGAATGGGAGCGCAGGGTGTTGTGTGTGTGGTGAGAACGGCACGACAGCATTAAAGCACTGACCCAAGAGGGCTGTGCTGGGAGCCTTCCCCGGGCACAGCTGAGATGAGCTGCGCAGGGCTCCCGTTTTTAGCTGATATTGCAGGAACCATCCACGTTCCTTGGCCGGCTGCAGGCAGCGTCGCTCCGTGGGATGCTGCCCACACCACGTCTCCAGCCGCCCTCCTGCCTGGGCAAGCCATAAACTAACCACAAACCCCTGCAAAACTGAATCTCTACCAATAAATAGTGAAAAACTCTGGTGTCCCTATTAACCATGAAAATTAATCCCTCCAAGCCAGCACGTAAATACCCTGCTTCTCCCCACGCCTCCAGCCCTGAGCGGGAAGTGGAGCCAAGTGCCAGCAGGCCCCAAAGTACCCTGTTCCTTTTCTGTGCCGTATCCTCAGAGATATCCGTTATTCCGTGTTATTCTTGCAGGAGCTGCTTGGACCGAGGAAGGTGCTCGAGGAGGGTGTGTGCTGCACAGCGGGACTTGTCTCCGGGAGGGTTTCGAGCAGGGTTGGTGTCAGCTGGTGGCACAAACCGCTCCGGATTCCTGGCTAAGCCATCCGTGTCCACCCTGCTTTTGTGGCCATGAGGTCGGTGTCAGAGAGGTGAAGGCGCAGCTCAAAACGAGTTGGCGAGGACAAACTGCCACCTCCGGGCGCAAAGCAGCCCCCCTCGCCCTCCTGGGACCATTTGCAAGGAGGTGGCAGTTGTGCCACAAGCCACCGTTCGCAAGGATGCGCAAGGGTGGTGCTTGTGCCAAATGGCATCAGTTGGAAAGTACGATCGAGCTGTTGTTAAATGCATCCCCCTCGCCCCCATCCCTTCCCCAAAATCTAGCTGGAGCCCACTGGAAAGGAAACCCCGTTGGCTGCTGGACGCAGCAAGTGCCAGCCGTGGCAAGCGCTGCCCCGAGCAGGGAAATGTTGGAGCTCTCAGGAGCGAGAAAACATTCCACAGGTTTTTGGGTTGGAGTTGGTTGTTTTTTTGTTTTTTTTTTTTTTTTCTCTCCCAGCTGCACACCCTGGGCTGGCGTTTGGTTTGCTGCCAGCGCTGTAGGCATAGAGGGAAAAAAAGAAAACCAGCCCCACACCGGTTTGCACACGTGTTCCAGCTATTATTGAAAAAAGAGAGACCAAAGTAAGCTGCGAGGCGAGGGGCAGGCAGGTGGCGAGCTCCTGTCGGGAGCTGCTGCTTAAAAGGTCTTTGTTCAGGCTGCAAACAAACCGCAGCGTCAGACGTGGGCTTTGCAAACCTCCCCGGGAAGGAACCCAAATAACAAAGGGCCAGGGCTTTGTTCCTTCTCTCCTAAACAGGTAGGAAATGTAGAAAGGGCAAATTTTAGCTCCTGCAGTTAAGTACTTCTGGCAAGCAGATTTGAAATCCACATTCCACAGGGCTAATTTTGTGTGGACCGGAGCGCACGCAGGAACGGTGATATATATGGCTGAAAACTGGTTCCCAGATGCCAAAACCAGGTTCTGGTATGCCGTCCTGGATCCTTCCAGGGTAACATTAACCATGACTTTCTGTAAGCACTTCTACCCTTTCAACTCAGACACTGCAGGGAAGGGGAGAGACACGGATAGTTTTGTTTTATTTTTAATATGGGGGTGATAGTTTGAAAGCAGTATATATTGGAACCGAGGATGGGGGACCTGTGCCAGTTGAGAGCATTGAGAGTATATTCTCCTTGGGATAAGCATAGGATGGTCTTTCATCTGTGTGCGGTGTAGACTGTATTGGAATTGAAACCTGCTCCATTGCATGTCGCCAGTTACTGCCAGGTTTGAAATAATGGTGATAATGACACTAGAGTGGAGATTTAAGGTTGCGGCTTCTATGTGGGTTTGCCATTTGCGGTGCCAAAACACGAGCGTCGGTGTGAATGGCTGCGCCTGGATGGCTGCGCCAGTTCAGCGCTCACTGCAAAGTGTTAATTACCACTTCCATTTATTCGGGGTCGAGTTTTTCATCTCCACAACACTTTGACTGAGGGATAACGGTGAAAAGCTGGACGTTGCCTGGTTTCAGCAGGATGATGTGCTCCGGGTCAGCCCCAAAGGATCCCCAAGCCATTTGGCGAGCACGGCACCGTCCAGCTTGCAAAGATTTCTTGTCATCTTGCCGCTCTGCCTTGGGAATTTGAGCAACAAACCTCCTGGTGTAAAATGGCCTGGTGCAAGCGTGGAGCAGCCCATGGGCAGGAGCCCTTCCCTGCCCAGCTGGAGACGGGACGGCTGTAGCATCTGGAAAAAATACCTCTCGTCACCTACCGCAGCCGTTTGCAGGAGGCGCCGGGGCAGGTAGTGCTTTCTGGAGAGCTGAAATCCATACCCGGGCCCTGGCACGAGGGAGCAGGAGCCCCATAAAGGCAGAGCCACCAGCTGTGCCGGAGCCCCTCGCGTGGCCGGCGCTGCAGACCCGGCTCTCATCCACCCCGCTCCCAGCCCCAGCCCTGCCAAAGCACCTGCATCCTTCTTTTTTTTTATTAGTGGAATAAATTGCCACTTAAAATATCCATTCTCCGTAAGGGCTGGCCCCATTTTAAGCAGCTTTAGCTGAATACTTGCCCTTAGAAAAATTCCCCCCTTCCCGTCTCCCTGTTGAATAAACCTATTATGCATATTCCTCATGGGCATCCTCACTTCTTTTTTCCTTTGGTTTTTTTTTTTTTTTTCACTCTTCCCTTCTCCTCTACACTGTTGTGGCCGATTACAAGCACTGTTAATGGTGGGGACATTTCTTGTCACCAGGTTTCCATTGCTCATACCCTTCGGGGTGTCCCGGCTGCTCGGGGCGGCCGTCCCGCTGCCAAATTCGGGGTGGGGGGGGAGGGCAATGCAGGGGTTTATTGCTTGTTTCACGGTGTTTAAAGGTGGGGGTTTTTTTTACAGTTATGACTCCTGGAGCCCAGTAACGATGTGAGGGTCTCAGCTCTCACCCCATTGGTCAAAAATGTCATTTTCTGAAGAGAAAAGCTTGAAGCTGTGATGCTTCAAGGCTCAAAATCCAGAAGGGAATGAAACCAGTCTTAGGGTTTTGGGGAGTCTGACTCATGGTTTTTGAATGCCTGTGGTTGGCAGTCCTGCATAGCTGATGGCCCTCAGCACAATACTGCACAACTTCCATGCGAGACTCATTCCATTAAAAGAAAAGGCTTGCTTTATTTTAATCTTTGCGTAGCCAAAATTTTGAACTGTGTGACTTGTCTGGAAGCTCCAGGAATGTTTACTCTTTGGGGACAGGCAAAATTAAAGTGAAGGAAATCTCCAGGAAAAAAAAGAGGCTTTTAAAGTTGTTGAAACTATGGCCATGACCGTACCTGGAGTCACTGTGGTCGCTTGCGGCTTTCAAACTGCCCAGAGATATTTTCTAATGGGAATCTGATGGTGAGAGCAGCTTGGGGTCTTTTGCTTGTTCAGTTTGACTCAACATTTTGCAAATCTCCATGGATGAAACCCTCACGCTAACATGGCATAAATCATCGCTATCCACATTGCATGGAGGCATGCAGGCATGAAGTGCCTTGCCCAACACTGCGCCGTAGGTCACTCTGCAAGGGACCGGGACTGTCTCTGAAGGACACTTTTTTTGGTCTCCTCTTGCTTGTTTTAGTTACCCAGTGGTAGGCCATACCCACAACTCTTGAGAAGAAGGTAGGGCTGGCTGCCAGGGCCTTTTTTTGGGTTTTTGCCACATTTTGATCCCCCTGGCAATGTCCTGGCCATGCAGGGACCTCACCCGCTTCGTGGCTGGCTCCGTGCGCCGGGCCCGCCTGGAAGTAATGTTGAACAAATGGGTCACTTCTGTAGGCGGTTTTAAAAAAGAAGAAAATCGATTAGTTGTCTCACCCCTGAGCAAAGACAAAGTTGCTGGGGGGTCCTGGGCCAACTGACTCCAGACCATGCTCCTGCTCCTCCTCTAGCCTGGTTCTCCTGGACCTGAGCAGGCGTTTTGGTGGGGCTGGCTGTGGTAGAGCTCTCCTGTCTGCCATGCTGGCTTAGGGGCTGAGCCAGAAAAGGGCTAATTTTGCTGGGAAAGCAGTGCTGGAAACCTACAGCTCATGGCTGGGGCATGGCTCTGGTTGACCAAGAGCAGGTCCTGTGGTATGTTGTTCATGGAGGACCTGCTCTAGGGACGTGCGTGGGGCTCGGTGGGTCCAAGGGCCAGTGGTTGGGTTGGGATGGGAAGGTGTCCCGCGCTGAGGACCACAGCGAGACGGTCGGTGGTTTGTGCCTGGATCGGAGCTTACCATCGCTCTCTGCTGCGGGTCAAGGATGGAGGTCCCTCTCCGCAGCAAAGGCTGCCCTGGCAAAGAGACCCCCCCACCCCTCCCTAGGTGAGAGAGGGCCCGATCCTGCAAAACAGAGAGTGCCTCCGCTCGGCTGAGCAGCCCCGGCTCCTGCTGAGCAGCAACAGTGCCCAGCCCAGCACTTTGCTGAACTCGTTTCAGCCAAGGAAACTCCTTTCCTCTGCAGGCACTTCGCCGGCCAAACCAGCAGCCAGTCGCCGGCGACTCTCCCCCAGCTGGAGGAGGTTATTTTGGAGTGTCTGTCGCTCCTTTTATTTGCACGGCACCGGTTTGGGATGGAAAGCCTGGCAGCTGCCTGTCCCACGGCTGCCGTGCGTCCCTCGGGGAGGCTGTCGGGGTAAGAGCCCACCGACCCCACACCGTCGCAGGGACGGGCATTGCGCCGGTGGCTCTGAGCGCTGCCGGGAGGGGAGTGCTCAGCACCAGGACCTCCGGGATGCTTTGCCAAAGAGTGCAGGATGCAGGGCTGGCTCAGGGACCCTCGCCCAAATCCTGAATTTCCCTGGGAAAGGCCAATACGAGCCCTCAGTGACCATCCCTGGGTGGGAAAGCCTCTCACTGTCCATGCAGGTGCATCTTGTCTCAATTTACTCCAAGCCCAAAAGCAGTAAATAACATCTGCAAATCATTTCTAACGCTTATGCCAAAAACTGGGAGATAAAAAATGCTGTCGTCTGAGCCCGGCCGTCGGTGATTAATGCCGTACCTGCCGGCAGCCTCGGCAGCAGCACCCGCGGCCCCGGGATTCTGGGGGCAGCGCTGGCCCCGGGGGTTTTGGGGTGGTGGGATCTGGGGCCGGTGCAGCCCCACGTTGAAGCCGTGGGGGTTTGACCAATGTGAAGCTGGACGGAGGCTCGCGTTTTGGATCTGTTCTCCGGTGCGTTTTGTTTTCGGGGCTGTTTTTGCTCCCACTGAGGCGATGGCATCGCTCCTGCTGATTTCACGAGGCCGGGCCGGGGCTGCGTAAGCCGCGCTGCTGCGGCCAGGGATAACAGTGCGTGATTTATGGGAGCAATCAGTTGCCACTAGGAGCTGGTTAGGAATTTTCCGATGAAACGGGGATTGCGTCAGAAACCGCTGAGTCATCTCAACTGTTTCATAAAAAAAAAAAATAAAAAAAAAAATCCTTTGGCTTTGATGGACTTTTGGTGAAGCACAGGGACCGAACGCGTCTCGCCTGCTGCCGGCTCCCCCAGCGCTTGCCTCGGGGACAGCCTTCCCCCACCATCTCGCTTTCCTCCCCCCAGTGCTCCCCAATCCCGGGATGTCCCTGTGGCAGGATGGGGTGCGGGGTCACTCGGGGATGGGGTCTCCG